>JAKZAP010000010.1:22936406-23267935 GCA_023053575.1 Branchinecta lynchi
CAGTCAGTCAGTCAAGGCAGACAGACAGACAGTCAGTCAAGACAGACAGACAGTCAGTCAAGACAGACAGACAGTCAGTCAAGAAAGACAGACAGACAGACAGCCAGTCAAGACAGACAGACAGACAGACAGTCAGTCAGTCAGTCAGTCAAGACAGACAGAGAGAAAGACAGTCAGTCAGTCAAGACAGACAGAGAGACAGACAGACAGACAGACAGACAGACAGTCAGTCATTCAAGACAGACAGACAGTTAGTCAAGAAAGACAGACAGCCAAAAGAGACAGACAGATAGACAGTCAGTCAAGACCGACAGACAGACATACAGTCAGTCAAGACAGTCAGACAGACAGTCAGTCAAGCTAGACAGACAGACAGTTAGTCAGTTAAGAAAGACAGACAGTCACACAGACAGTCAGGCAAGCTAGACAGACAGACAGTCAGTCAGTCAAGACACACAAACAGTCAGTCAAGACAGAAAGTCAGTCAGTCAAGACAGACAGACAGACAGAAAGACAATCAGTCAGTCAAGACAGACAGACAGACAGACATTCAGTCAAGACAGACAGACAGTCAGTCAAGACAGACAGACAGATGGACAGACAGACAGTCAGACAGACAGACAGACAGTCAGACAGACAGACAGACAGACAGAAATTCAGTCAGTCAAGACAGACAGACAGTCAGTGAGTCAAGGCAGACAGACAGTCAGTCAGTCAAGACAGACAGACAGTCAGTCAAGACAGAAAGACAGACAGATATACAGTCAGTCAAGACAGACAGACAGACAGATAGTCAGTCAAGACAGAGAGACAGATAGTCAGTCAGGCAAGACAGACAGACAGTCAGTCAAGACAGACAGACAGTCAGTCAAGACAGACAGACAGTCAGTCAAGACAGACAGACAGTCAGTCAAGACAGACAGACAGTCAGTCAAGACAGACAGACAGTCAGTCAAGACAGACAGACAGACAGAGAGTCAGTCAGTCAAGACAGACAGACAGACAGCAACAGTCAGTCAAGACAGACAGACTGACATACAGTCAGTCATGACAGACAGACAGTCAGTCAAGACAGACAGACAGTCAGTCAAGACAGAGAGACAGGTAGTCCGTCAGTCAAGATAGACAGACAAACAGACAGTCAGTCAAGACAGTCAGACAGACAGACAGTCCGTCAAGAAAGACAGACAGACAGACAGACAGTCAGACAGACAGATAATCAGTCAGTCAAGACAGAAAGACAGTCAAGGCAGACAAACAGTCAGTCAGTCAATTAAGACAGACAGTCAGTCAGTCAAGACAGACAGACAGACAGGCAGTCAATCAAGACAGACAGACAGTCAGTCAAGACAGACAGACAATCAGTCAAGACAGACAGACAATCAGTCAAGAAAGAGAAAGACAGACAGACAGTCAGTCAAGACAGACAGACAGACAGACAGTCAGTCAAGCTAGACAGACAGACAGTCAGTCAAGCTAGACAGACAGACAGTCAGTCAGTTAAGACACACTGACAGACAGACAGTCAGTCAAGACAGACAGACAGACAGACACACAGTCAGTCAGTCAAGACAGACAGACAGTCAGTCAGTCAAGACAGACAGAGAGACAGAGTCAGTCAGTCAAGACAGACAGACAGACAGACAGACAAACAGACAGACAGTCAGTCAAGACAGACAGACAGTCAGTCAAGACAGACAGACAGTCAGTCATGACAGAAAGACAGACAGACAGACAGACATGCAGTCAGTCAAGACAGACAGACAGACAGATAGTCAGCCAAGACAGAGAGACAGACAGCCAGTCAAAACAGTCAGACAGACAGTCAGTCAAGCTAGACAGACAGACAGTTAGTCAGTCAAGACTGACAGACAGTCAGGCAAGCTAGACAGAAAGACAGTCAGTCAGTCAAGACAAACAGACAGTCAGTCAAGACAGACAGACAGTCAGTCAAGACAGACAGACAGTCAGTCAAGACAGACAGACAGTCAGTCAGTGAGTCAAGGCAGACAGACAGTCAGTCAGTCAAGACAGACAGACAGTCAGTCAAGACAGAAAGACAGACAGACAGTCAGTCAAGACAGAAAGACAGACAGACATGCAGTCAGTCAAGACAGACAGACAGACAGACATGCAGTCAGTCAAGACAAACAGACAGACAGATAGTCAGTCAAGACAGAGAGACAGTCAGACAGACAGTCAGTCAAGCTAGACAGAAAGACAGTTAGTCAATCAAGACAGATAGACAGTCAGACAGACAGTCAGGCAAGCTAGACAGACAGACAGTCGGTCAGTCAAGACAGACAGACAGTCAGTCGAGATAGACAGACAGTCAGTGAAAACAAATAGACAGACAGTCAGTCAGTCAGACAGACAGACAGAAATAAAGTCAGTCAAGACAGAGAGACAGATAGTCAGTCAGTCAAGATAGACAGACAAACAGACAGTCAGTCAAGACAGTCAGACAGATAGACAGTCAGTCAAGAAAGACAGACAGACAGATAGACAGTCAGACAGACAGTCAGGCAAGCTAGATAGACAGACAGTCAGTCAGTCAAGACAGACAGACAGTCAGTCGAGATAGACAGACAGTCAGTGAAAACAAATAGACAGACAGTCAGTCAAGACAGACAGTCAGTCAGTCAAGACAGACAGAAATAAAGTCAGTCAAGACAGAGAGACAGATAGTCAGTCAGTCAAGATAGACAGACAAACAGACAGTCTGTCAAGACAGTCAGACAGATAGACAGTCAGTCAAGAAAGACAGACAGACAGATAGACAGTCAGACAGACAGACAGTCAGTCAGTCAAGACAGACAGACAGACTGACAGTCATTCAGTCAAGGCAGACAGACAGACAGTCAGTCAAGACAGACAGACAGTCAGTCAAGATAGACAGACAGTCAGTCAAGACAGACAGACAGTCAGTCAAGAAAGACAGACAGACAGACAGCCAGTCAAGACAGACAGACAGACAGACAGTCAGTCAGTCAGTCAGTCAAGACAGACAGAGAGAAAGACAGTCAGTCAGTCAAGACAGACAGACAGACAGACAGACAGACAGACAGACAGACAGACAGACAGACAGACATACAGACAGACAGACAGACAGACAGACAGACAGACAGACAGACAGACAGACAGACAGACAGACAGTCAGTCAGTCAAGACAGACAGATAGTCAGTCAGTCAAGACAGACAGACAGACAGGCAGTCAATCAAGACAGACAGACAGTCAGTCAAGACAGAAAGACAATCAGTCAAGACCGACAGACATTCAGTCAAGAAAGAGACAGACAGTCAGTCAAGACAGACAGACAGACAGATAGTCAGTCAAGCTAGACAGACAGACAGTCAGTCAGTTAAGACAGACTGACAGACAGACAGTAAGTCAAGACAGACAGACAGACAGACAGACACAGAGTCAGTCAGTCAAGACAGACAGACAGTCAGTCAGTCAAGACAGACAGAGAGACAGAGTCAGTCAGTCAAGACAGACAGACAGACAGACAGTCAGTCAAGACAGAGAGACAGTCAGTCAAGACAGAAAGACAGACAGACAGACAGACATGCAGTCAGTCAAGACAGACAGACAGACAGACAGTCAGTCAAGACAGACAGTCAGTCAAGACAGACAGACAGTCAGTCAAGATAGAAAGGCAGACAGACAGATAGTCAGTCAGTCAAGACAGACAGACAGTCAGTCAGTCAAGACAGACAGACAGACAGTCAGTCAAGACAGACAGACAGTCAGTCAGTGAAGACAGATAAAGAGACAGACAGTCAGTCAGTCAAGACAGACAGACAGTCAGTCAAGACAGACAGACAGACAGTCAGTCAGTCAAGGCAGAGAGACAGTCAGTAAGTTAAGACAGACAGACAGACAGGCAGTCATTCAAGACAGACAGACAGTCAGTCAAGAAAGACAGACAGCCAGTCAAGAAAGAGACAGACATATAGACAGTCAGTCAAGACCGACAGACAGACAGACAGTCAGTCAAGACAGACAGACAGTCAGTTAGACAGTCAGTCAACCTAGACAGACAGACAGTTAGTCAATCAAGACAGATAGACAGTCAGACAGACAGTCAGGCAAGCTAGACAGACAGACAGTCAGTCAGTCAAGACAGACAGACAGTCAGTCGAGATAGACAGACAGTCAGTGAAAACAAATAGACAGACAGTCAGTCAAGACAGACAGACAGACAGACAGTCAGTCAGTCAAGACAGACAGACAGAAATACAGTCAGTCAAGACAGACAGACAAACAGATAGTCAGTCAAGACAGAGAGACAGATAGTCAGTCAGATAAGATAGACAGACAAACAGACAGACAGTCAGTCAAGAAAGACAGACAGACAGATAGACAGTCAGACAGAAAACAGTCAGTCATTCAAGGCAGACAGACGGACAGTTAGTCAAGACAGACAGACAGTCAGTCAAGACAGACAGACAGTCAGTCAAGAAAGACAGACAGTCAGTCAAGAAAGACAGACAGACAGACAGCCAGTCAAGACAGACAGACAGACAGACAGACAGTCAGTCAAGACAGTCAGACAGACAGACAGTCAGTCAAGACAGACAGACAGACAGACAGACAGACAGACAGTCAGTTATTCAAGATAGACAGACAGCCAAAAGAGACAGACAGATAGACAGTCAGTCAAGACCGACAGACAGACACACAGTCAGTCAAGACAGTCAGTCAAGCTAGACAGACAGACAGTTAGTCAGTCAAGACAGACAGATAGTCAGGCAAGCTAGACAGACAGACAGTCAGTCAGTAAAGACACACAAACAGTCAGTCAGTCAAGACAGACAGACAGACAGAAAGACAGTCAGTCAGTCAAGACAGACAGACAGTCAGTCGAGATAGACAGACAGTCAGTGAAAACAAATAGACAGACAGTCAGTCAAGACAGACAGTCAGTCAGTCAAGACAGACAGACAGAAATAAAGTCAGTCAAGACAGAGAGACAGATAGTCAGTCAGTCAAGATAGACAGACAAACAGACAGTCAGTCAAGACAGTCAGACAGATAGACAGTCAGTCAAGAAAGACAGACAGACAGATAGACAGTCAGACAGACAGTCAGGCAAGCTAGACAGACAGACAGACAGACAGTCAGGCAGTCAAGACAGACAGACAGTCAGTCGAGATAGACAGACAGTCAGTGAAAACAAATAGACAGACAGTCAGTCAAGACAGACAGTCAGTCAGTCAAGACAGACAGAAATAAAGTCAGTCAAGACAGAGAGACAGATGGTCAGTCAGTCAAGATAGACAGACAAACAGACAGTCAGACAGATAGACAGTCAGTCAAGAAAGACAGACAGACAGATAGACAGTCAGACAGATAGACAGTCAGTCAGTCAAGACAGACAGACAGACTGACAGTCAGTCAGTCAAGGCAGAAAGACAGTGAGTCAGACAAGACAGACAGAGAGACAGACAGACAGACAGACAGACAGACAGACATGCAGTCAGTCAAGACAGACAGACAGACAGACAGTCAGTCAAGACAGACAGACAGTCAGTCAAGACAGACAGACAGTCAGTCAAGATAGAAAGACAGACAGACAGATAGTCAGTCAGTTAAGACAGACAGACAGACAGTCAGTCAAGACAGACAGACAGTCAGTCAGTGAAGACAGATATAGAGACAGACAGTCAGTCAGTTAAGACAGACAGACAGTCAGTCAAGACAGACAGACAGACAGTCAGTCAGTCAAGGCAGACAGACAGTCAGTAAGTTAAGACAGACAGACAGACAGGCAGTCATTCAAGACAGACAGACAGACAGACAGTCAGTCGAGACAGACAGACAGTCAGACAGACAGTCAGTCAACCTAGACAGACAGACAGTTAGTCAATCAAGACAGATAGACAGTCAGACAGACAGTCAGGCAAGCTAGACAGACAGACAGTCAGTCAGTCAAGACAGACAGACAGTCAGTCGAGATAGACAGACAGTCAGTGAAAACAAATAGACAGACAGTCAGTCAAGACAGACAGACAGACAGAAAGTCAGTCAGTCAAGACAGACAGACAGAAATACAGTCAGTCAAGACAGACAGACAAACTGATAGTCAGTCAAGACAGAGAGACAGATAGTCAGTCAGATAAGATAGACAGACAAACAGACAGTCAGTCAAGACAGTCAGACAGACAGACAGTCAGTCAAGAAAGACAGACAGACAGATAGACAGTCAGACAGACAGACAGTCAGTCAGTCAAGGCAGACAGACGGACAGTTAGTCAAGACAGACAGACAGTCAGTCAAGACAGACAGACAGTCAGTCAAGAAAGACAGACAGACAGACAGACAGACAGACAGACAGACAGACAGTCAGTTATTCAAGATAGACAGACAGTTAGTAAAGAAAGACAGACAGCCAAAAGAGACAGACAGATAGACAGTCAGTCAAGACCGACAGACAGACATACAGTCAGTCAAGACAGCCAGACAGACAGTCAGTCGAGATAGACAGACAGTCAGTGAAAAAAAATAGACAGACAGTCAGTCAAGACAGACAGACAGAAATAAAGTCAGTCAGGACAGAGAGACAGATAGTCAGTCAGTCAAGACAGACAGACAAACAGACAATCAGTCAAGACAGTCAGACAGATAGACAGTCAGTCAAGAAAGACAGACAGACAGATAGACAGTCAGACAGATAGACAGTCAGTCAGTCAAGACAGACAGACAGATGACAGTCAGTCAGTCAAGGCAGACAGACAGACAGTCAGTCAAGACAGACAGACAGTCAGTCAAGACAGACAGACAGTCAGTCAAGACAGAGAGACAGACAGACAGTCAGTCAGTCAGTCAAGACAGACAGACAGACAGTCAGTCAGTCAGTCAAGACAGACAGAGAGAAAGACAGTCAGTCAGTCAAGACAGACAGACAGACAGACAGACAGACAGACAGACAGACAGACAGACAGTCAGTTATTCAAGACAGACAGCCAAAAGAGACAGACAGATAGACAGTCAGTCAAGACCGACAGACAGACATACAGTCAGTCAAGACAGTCAGACAGACAGTCAGTCAAGCTAGACAGACAGACAGTTAGTCAGTTAAGACAGACAGACAGTCACACAGACAGTCAGGCAAGCTAGACAGACAGACAGTCAGTCAGTCAAGACACACAAACAGTCAGTCAAGACAGAAAGTCAGTCAGTCAAGACAGACAGACAGACAGAAAGACAATCAGTCAGTCAAGACAGACAGACTGACATACAGTCAGTCATGACAGACAGACAGTCAGTCAAGACAGACAGACAGTCAGTCAAGACAGAGAGACAGATAGTCCGTCAGTCAAGATAGACAGACAAACAGACAGTCAGTCAAGACAGTCAGACAGACAGACAGTCCGTCAAGAAAGACAGACAGACAGACAGACAGTCAGACCGACAGATAGTCAGTCAGTCAAGACAGAAAGACAGTCAAGACAGACAGACAGTCAGTCAGTCAAGTAAGACAGACAGTCAGTCAGTCAAGACAGACAGACAGACAGACAGGCAGTCAATCAAGACAGACAGACAGTCAGTCAAGACAGACAGACAATCAGTCAAGACAGACAGACAGACAGACAGACAGTCAGACAGACAGACAGACAGTCAGACAGACAGACAGACAGACAGACAGACAGAAAGTCAGTCAGTCAAGACAGACAGACAGACAGTCAGTGAGTCAAGGCAGACAGACAGTCAGTCAGTCAAGACAGACAGACAGACAGTCAAGACAGACAGACATACAGTTAGTCAAGACAGACAGACAGACAGATAGTCAGACAAGACAGAGAGACACATAGTCAGTCAGTCAAGACAGACAGACAGACATACAGTCAGTCAAGACAGACAGACAGTCAGTCAAGACAGACAGACAGACAGAGAGTCAGTCAGTTAAGACAGACAGACAGGCAGTCAGCCAAGACAGACAGACAAACAGTCAGTCAAGACAGACAGACTGACATACAGTCAGTCATGACAGACAGACAGACAGTCAGTCAAGACAGAGAGACAGATAGTCCGTCAGTCAAGATAGACAGACAAACAGACAGTCAGTCAAGACAGTCAGACAGACAGACAGTCCGTCAAGAAAGACAGACAGACAGACAGACAGTCAGACAGACAGATAGTCAGTCAGTCAAGACAGAAAGACAGTCAAGGCAGACAGACAGTCAGTCAGTCAAGTAAGACAGACAGTCAGTCAGTCAAGACAGACAGACAGACAGGCAGTCAATCAAGACAGACAGACAGTCAGTCAAGACAGACAGACAATCAGTCAAGACAGACAGACATTCAGTCAAGAAAGAGAAAGACAGACAGACAGTCAGTCAAGACAGACAGACAGACAGACAGTCAGTCAAGCTAGACAGACAGACAGTCAGTCAAGCTAGACAGACAGACAGTCAGTCAGTTAAGACAGACTGACAGACAGACAGTCAGTCAAGACAGACAGACAGACAGACACACTGTCAGTCAGTCAAGACAGACAGACAGTCAGTCAGTCAAGACAGACAGAGAGACAGAGTCAGTCAGTCAAGACAGACAGACAGTCAGTCAAGACAGACAGACAGTCAGTCAAGACAGACAGACAATCAGTCAAGACAGACAGACATTCAGTCAAGAAAGAGAAAGACAGACAGACAGTCAGTCAAGACAGACAGACAGACAGACACACTGTCAGTCAGTCAAGACAGAAAGACAGTCAAGGCAGACAGACAGTCAGTCAGTCAAGTAAGACAGACAGTCAGTCAGTCAAGTAAGACAGACAGTCAGTCAGTCAAGACAGACAGACAGACAGGCAGTCAATCAAGACAGACAGACAGTCAGTCAAGACAGACAGACAATCAGTCAAGACAGACAGACATTCAGTCAAGAAAGAGAAAGACAGACAGACAGTCAGTCAAGCTAGACAGACAGACAGACAGTCAGTCAAGACAGACAGACATGCAGTCAGTCAAGACAGACAGACAGACAGACATGCAGTCAGTCAAGACAGACAGACAGACAGATAGTCAGTCAAGACAGACAGACAGTCAGTCAGTGAGTCAAGGCAGACAGACAGTCAGTCAGTCAAGACAGACAGACAGTCAGTCAAGACAGAAAGACAAACAGACAGTCAGTCAAGACAGACAGACATGCAGTCAGTCAAGACAGACAGACAGACAGGCATGCAGTCAGTCAAGACAGAAAGACAGACAGATAGTCAGTCAAGACAGAGAGACAGTCAGACAGACAGTCAGTCAAGCTAGACAGAAAGACAGTTAGTCAATCAAGACAGATAGACAGTCAGACAGACAGTCAGGCAAGCTAGACAGACAGACAGTCAGTCAGTCAAGACAGACAGACAGTCAGTCGAGATAGACAGACAGTCAGTGAAAACAAATAGACAGACAGTCAGTCAAGACAGACAGTCAGTCAGTCAAGACAGACAGACAGAAATAAAGTCAGTCAAGACAGAGAGACAGATAGTCAGTCAGTCAAGATAGACAGACAAACAGACAGTCAGTCAAGACAGTCAGACAGATAGACAGTCAGTCAAGAAAGACAGACAGACAGATAGACAGTCAGACAGACAGTCAGGCAAGCTAGACAGACAGACAGTCAGTCAGTAAAGACAGACAGACAGTCAGTCGAGATAGACAGACAGTCAGTGAAAACAAATAGACAGACAGTCAGTCAAGACAGACAGTTAGTCAGTCAAGACAGACAGACAGAAATAAAGTCAGTCAAGACAGAGAGACAGATAGTAAGTCAGTCAAGATAAACAGACAAACAGACAGTCAGTCAAGACAGTCAGACAGATAGACAGTCAGTCAAGAAAGACAGACAGACAGATAGACAGTCAGACAGACAGACAGTCAGTCAGTCAAGACAGACAGTCAGTCAGTCAAGACAGACAGACAGACTGACAGTCAGTCAGTCATGGCAGACAGACAGACAGTCAGTCAAGACAGACAGACAGTCAGTCAAGATAGACAGACAGTCAGTCAAGACAGACAGACAGTCAGTCAAATAAGACAGACAGACAGACAGCCAGTCAAGACAGACAGACAGACAGACAGTCAGTCAGTCAGTCAAGACAGACAGAGAGAAAGACAGTCAGTCAGTCAAGACAGACAGAGAGACAGACAGACAGACAGACAGACAGACAGAAAGACAGTCAGTCATTCAAGACAGACAGACAGTTAGTCAAGAAAGACAGACAGCCAAAAGAGACAGACAGATAGACAGTCAGTCAAGACCGACAGACAGACATACAGTCAGTCAAGACAGTCAGTCAAGCTAGACAGACAGACAGTTAGTCAGTTAAGACAGACAGACAGTCACACAGACAGTCAGGCAAGCTAGACAGACAGACAGTCAGTCAGTCAAGACACACAAACAGTCAGTCAAGACAGAAAGTCAGTCAGTCAAGACAGACAGACAGACAGAAAGACAATCAGTCAGTCAAGACAGACAGACAGACAGACAGTCAGTCAAGACAGACAGACAGTCAGTCAAGACAGACAGACAGTCAGTCAAGACAGACAGACAGACAGACAGACAGACAGACAGTCAGACAGACAGACAGTCAGTCAGTCAAGACACACAAACAGTCAGTCAAGACAGAAAGTCAGTCAGTCAAGACAGACAGACAGACAGAAAGACAACCAGTCAGTCAAGACAGACAGACAGACAGACAGTCAGTCAAGACAGACAGACAGTCAGTCAAGACAGACAGACAGTCAGTCAAGACAGACATACAGTCAGTCAAGACAGACAGACAGAAATAAAGTCAGTCAAGACAGAGAGACAGATAGTCAGTCAGTCAAGATAGACAGACAAACAGACAGTCAGTCAAGACAGTCAGACAGATAGACAGTCAGTCAAGAAAGACAGACAGACAGATAGACAGTCAGACAGACAGACAGTCAGTCAGTCAAGACAGACAGACAGACTGACAGTCAGTCAGTCAAGGTAGACAGACAGACAGTCAGTCAAGACAGACAGACAGTCAGTCAAGATAGACAGACAGTCAGTCAAGACAGACAGACAGTCAGTCAAGATAGACAGACAGTCAGTCAAGACAGACAGACAGTCAGTCAAGAAAGACAGACAGACAGACAGCCAGTCAAGACAGACAGACAGACAGACAGTCAGTCAGTCAGTCAAGACAAGACAGTCAGTCAGTCAAGACAGACAGAGAGACAGACAGACAGACAGTCAGTCATTCAAGACAGACAGACAGTTAGTCAAGAAAGACAGACAGCCAAAAGAGACAGACAGATAGACAGTCAGTCAAGACCGACAGACAGACATACAGTCAGTCAAGACAGTCAGTCAAGCTAGACAGACAGACAGTTAGTCAGTTAAGACAGACAGACAGTCACAAAGACAGTCAGGCAAGCTAGACAGACAGACAGTCAGTCAGTCAAGACACACAAACAGTCAGTCAAGACAGAAAGTCAGTCAGTCAAGACAGACAGACAGACAGAAAGACAATCAGTCAGTCAAGACAGACAGACAGACAGACAGTCAGTCAAGACAGACAGACAGTCAGTCAAGACAGACAGACAGTCAGTCAAGACAGACAGACAGACAGACAGACAGACAGACAGTCAGACAGACAGACAGACAGTCAGACAGACAGACAGACAGACAGTCAGTGAGTCAAGGCAGACAGACAGTCAGTCAGTCAAGACAGACAGACAGTCAGTCAAGACAGAAAGACAGACAGACATACAGTCAGTCAAGACAGACAGACAGACAGATAGTCAGTCAAGACAGAGAGACAGATAGTCAGTCAGTCAAGACAGACAGACAGACAGACAGTCAGTCAAGACAGACAGACAGTCAGTCAAGACAGACAGACAGACAGAGAGTCAGTCAGTCAAGACAGACAGACAGACAGTCAGCCAAGACAGACAGACAAACAGTCAGTCAAGACAGACAGACAGACATACAGTCAGTCAAGACAGACAGACAGTCAGTCAAGACAGACAGACAGTCAGTCAAGACAGAGAGACAGATAGTCCGTCAGTCAAGATAGACAGACAAACAGACAGTCAGTCAAGACAGTCAGACAGACAGACAGTCAGTCAAGAAAGACAGACAGACAGACAGACAGTCATACAGACAGATAGTCAGTCAGTCAAGACAGAAAGACAGTCAAGGCAGACAGACAGTCAGTCAGTCAAGTAAGACAGACAGTCAGTCAGTCAAGACAGACAGACAGACAGACAGGCAGTCAATCAAGACAGACAGACAGTCAGTCAAGACAGAAAGACAGACAGACAGTCAGTCAAGACAGTCAGACAGACAGATAGTCAGTCAGTCAAGACAGACAGACAGTCAAGGCAGACAGGCAGTCAGTCAGTCAAGTCAGACAGACAGTCAGTCAGTCAAGACAGACAGACAGACAGGCAGTCAATCAAGACAGACAGACAGTCAGTCAAGAAAGAGACAGACAGACAGACAGTCAGTCAAGACAGACAGACAGACAGACAGTCAGTCAAGCTAGACAGACAGACAGTCAGTCAGTTCAGACAGACTGACAGACAGACAGTCAGTCAAGACAGACAGACAGACAGACAGACACACAGTCAGTCAGTCAAGACAGACAGACAGTCAGTCAGTCAACACAGACAGAGAGACAGAGTCAGTCAGTCAAGACAGACAGACAGACAGACAGTCAGTCAAGACAGACAGACAGTCAGTCAAGACAGACAGACAGTCAGTCAAGACAGAAAGACAGAACAGACAGACAGACATGCAGTCAGTCAAGACAGACAGACAGACAGACATGCAGTCAGTCAAGACAGACAGACAGACAGATAGTCAGTCAAGACAGAGAGACAGACAGCCAGTCAAAACAGTCAGACAGACAGTCTGTCAAGCCAGACAGACAGACAGTTAGTCAGTCAAGACAGACAGACAGTCAGGCAAGCTAGACAGACAGACATTCAGTCAGTCAAGACAGACAGACAGTCAGTCAAGACAGACAGACAGTCAGTCAAGACAGACAGACAGTCAGTCAAGACAGACAGACAGTCAGTCAAGACAGACAGACTGTCAGTCAAGAAAGACAGACAGTCAGTCAAGACAGACAGACAGTCAGTCAAGACAGACAGACAGTCAGTCAAGACAGACAGACAGTCAGTCAAGACAGACAGACAGTCAGTCAAGACAGACAGACAGTCAGTCAAGACAGACAGACAGTCAGTCAAGACAGACCAACAGTCAGTCAAGACAGACAGACAGTCAGTCAAGACAAACAGACAGTCAGTCAAGACAGACAGACAGTCAGTCAAAACAGACAGACAGACAGCCAGTCCTGATGAAAAATTATCTCAAAATAGGAGTGCGTAGTAGTACGAAAAAGTAGCATACAGTATCACTGATGCTACTACATGCTTCTCGGTCAAGACTACCGTGTTACCGCATGCTACTACATGCTTCTCGACCAAACTTACCGTCTAACAGCATGCTACTACTTAAGCTTATCCGGCGCTAAATGTAAATGTGTAAAAGCATCTATACTACTACATACTACTACATGATACATACTACTCGTTGAAGCATTTGCATAGAGTAGCACTGATAGTCTTTCATACTCTTGATAAAGTCGCTGCGGGGTTGCACGTACGATTTTTTGTTACTACATAGCACTAGGTTTTTCGGAGCTATAGTAGTATGAGTGATATTCCGTGATATTGCGTATGATTCATAAAAGTATATACACCTACATGCTCCTTTATATGACTGTCTCAGTTTGAATAGATTTCGCATGGAAGTAGTCTGAGTCTCGATTTGCATGTAGTAGTATGGGTGATACTTCGTTGTATTACGAATATTCCATAGAATTGAAACCAAAACCTGTAACAGACCTGGAGTTGCTAGAAATTTATCACTTCATTCCACCTTTTTTGCAAATGCCTCTTTTCTGTAAAGTGCGAAATATTTCATAAAGGGTTTCCGCAGTTAAACTGTATTATCTAGAGTGCCTGCCCTTAACCTATAAGTTTTTAAGAAATCAGTCAAGTTTCTTTATTACGAATATTTTAATATAATTGTTATCCAAAGCTCGTCATGCGAGCTCACATTGGGTGGAACAGAAGATGAAGGTAGTAAAAAAGTAAGTCAGATAAAACCGGTGGCTGGTGCAGGTGTGATTTTAAAACAATATACCCGGTTCCATGAGTAATGTGACGCTAGTTATGCTACCGAGCTTACGACAGTTCCAGGACTGCCTCCTCCAATTCGCATGGAACTGACCCGATCTGATCTGGAATTGTGATTACTGATTGGTATTATTGCCCTGCCGGCAAAAATCCGCACGGTAACCGGTAAATAAATATTGTATTACAATCTTCAGAATATAGAAACTTTACTGATTTCTTAAAAACTTGTAGGTTAAGGGTAGGCACTCTCAAAATGTGCGTGGTAATGATTTAGTATTAGATAATACAGTTTAACTGAGGAGACGGTTTATGAAATATTTCGCACTTTACAGAAAAGAGGCACTTGCAAAACAGTGGAATGCAGTGATAAATTTATATTCAAACAATGTTTACAACGGATACGTCAGCTATGATTCTTCGTCAGCGATATTTCGGCCCTTCTTGGCAAGGGTCCTCGTCAGGCTGTCCATCCTCTGGTTCAACTTTGGGGATAGGAAACAAACCTGTAATAAATAACTGAAGCTTCTACCGACTATAAATATCTTATTAAAGTAAACTATCTTCAAATACCACTATAATGAAAAAACTAGTCTTGAAATTTAATTTTTGACAACGACGCTGTTTTTGCTGCACGATTGGGGCGATGACAGGAAAGGGTTTTTTCTGCATTTTGATCAACTTCGTTTTTTTTTATTAATAAAGGCTGAAAACTTAAATATTATTTTATTAATGACCTCGTTCTACGTTCTATTATTAATACTTGCCTGTATCTATTACTTTGAATAATCACTGCACGGAAAAACTAGTGCTGAGATTTAATTTTTGACACGGCTGCTGTTTTTGCTGCACGATTAGGGCGACGGCAGGAAATATTATATATTTCGGCGTATTACGGCTTATACGGCGTATAAGGAAATACGCCGACCCATGTCAGGGTACTAAAACGAGGAAGGGATGGTGAACTTTGAGTTTAAAAAGTCGCCGACCCCTCAAAGAAGACTAATTTAAAATTTCCTTCCTCACTTTAGTACTTTCAAGGTACTAAAACGAGGAAGGAAATGGTGGACTTGAAATATCTTAGTTGCCGACCACTCGCTGGACTCGGAGGATTTTTGTCACCTACCTTCAGAACGAGGAATGAAAATGTGGATTACAATTTTTATATTTGCGGACCCCTCACTGAACTTAATGCCAGGATACCAGAACCAGGAAGGGATGGTGAACTTCGAATTTGAAAAGTTGCCGACCCCTTAAAGAATACTAAATAGAGGAAGTGAACGGTGCGGCGAATTCTGGTGACAGACTTCCTCGTTTTAGTATGTCCTTTCTGGTTTTTGAATGCCTTCCTGCTTTTCTCGCGTTCCCTTCCCTTCCTGGTTTTAGTCTATCCCCTACATTTTGCTCTTCGGTTGTTCATTATTATTAATAAAGGAGTTGATGAGAGATTGGTTACTCTTTTTTATTTTAGTGCTTTTTTGCTATGTTTTGTTTCTAGTTAATCATTAGTTAGGAAATGAGTTTCATGTACCCGCCCAGTTGCAAGTGCTTTTTTGTACCTTTCTTTTGGTGGGTACTGGCATCATCGTTAAATGTATTTTCGTCGTAAAATAAACTGAACTGAATTGGACTGAACAAGAAGTTTATAAATATAATTAATATCCCTAATGCATCGTCCCCAACCGCCTTTTGCGCTCCTTCAATACTATTTCGTTCTGATTTCACTCATTTTTTGCAAAGAAGTAGATCATGGAAAAAGATGAGATCATGCTATTTTAAATATGCAAACTACCTGCTCCACTTGTCGAAATCATGTCATAACCATACATTGACAGACAAGTTCAAAATTCAAGATGCAAGTGTTACCCTTTTGCATATTTTTACTTCGCTTTAAAAGATATGGACAACAGGGCCCAACCAGCGCACGATTTATCCGCTGCTTCCTGGCCAAAGATTGAATATTAATTGTCTGTGTCTGTGTGTTAATGTGATTTCTCATTTACTCCGCTTTTTCAGAATGACGGGTCATAAATAAATTGCTTACTTACTTACTTTAACCAAAGAGTAATTCAAGGATTCACCACTTTACAGAAAAATATAAAATGTTATTCAGGGATTTCCCAATTTACCCAAAATTGCAACAAGTTATTTAGGGATTCCTCACATACCTAACGATACAAAACGTGATTCAAGGATTCCAAACTTCCCCGAGTTTACAAAACGCGATTCATGGATTCCCCAATTTACCCAAAGATACAAATGTGATTCAAAGATTCTCCACTTTAACAAATTTACAAAATGTGATCCAGGGATTCCCCACTTTACCCAAAGATACAAAATGTTAATCAGAAGATAATTTCGTAAACCACATTGGCCTGACACATCACAAGAAATCAACGAAGAAACCGCTAGTCAATCGGCAGTATCGAGCGAGAACAGTCCTAATTGTTATTCACAGGTGTGAGTGGCTCACTGCAGTGTTTATTTTAGGCTTTCAATTCTTCCAGTTTTGGTTTTCCTTTTCGGTTTCTTGTTGTATTTCTGCTTTGTTTTGCTTTTCTTGGTTGCTAATATTCATCCTCGTTTTGTCATTTTTCCTCGAAATTTTGTGGCTGCTCTCCCAGAATAGTCACCTTTTATTTCAGTGTATTCGTTGGCCTTAACAAACCCCATTTTTGTTGGTTTTCTTTGTTGATTTTTGTGATGTGATTCAGGTTTCCTCACTTTACCCAAAGTATGATTTAGAGATTCCCCGCTTTACCCAACAAAAATAAATGCCTATTAATGGCGTGATTTGCACTTTAGTTGCTGCAGTTCGTGCACTTTTCCCAGTGAGCGCGTCCTCGTTGCAAGGGGCCGGCTGATTCCAGTGGAAGTTCAACTGAGAACTGACTAAACTTTGTTTTCTTGCTTTACCAGAATTCCACTTTAGCTAGAATAAGTTCACGGGAAATCGAATTATAACTTTGAATTCGTATTAAATGTAAAGGAGCACGGGGGATGGAGGTGGGGTAGGTACCGGGGGGGAGGGCACCGGGGGGTTCTCGACTATACCCACCAAATCCCCCTGTCAATACCCCTACCCACTAGACCCCTTACGAAATGTATCGACCTTCTGATAAAAATTTAAGAAATGAAAATATAGTTTTCACGAAAATGTATATAGGCAAGCGGCCGTCAAGCCAGTTTTGCGTTTAAAGCGTTTAAATTTAAATCAAATATCTAGGAAAAATCCTCTAAGTTTAACTGAAAAGGCAGCTTCTTTTTGGGATCCAAAAACGTAAGTGGAGGGATACCTATGACATCGCAAAAGTTGTCCGTCTGTCCGTCCGTCTGTCAGCACGACAACTCTCGAAGGGAATGAGATATTTTGATGAAACTTGGTGTGAGGACTCTTCGAGTCAAGGGAAAGGTCGAGTTCGCAGATGGGCTCAATAGCTGCATATTTAGGGGAGGGGGAGGGGCGAAAAATATATTTTTTAAAAGCTAATGAGATGGTTGATTAAGGGGTAATATGACATGCTGAACACGAATATGAAAACCATTTTCTCGCCGGACAAGTAGTTCACCCGGAATCCGGCTAAAACCGGAAAGTTCGTTAAAAGTAAAAGTTTTATCTAAAGTTGGTTAGATATCCGATTTAGGGGTAAGGAAACATGCTGAATCCGAATATGAAAATGATTTTCTCGTCGGACAAGTAGATCGGCCGGAATCTGGGCAAAACCGGAAAGTTTGTCAAAAATAAAAGATTCATCTGAAGTTGATTAGAGGTTCGATTTGAGGATAATGAAAAATGCTTAAGTCGAATATGAAAATTATTTTGTCGCCGGACAAGTAGATCGCCCAAGATCCGGCCATAGCCGAGAAATCTATTAAAAGTAAAAGATTTATATGAATTTCATTAGGTGTTCGATTTACGGGTAAGAAGGCATGTTGAATTCGTATATGACAATCATTTTATACCTGGACACAGTTCACCATGAATCCTGCTGAAATCGGAAAATTTGTTAAAAGTTGAAGTTTTATATGAAGTTGATTATGGAGATACGGATGGTATGGAGATACCCTAAATCTGTTTTTGAACTTCTATTTTTTGCAAGACAAGTAATTCGCCCGGAATCCGGCTGAAACCGGAAATTTGGCAGAAGTAAGGCAGGAACTTTCGTCAAAGTAGACATGACGCAGGCTATGAGGGTAAACTCACATGCTGAATCCATATTTGAACTTCGTCTTCTCCGATGATTACCACTGGACCGCTACAAGACCCGATTGTCTGTAAATATTTAATTTTTGGGGTCCCATCGAAACCTTTGGTCTTGTTACAGATGTTGTTAGAACACACTAAAATATGTTGAATCATACACGGGATTTTTTTTTTTTGTTCACCTGGTGCTATAGTTCAAAATGTGAGCTGCTTGTGCGACAACCTAAAATTCGTCCAGACGCTGAGAATTTGAATTTCAACAAAGGCTTTCATTTTCACTGGGACAGATGTAGAAATTGTGCAATTACAACAACAACTTTGTCTTCATATTTGAGGTTGGTCCAATTTGCTGACGTCAAACTTGAAGGGCAGGTTTGTTCTAATTGCTCAGCAAAGTCGGTCGTGGTTTGACGCTGCAGTAGAGAATAATTGCACAGTAATTACGTGTAAAAAAAAGTCTTGGTCCTGCGGGAGTTTAATTTAAGGACTCAAATTGCTCTTTCGCATGCTCAGCAAAAATGGGGTTTTAGTTTACAGTTCAGTCGCTGCTTTGCATTGATTACGCCGAAAAATCAAAAGTGTGCCTCCTTAGTGAGAAAAAAATGTAAGTTATATTTGATAATTTGAATCGCGATTGAATGAAATTTGTTCTGGAAAACGAAATCTGTACATTTTTCGTTTTGGTTTGTCTGCGAAACATCCCCATGAAGACTGGTCTCACGTTCGACTTTTCTACCACAAGACTTCATCTCCAAATCTGAAATAAAAACTTCGAAGCCATTTTTCGTAGATGATGCGTCTGGAAACCAAGGCGAACTAGACCTACGTTGCCCGGGCAACGTGAAGTGTTGCGGCAACCTTTGTCCGGCTTCGCCGGCTAAAGTGTTGCGAGAGCAACACTTTGGTTTTGTTTCTTCGCTGTCGCTTAAATGCTGAAATTGTCAACTTATCGAAGCTTTTAAAACGGTATGTTCTAAAAAGAATAATCACATAATCAAAAGCTGTTATTTAGCGTTGTAAAACCAACAACAAAACAATATCGGAAGAAGGCTATCCGTAACGTTTCAGGATTAAAATACCATAGATGACACTATTAATTATTACAAAACTACCTTCTTGGTTTACATTACCGTATCGTTTGTACCCGTTGCGTAAACAGTTAATCCTAGGTTATAGCGATAGACCATCGATACAAACTTTCTTACTGTCATATTTACAGAAATCGAATACAATGTGCACCAATTTTCAAAAATTTCTAGCCCCTCGTGAACCGATCTTACTTACAAGTTCCATGCATGTCTTACAATTGGGAACAAAATTGTTCTTACCATCGAATACACCTGAGACAAATAACAGGTATACCAGCTAGCAAAAGCTGCAAACTCCTCGTTGCCGAAGATGATTATGAGCTAACAGTCGACTGTTGCTTACAGTCGACTGTTGCTTACAAGTCCTTTACATGTCTCGCAACTGGTATCGCCTATTTTTGGTTTCAGTGTGTACCTTACTCCTGAAGTTGTCAACCCCTTGAAACTTTCAAACTTGTTTATCTCATGAAGGATTTTTGTTCAAAAGAATTGATGGCATATATTTTGATCAGCTCTTCAAGGGCTATCGATTGCCATAACCACAACAAAAGCATATCGGAAAAAGGGACTAAATTGACTTTGCAGTCAGTTGAACTTTATCCTTTTCAATCGTAGACATCGTGACGGATGAAAACTTGGAATAATATCCTATATAATCTAGTTGGTATTATAAAGCTATCCGTAACTTCTTAGGATTAAAATACCATAAATGACACTATTAATTATTACGAAACTACCTTGTTTTACATTACAGTATCGTTTGTACCCGTTGCGTTAACAGTCAATCCTAGGTTACAGCGATAGACCAACGATACAAACTTTCTTACCGTCAGATTTAGATAAATCGAATACAATGTGCAACGATTTGCACAAATTTCTAGCCCCTCGTGCACCGATTCTACTGACAAGTCCCTTTCCCGTGATAGACATCAAGTTCACCGGATAAAAATAATGGGTACACCGACTAGCAAAAGTTGAAAACCTCTCATCGCTGAAGATTTGTGTAGCATAACAGCCGATTATTACTTACAAGTCCCTTGCATGTTTTACATTTGGGAACCAAATTGTTCATCAAATGACAGGTACGCCAACTAGCGAGAGCTGCAAACCCCTCATTGCCGAAGATGATTATGAGCTAACAGTCGCCTGTCGCGTACAAGTCCCCTAAATGTCTCACAACTGGTATCGCCTATTTTTGGTTTCAGTGTGTACCTTACTACTGAAGTTGTCAACCCCTTGAAACTTTCAAACTGGTGTATCTCATAAAGGAATTTTTTTTACCAAAAATTGGATGTCATATACTTTGATCAGCTCATCAGCGGCTATCGATTGCCGTCGAAGTTGAACTTTATCCTTTTCAATCGTAGATATCGTGATGGATGAAAACTTGGAACAATATCTTATATAATCTAGTTGATATTATAAAGCTATCCGTAACTTTTCAGGATTAAAATACCATAGATGACACTATTAATTATTACAAAATTGCCTTATTGTTTTACATTACCGTATCGTTTGTACCCGTTGCGTAAACAGTTAATCCTAGGTTATAGCGATAGACCATCGATACAAACTTTCTTACTGTCATATTTACAGAAATCGAATACAATGTGCACCAATTTTCAAAAATTTCTAGCCCCTCGTGAACCGATTCTTACTTACAAGTCCGTCTCCCGTTATTGACATCAAATTCACGGGAAACAAATAATGGATACACCAGCTATCAAAAGTTGCAAGCCCCTCATCGCTGAAGATGATTATTGCATAAGCTTTTTAAACGGGATGTTCTAAAAAAATTAATCATATGATCAAAAGGTATTCTTCAGCGTTGTAAAAACAACAACAAAATAATATACGAAGAAGGGACTAAATTAACTTTGCAGTCAGTTGTACTTTATCCTTTTCAATCGTAGACATCGTGACGGATGAAAACTTGGAACAATATCTTATATAATCTAGTTGGTAATAGAAACCTATCCGTAACTTTTCAGGATTAAAATACCATAGATGACACTACTAATTATTATGAAACTACCTCATTGCTTTACATTTTCGTTTGTATCCGTTGTGTAAACAGTTAATCCTCGGTTACATTGATAGACCATCGACACAAACTTTCTTACCGTCAGATTTATAGAAATCGAATACAATGTGCACCCATTTGCAAAAATTCCTAGCCCCTCGTGAACCGATTCCTACTTACAAGTCCCTCTCCCGTGATATACATTAAGATAACCGGAAACAAATAGTGGGTACTCCAGCTAGCAAAAGCTGCAAACCCATCATCGCAGAAGATGATTGTAGCATAACAGCCGATTATTACTTACAAGTCCCTTGCATATCTTGCCATTGGGAACCAAATTGTTCTTACCATCGAATACACCGGAAACAAATAACAGGTATACCAACTAGCAAAAGCTGCAAACCCCTCATTACCGAAGATGATTATGGGCTAACAGTCGACTGTTGCTTAAAAGTCCCCTATATGTATCATAACTGGTATCGCCTATTTTTGGTTTCAATGTACCTTACTATGAAGTTGTCAACCCCTTTGAAATTTTCAAACTGGTGTATCTCATGAAGGAATTTTTGTACCAAAAAATGGATGACATATACTTTGATCAGCTCATCAATGGCTATCGATTGCCGTCGAAAAAAAAATTCTACCTGTCTTAGTTCAAAAGTTGACTTTTTTGCCGTAGGCCAACTTTCTAACGTCACGACTTAGAAAGGAGCAAAGGATAAGCTCTAGTTTCTTTAGCAATGAGAGAACTTTTAAAGTTTAAGAGGCTCATCTGATACCGTTACTCTACCACAAACCAAAGTGCAAAAAAAAAAATTATAAACTCAGCTGAAATCGTCGCAGACATGGACAGAAACAATAGATGGCAGCACTTTCGGACCCGTGGGAAAAAGCCACTTTTTTGTCTCTGTAGATTTTTCTATTCATCACTCAAAGAACATATGTTGGCTGTGGGGCCGGGTAACTGCCGCATATATTTAACACTTATAGATTTTAGTCCATCTTCAATTTGAAACTGGTGCCTGCCTGCTTGCGTTCTAGAACGGAGCTTTCCACTGGAAAGCAGAAACATCTTTTGATGAAACGAAAGGTTCGCTACACAACTTCAGATAGTCCTCTCTGACATAGGCTATACAACTCCACTTCACTTCGCAAACCGTAGGCTCTGGCTCGATGACAAGCAAAAACCATCCTTATTGGCCCCAGGCAAGAGTTCTACGGAGCTTTCCAAAATGTAATGTCTTATTCATCAATCCGGCCTAAGGTCCACACTTTCCGTAAAAACCGCACAGGTTAGACCCTTCTCAGTTACCAGGAATAAAATGAAATCGGAGTCATAGGAAAAAAAAAAAAAAAAAAAAAAAAAAAACGAGGACAAAACCAAAGTGTTGCTCTCGCAACACAATACTTTTGTGTTTCTGGTCATCCTGTCACAGGAAGATTTTGCAATGGGAATGTTTGATCACGGATATATTTCGTCATGGGGTTATTTTAATTGATTGTTTTTTCAGCTGGGACGTTCCACAACTAAATCTTTCATTTCATATTTCATAACAACAACATTTTTTGAAAATTTAAAAATTGTAACTTTCGAATTCTTCTAAATTTAATCTTATACATGGCATATCAGGTATAGTCAAAGAAGAATCGAAAAAAGTCGAAGAAGAGAGCATAAGCATGCTCATTTTTGTCACAAAATTGCTAAATTTCGCTGTTGTCACATTAAACATGACCAAAGGTTTTGATGGGACCCCAAAGAGGAATATTTGACGATACAGATAAATAGGTCTTGCACATGTTCATTCTTTGCATCAGTCTTAGCTTACCATACAACAAACCATTGAAAAACAGACACTAAGTCCGACTTTCCAGCTACTAAGGCTAACCCGAAAATGTCTAGTTTCGACTAGATACCAATAGGACTATCCGTCCGAAGAGAGAATTCTTAGTCTTTTTTTATTCAGCGTATTTTTTCCAACAAATTTGGTGCCAACCTTTTCCAACAAATTTTATCAACATAATACTTCTCTCCGAAACCTCTGATTTTGGCCGGACTCCGGTCAAACTACTTGTCCGGACAGGGTATAAAAGTTATATTGGATTTAACGTGTAGTCTTACGCATCATCAATACTCCGACAGATCGTTTAATACAAAACGTATCGTGTAATCTCATCTTTATTCTTAACCTTCTCAGTTAAAGTGCGCTTATTAAGTCGGTTAGGAATTCATTTGTAAGAAGACTCTTGATACAAAATGATCATAGTCTTAAGTATTTTTTCCACTTTGCCGTTAAGATGTGCACTTAAGGACGCATGCAATTCAGAAGGTGCGTTTGTTGCACTCCGGGATGTCTCAAGTTTTGTCACCAATGTCCGGTTTATCTCTTATACCGCATTTTTTGGTTCAGCACTGAGTTTATGAAAACTTGCTAACTTCTCGCTAAAGCCAGGCTCGCGAGCAGGTTCTGGTTAGTCCGCACCGGTGAGATAAAACCGAACACCGGTTAGTTCAAAAACGGGTTATAAGACAGGTGATTAGTCACCGGTGGATGCAAACACGGCTTATAAGAACAAGAGCTAAGAGCTCATATGGCACTTGTGAAGAGTATGTGGTACAAGAAAGTAGATGAGAATGTCACAAAATCCCCCCTTCAAATCCCCCTAGGATCCACATGAAAGGAACCGGTGACTTGAGGGGGAGTTGGAGAGGGGAACCGGAAATCTTGGGAAATGCTTAGAGAGGAAGGATCAGGATGAAACTTGGTGGGAAGAGCAAGCTCAACTCCTAGATACATCATTGACATAACCGGACCGGATTCGAGCAATATGGAGGAAGTTGGGGGGGGGGCTGATTTCTGATTAAATGTGAGTTCGGTACTTCCTGATGCACTAGGACGATTCAGTTGGGGTGGGATATCAGGGACTTGAATAAACCGAATCGTGGGGGGAGTGGCCGGAGGGGGAATCCCGGAATTTTGAGGTATTTATAACTCTTGAACGGGTGATCGGGTCTTATTGAAACTTAGCATTTGGAAAGACCTCGTGTTTCAGACGATTCACATAAAATTCGGACCGGATCCGGTGACTTCGGGGGGAATTGGAGAGGGGAACTTCAAATCTTGGGAAATGCTTAGAGTGGAGGGATCAGGATGAAACTTTGGTGGAAAGAGCAAGCACAAGTCCTAGATACATCATTGACATAACCAGAACGGATTCGAACAATATCGGGGGAGCTGGGGGGGGGAGGGGATTTCTGATTAAACGCGAGTTCGGTACTTCCTGATGCACTAGGACGATGCAACTGGGCTGGGATGGGAGGCAAAGCCACCTTAACCAGTGAATAAGTAAATACCAACGGGAACTCTGGCGCCCATACCAACTGTACTTCCCAACTGAATAACCGCTGCGCAGCCAGATGAACCTAATTACCCGAAACACCCTGGTCGTGATGTTAGGCACCGAAACCAGAGGTATTCCTAGGCTATAACCACTGCAATTATTGGTATTATTTCACCTGGTACTATAGTTCAAAATATAAGCTGCTTGCGCGACAACCTTAATTCATCCAGACGCGGAAAATTTGAATTTCAAAAAAAGGGTTCATTTTCGCTTAGACAGATGTAGAAATTGTACAATTAAAACAAAAAATGTGTCAGCAAATTGTTTGAGGTGGGTCCAGTTTGCTGAAATCCAACATGAACGGCAGGTTTGTTCTAATTTCTCAGCAAAGACGGTCGTGGTTTGACGCTGTGGTAGAGAATAATAGCACAATAATTAAGAGTGAAGTTGAGAATTAAGAGTCTTGGTCCTGCGGGAGATTATTTAAGAACTCAAATTGCTGTTTAGCCTGCTCAGCGAAAATGAGTTTTCAGTTTACAGTTCAGTCATTGCCTTGCATTGATCAGGCCGAGAAACCAAAAGTGTGCCTCCTTAGTTGAAACAAAAATTAAGTTATATTTGAAAATTTTGATCGCGACTGAATTCCGCCGAAACCGGAAACTTGGCAGAAGCAAGGCAGGAAGTTTAGATCTCTTTAGTCAAAATAGATATGAAGGGGTAAACACACATGCTGAATCCACATCTGAACTTGGTTTTCTCATATGATTAGCTAGAACGACGATACTTGGCAGGCACATCAGGGATCCGACAATTGACTTGGAAATATACATCTTCCCTTTTCGATCATCTTGGGAGGGAAGGAGGGTTTGGAAATCTGGAATCTTTCTAAATTTTATCTGCAGAATAGATAAGTTGTGAAGATACTTCTTGGAAGGCGTCTCGGCCAATGTCTTAAGACGTTTGAACGTCATGACCAATGTCTTAAGACGTTGACCTTAGAACGTTCAATGTCTTGGCTAACGTCTTAAGATGACTCAGTCAAGATCTTAAGATATCTTAAGAAGTTCAAGATCTGAAGAAGATTAAATTGAAATTTGAAATTCAAATCTTCAGTTGATTGGCATTTAAATAGCTTTGTGAGTATAGTCGTATAGTGTCAAGTAACTCTTCTAGAGCTGTCAACCTCTTGATGCGTTGTGTACACCATCTGTAGTAACCCCTTGCCCTGACTATTGCCTTAGCAAAATCGGGATCTTGGCAAAGGCGGGGTCTTGACCGAGGGGTCGAACCGAGGACCTTTTGATCACGATCCCAGTGCTCTTCCGAAAGCACCACATAAGCCTATACCAGTAGGCTGGAGAAAGTGCTAGGTGGTGAGCTTGAAAAGAGAGGGTCGTTGATTATTAAGTCTTCGTACACCATCGGTAGCACCCATCAACCATGTGCATGTAGGATCAAAGCGAGAAATCCCTAGCCCAGGCACGGGTAGGGCCTTGATTAAAGACTAGGATAAAGGATAAAGGTTAGGTTAAGGATAAAGGCTATGGTTGTGGCTTTATTATACGTTAGACTTTATTGGGACCATTGGGGGGCTGAACTGGTACATTTAAATTTCTTCTACCGAGTCATTATAAACGTTGCTCTGGGTACATCATGTTAAATAAAACTGCTATTGCCTGTATAATTTTGCAGCTGTATTTCCGCTGTAGTACGTAGTGTAGAGAACCTGAGCTTAGCACCAAAAAAATCTACACCGAATCTGAGCTTTTCTAGAAGATTCGGGTACCAGCTATTGCATTTGTCTGTTCTGTAATTTCCTTGATGTCACATCGTTTTTCACAATGGCCTTATACATCAATTACTAACTTTCTAATTAAATGGGTAAAGACAAGCATCTACGAGTGCTTAAAGGCGTTTTTCCATTATCCTACAAACAGTTTCTGGGTCGATTGTGGCTCGAAAAGAGCGTTTTCGCGGTATTTTGTGCGGCCCACAACTGTGTTTCCGCGACCAACAGGACTTTCGTGGCTCGCTTTGTGGCTTAAATTCGACAAACAACTGGCGAGGTGATTGTCGATTTTGTGGCTCGATTCTGGCGGGAAATTCAAGTAAAGCAGCAAAATAGTGTCTAAGCAATAAAGTTTACTACTTTTTCAAGCATATAAACTTAAAACTAAGGATTCATTTTGCACATAGTGGTAAGGAAATAAGCCTGAAGTTCTATTTATTGAGATTTTACACGAATTTTATTTTTATTTTCGGATATTTGAAATTTCTGCCAAGAAAATAGACGTTTCCGCGAGTTTCAACTCGTAGCTCGACTGTGTGGCAGACAATCGTGGTTCCGTGACAAACACCCAGAAGTGTGTGGCCCATAATTGTGTCGCGGAAAATGGCCTTAAGGCATTATGAAAACTTGGTTGTTCCTCTGGATTCTGATGAATTTGTTACTGAAAGAAAACTGAAATAACTCACTTTCATTTTAGGAAGAATTTCATTTCTCTCGTGATTGCCATCAGTGGTATTTCTGCTTTTACATCATTACTGCTGCCAAAAACGATGTTCGGCAGTCACCTTACAAAAAATGATGAATTTTCAGTTACGGGTCGTATCTTCTTTCTTGACTCCAGGAGCACAGTCGCAAGTACAAAGGTGGTTATTATTACATCAACAACATCAACTTATTCTACTTGTTTCTGTTCCGTCAGTACGGTGACTCTCTGTCCGACGAACAGAAAGAAGAAAGAGCTGCATTGGAAATCCACTGAACCATACATTAGAAAGCGACTCCCGTTAAAAAGTTTTGGAAGCGAACCGTTATTGGCTGATGATTTTAACCCCTATCTATGGTAAGCATATACTTCTTTCCCGACTTTTAGGGAAGGTCTTTTATATCCCCCCCTCCCCCCCGTACGTAAAATTTAAACCTCGAATCTAGGTCAAAACGTCCCTTTTTTTTCTTTTTTTGTGATCCCAAAACGTAAGTGGAGGGATACCTATGACATCGCAAAAGTTGTCCGTCTTTCCGTCCGTCCGTCTGTCCGTCCGTCTGTAAGCACGATAATTCTCGAAGGGAATGAGATATTTTGATGAAACTTGGTGTGAGGGTTCGTTGGGTCGTCGGACCAGTCAAGTTCGTAGATGGGCTTTGTAGCTCTACATTTAGGGGTGGGGGAGGGGATTCAAATTAAGGGACAAACAAAATATTTTGAAACAGCTAATGTGATAGTTGATTATGGGGTAAGAAGACATGCTGAACACGATGGTGAAAACTACTTTGTCATCGGACAAGTAGTTCGCCTGGAATCCGGCCAAAACCGGAAAGTTTGTTGAAAGTAAAAGTTTTATTTGAAGTTGATTAAATGTTCGATTAGATGTAGGAAGCCTGCTGAAGACGATGGTGAAAACTATTTTCTCGACGGACAAGAATTTCGACCGGAATCCGGCCCAAACCGGAAAGTTTGTTGAAAGTAAAAGTTTTATTTGAAGTTGATTAGATGTTCGATTAGATGTAGGAAGACCTGCTGAAGACGATGGTGAAAACTATTTTCTCGACGGACAAGAATTTCGACCGGAATCCGGCCCAAACCGGAAAGTTTGTAGAAAGTAAAAGTTTTATTTGAAGTTGATTAGATGTTCGATTTAGAGGTAGGAAGACATGCTGAAGACGATGGTGAAAACTATTTTCTCGACGGACAAGTATTTCGACCGGAATCCGGCCCAAACCGGAAAGTTTGTCAAAATTAAAAGTTTTATTTGGAGTTGATTAGATGTTCGATTTAGGGCAAGAAGACATGCTGAACACTTGTTTGAAATCAATTTTCTACCCGGACATGTAGTTCGTCCGGAATCCGGCCAAAACCGGAAATCTTTTGGAAGTCAAAGTTTTATTTCTAGTTGATTAGATAAGCGATTTAGGGGTAAGAAGAGATGCTGAGTCCCTGTATGACAATCATATTTTACTCGGACATATAGTTCGACCGGAATCCGGCTGGAATCGGAAAATTTGTTATAAGCTAAATTTCTATTTGAAGTTGATTAGATGTTCATTACTGGGGAAAGAAGATACCCTGATTTCGTCTTTGAGCTTTCTTTTTTTCGCCGGACAAGTAGTTCTGGAGTTCGGCCGGAACCGGGTAATTGGCAAAAGTGGCAGGAAGTTTTCGTCAAAACAGATTTGACTTATAGGGGTAAACACACATGCTGAATCCAAATCTGAACTTGGTTTTCTCAGGTGATTAGCTATTTGGCCTTAATCTGTTTCTGAATTTTAATTGTAAAAATGTTGAAGGAGTCTGGCGAAGACTGGATCTGGCTAAGACAAGACCCAGTTGTATGGATCAGATATTGAATTTTTGGGATCCCATCAAAAACCTTGGGTCTTGTTTTTTTAATCCCGCGTAGCTTCTTTTTCATTTGTTCTTGCTTTGGATTGAACCAAAACAAGTGGCTACTTCTCCACCTCCAACTTAGTGACATTACTACAAAAATTACGTAGAAGTTTACCCTACTTTATCGTCACGTCCTCGTACATTTGAAACACATACTAGGTCGTTTTCGCTGCCTATTCTCTCTCGTTTTTCACCTCAGATCTGGATCAAAACGGCCTCGTACATTTGAAACACAAACTAGGCCATTTTCGCTTTCGTTTTTCACCTTAAATTCGGGTCAAAATGACCTCGTACATTTGAGGTCCACCTCCTACATAAACAAAAACGACCCAGTTTTCTCAGCATTAACCATTACGAGGTCGAAACAGCCCTAGTCAAGAAACAAATATTCGTATCAACTGATCAGTGATCTATTATAGAACTGTGTCACAGATCCAGACAGCGGACAACCAGGTAGGGCGGTAACCTTCCTGGTGTATTAATGATAGACCCAAAATTATGCCCAATATAGAAGACAAAACTAGTTTAACCAAATTATCTTTTTAGGACTAGTAACTCTTGAAATTTGTTGGGTGACACTTTTGCACCATCAAACAAAGTTCAAATTCGGAGGCTGCTTCGGATATTTTTTTAACTTCACAGTACGCCCCCCCCCCCCCCCCCCCCCATATCTTTCAGATTCAAGAGAGTTTTTGAAAAATTTCTGATTTTTTTCTTGACACTTTCAACGCCTCTTCCTCTACCATTTAAAACTCTCTTAAACAACCACCAAAAACTCTCAAATTCTGGGCTTTAATCTTTGCAGCACAATAAACATGCATCCTTCAACCTGTTTTCCACTTTTCATAAACTGTTTCTTCTAGCATGTAAATGTTTGTTTCAACATCTAATAAATAGTCAGTCCACCTCTCTTTCTCCGTCCTCAATTTTTCTCTTTAGATTAAGGGTGTCTACAAATATTTTTAGTGCATTTTTCCCTTTCAAACGCTTTTCCTTCCTGTTGAATAAATTTTCTTTTGTTCTAGTGTAGGTATACTTTTGTTAATCTCGACCTTTCACGCACAGATATCACTGCGGTCTGAAAGATCTTTGTTTCCATTTCTTTTAGAGTAGATAGCGGATCCTTATCGCGAAATATTCTGTCAATCCGACTAGGCGCTCTACTATGAAGCCGGATTTATTTAAGTGCGCACCAGACATCTACTATTGCCCCCAGTCGAACCGGTTCCTTAATTTTTCACTGATTTTTTGTTTATCTGGCTTTTAATTTGTACTCGAACTTTTGAATAAATTTAATGTTAACTGAAATAATGCACACAATTTGTAGGATTTGCGAACGGTAGGTCCGAAAGTCCAAAACATAATAATAGTTACATGGATCGGCAGAAAAGCTTTTGTCGTGTGCTACAATGAACAATTTAAGGTTTAATTAACCATACAGCTTCTGATCGACCGGAAAGATGGATGTATGACTAAGCTCTGTCTCTTACTGAAATATGTGCGAAAAGACAAACAATTGCAACAGCTAATTCCACAAATTTTACGTGTAAACCAAAAAAAAAATATTGCTTAATTATAGCGAACGATTTGAAATGGGATAAATAAGTTACCTGAAAAATTTATTCAAAGTAATTCAAATAATTTTTACGGACGAATATACCGTCAGCTACGATCTTCATCAACGATATTTCGGCCCTTCTTGGCAAGGGTCCTTGTCGGGCTGTCAATATTCTGGGTCAACGTCGGGGAACGAAACAAACCTGTAATAAATAACAGAAACTTCTACCAGCTATAAATATCTTATTCAGGCAAATTACTTTCAAATGTCACTGTAAGGAAAAAACTAGTCGTGGGATTTAATTTTTGACACGCCGCTGTTTTTGCTGCGCGATTGGTGCGATGACAGGGAATGTTTTTTGCGCATTTTGATTAACTTCGGTTTAGTTATTATTTAAGGGACTGAAAACTTAAATATTGTTTCATTAATACCCTCGTTCCACGTTTCTATTATTGAATAGGCTACTCGCCTCTATCTATTACTGTTAATAATCACTGCACGGAAAAACTAGTGCTGAGATTTAATGTTTTACACAGCTGCTGTTTTTGCTGCACGATTGGGGCGACGGCAAGAAGGGCCGAAATATCGCTGATGAAGAATCGTAGCTGCCGTATATCCGTTCGTAAACATTGTTTAAGTTACCTTGAATAAATGTTTCAAAGTCAGCTTCTGCTCAAACAATATGTGAAATAGAGTTTGTACCGTCTTTCGTGAAGTTTTCTTATCTTTATTATTCTTTATATTCGTGCATATTTACGACTTCAACAAATTTGAATTTTACGACGATAGTATGAATAAACGCGATATCAATCTAAACTGCATTAAAATCGATTCCATTGTGTTGCTAAATTTGTATTTTATTGCGTGAACATTCATGGTTGTAGCGCAACTACCGTAAAAGTAGATTAGAACATCGTTGAGAGTTTATCAATGTATCGGCGGAGTTCCGACTTCTCCTCTGAAGATTCAAGTATCCAAGAAAGAATTTGACAACCTATTATATACTTTTCTTTCGCTTTCAAGTACAGTATTATTAATGAGACCAGCAAACTATGCTGAAAGCTTCATCGGTCAGGAAGGGATCACCTCCTGGAAATTAAGGAAACGACTGAGGTTGAGCAAAATTGTAGAGAAGTCAATAAAATTATAGCTATCATTACCATATACTGGGAAAGAATATTTTGATGACGACTGCATACTTTTTCTGTAAAACCAAAGGCCAGAAAATTTACTTCACGAATTAGAAAAACTTTATCAACCATTAAGTGTAATTGGTCCGTCAATCTCAGAAGTTTTTCCGTTTTTACATTCCCTTTCTTCTAGCGTTTGAGTTGTTCGTTTCGTCTATTTGTACTCAGTTCAAATCCTTTCTCCATCCTCGGTTTCTTACTTTAGCTCTGTTAAAACGCGTTAGAGATGTTTTTTACAGATCTTTTACCTTTTAGATTCTTTTTCTTCCTGCTTAACCAGTTTCGTTATGCTATGTTTGAAAGACAACCAATTTTTGGAGATTGACTAAAACCAGGAAGGGAAGGGAACGCGAGAAAAGCAGGAAGCCATACTAAAACCAGGAAGGACATACTCAAACTAGGAAAGGCATACTAAAACGAGGAAGTGAATACTAAAACGAGGAAGGCTGTCGCCAGAATTTACCGCACCGTTCCCTTCCTCTGTTTAGTATTGTTCGAGGGGTCGGCAACTTTTCAAACCCAAAGTTCACCACCCCCTTCATCGTCTTAGTATCCTGGCAGGGGTAGGCATTAAAATCAGTGAGGGGTCGGCAAATATCAAAATTGTAATTCACCTTTTCATTAGTTCTGACGGTAGGCGACTAATCCCCCTAGTGCAGTGAGGGGTCGGCAACTAAGATATGTCAAGTCCATGATTTCCTTCTTCGTTTTAGTACCTTGAATGTACTAAAACGAGGAAAGAAATCTTAAATTATTCTTCTTTAAGGGCTCGGCAACTAACAATGGTGACTAAAATCCTCAGAGTCCAGCGAGGGGTTGGCAACTAAGATCTTTCAAGTCAACCATTTCTTCTTTGAGGGGTCGGCAGCTTCCAATGGCAACTAAAATCCTCACAGAATCCAGCGAGAGCTCGGCAACTAAGATATTTCAAGTCTACCATTTCCTTCGTCGTTTTAGTACTTTCAAGGTACTAAAACGAGGAAGGAAATGGTGAACATAAAATATCACAGTTGCCAACCCCTCGCTGGACTGAGAGGATTTTAGTCGCCTACCGTCAGAACGAGAAATGAAAAGGTGAATTACAATTTTTAGAGTTGTAGACCCCGTGAACTTTGAATTTAAAAAGTCCTGACCCCTCAAAGAATACCAATTTAAAATTTCCGACTTCCTTCCTCATTTTATTACTTCTTAGTTGCCGACCCCTCGCTGGACTGCCAAAACCTCAAACAAGAGTAGTTTCCTTCCTAATTTTAGGACTGTAAAGGTACGAAAACGACGAATTAAATGGTGGATTTGACATATCTTAGTTGCCCACCCCTCACTTGACTCGGGGGATTAGTCGCCTACGGTCAGAACTAGAAATGAAAGAATTACAATTTTGATATTTTGCCGACCCGTCACTCATCTTAATGCCTACCCCTGCCAGGATACTAAAACAAGGAAGGGATGGTGAACTTTGGGTTTGACAAGTTGCCGACCCCTCGAAGAATACTAAACGGAGGAAGAGAACGGTGCGGCTAATTCTGGTGACAGCCTTCCTCGTTTTAGTATGCCCTTCCTGGTTTTAATATGCCTTCCTGTTTTTCTCGCGTTCCCTTCCCTTCCTGGTTTTAGTCGATCCTCAATTTTTGTTTGGCTATTTAAATCTGTTTTTGATATCAGTACTTCTTTGACGTCTTTCCTAATTATTTCTCTCTAATTTTGGTATACTATTGTTAATGGTGGCCCATCACTCACAGATATCACTACGCACAATGGTTTGAAAAGCGAACAGGAATTTATCTGACAATAGGTAACGAAGCGAATCATTGTTGCTAAACATCCTCCCAATATCCCCCCCATCTCCCCATATTCTGGAATACTAGTTATCACTCTGTTTCACTCTGAGTGTAGGTTAAATACCGTAAAAGTGGGATAACACATCGGACGGAGTAAAATAAACAAAATGGAATTGCAATTTCTCTTCCAGGATCCAAGCATTCAAGAAAAATTCAACAAAAAAATTCTGATTTTCTTTCACTTTCAACTATTGTATTATTATTTATCATTAACTATGCTGATAGCGCCATCGATTCCCTTGACGCTATCAGCCGGAAACTTGCAGAGAAGTAATAAGAAACATTGCCAGTTCTGCGTTTATTTCTTTTATGGTCCTTTTTTCCAGGGCACCCTTCTACAACTTGAAGAATCAAGAAAATGTCCACCAAAACCCTGATGTGGAACCACAGCTGCCACTTAATTTTATCAGCAATGAACGTGGAAAAGCAGCACTGATCGTGGCAAATGACGAGGGGTACGGCGAAAGTTTAATGACTACCAGCCAGACAATCCTTAGACCTGAACTGGAACAGAGGTCGATGGAATTGTCTTCTCTAAATGACAAAGATGTGCATAGTCGAACCAACCTAGAATCTAGTATATCTCAGGAAGCTGTAGATAGACAAGGAAGAATTTTCAACAGATATGACGTCCTTCTGTCAACCATTACCTTCACCTCCTATGCATCATCATTGGCTGGCACACAACAGATTGCTGTAGCATGCTTACCTTATGGCCTCTCTTTCCCTGAACCGAGATGTATCAACTGTCCAAACCTGTCCATTAGCAGTGGAGGTGAGCCTTGTAACAGATTCTTCTTTCAACTGTTTGATTAAAATACTAGTCAGGAGACGAAAGGTCATGAATATTTTCTCGTCTACAACTTAAGCTGCTCTGTGCAACTCAGCCTCATTAGTATTTACGAATCCGAGTGGTGACATTTGCCACGAGAGTTGCACACTGCGACGTTTTGCAGTTTATCACGTGTCTACTCACAGGTGTTTGACGGGATAATTATCATGTGAAGGTTGCAGGTAGTTGGTGGCAACACTGGAAAACAACAACACTGGAGAAAGACAATTTATTGTTCCAGTGTGGAAAGCTGGATGGGGATGATTAATTGCATGGTTCCAAATATAGTCTCACCTCGCTTAATTTCTTTAACACTTGGCATACCAGAAATCTGTGACAGAATTTTCATTATAAATGTCAGATGATTGCTTGTTAATTTATAGCGTGCCTTTACGGAGAGAAGATGACTGATTCTGCGTAATCCAATTTATTAGTCGATTCTGTTGCGGCAGTAAATATACAAACGCGATGAAATGTTACATTCTATACAGACAAATAATCGTATCCCCCGAGAATATGATTATTTGTACCCATATGGTTTGGCTTACAAAGAATCCCTAGCATGTTAGTTCTTTACCACACAACGGAAAAGTAGGATTCTGTGAAAATAAAGGGTTCAATGAAATGGCAAATCATAAACGTACAGCGCAATAAACCTTTTTCTTTGTTACCGCTTAAAACACTTCACGACCTGCTTCTCATTAGAACTGCACCCATACGACTCTTCCAAATGGCTCATGATCATGTACCTTCAAGAGTTTTGCCTTCAAAGGAAGTCATAGCATCCTTTAAAGAGCCAATCTTAACCACACAGTGTAATTATTTTGTTCGTTTCCTTTAAAAACACTCTCATAACCATTTTTCACCTCTATCTTTTCCGACTCTGTTTCTTTTCTTCCTCCCGGAGAAGGAAACTAATCTTCTTTTCTTATCATTATTTAAGATACTGAAGTGCTTCTCATTACATGTCCAAGTTCTCAAAAGACCTTCAAATAGGTACTTCCATTAAATTTCAAACTATTACCTGATCGTGTGCCTCAAAATGCCCACGATCGTGAAACAACTACTTTATCTTACTCTTCTAAGTTTTGTAACAAAAACCCTTAAGGCAAAAGTGATCATGGGCCCTTGGGGATCATGAAAACTTATCGTTTATTTACTATTGTTTTTTCAGACAAATGTTATGATGCGCACTTGAAGGCCCATTATACAAACTGGAGACAGAAGTAACTTACTTTTTGGGACAAGGCAGAACACAATCAGATAAAAGTTTAGTTTAGCATTTGTTCTGACCACATGTCGGTCTTCCTTTAATTCTTAAATGACCTGTCTTACCTATTATAATAACGCAACCTACCTCAATAATCACTCCACATATTTTTCTAAGCCCCTTAACCCCAATTTCGTACGGTACTTTCTAACCCCACTAACAGAACCACGCTGATTACTCACTTGCCGTATTTTGCTACCTTCGATGTAGATTACAATGTCGACGGTTGTCTGCGAGAAGTTTTTCCGTCAGAAGAGAAAATAGTGCTACTTTAAGGTCAGTGGTTTGTGTCCCTTTGACTGTAACTAAAAGATACCGCTCTACAATGTAGTGCCGAAATTTCCGTACAACTGAGAGTGGGAAAAACTACACATTAAATTTGTATCTGTAAGATCACTAAATATAATAACTTAAACTACTGCTATGCTAAATCGAGTCAAACTGAGACAGTCATTTACAGTGGTATGTAGGTGTATATAGTTCATGGAATATCACTCATACTGCTATAGCTCCGAAAAATATAGTGGTATTTAGTAGTAAGGAATTGTATGTGCAACTCCGCAGGACAAGAGTATGAAAGACTATCAGTGCTACTCAAAGCAACTGCTTCAACTGCTTCAATAAGGTAAATAGCTCAATTTAGGTTGCCAGATTTCTGTGGCGAAGTTAGTTCTCCCCACTAATCAATCCTCTAGTTTAGCTCACGCCATTACATGATACTAGGTATTCTTTTGAACCCTTTGTCAGCCGTAGGCTAACAACATCCAGTTTCTATAGACCTATTCGTAGTGGCCTCTTTTCTGAGCGCAGTGGCGAATCTACCTTCAATCGGATTGCCTATATATTATTAACTAATTTTTAATTTGTCCTTACTGAAATCAGAACTTCCAGGTTTTTACTTTATACTTCCCTTCCCCCCTTAGGAGAAAAAAAACAAGCGTTGCCCATATTACAAATTTCGACTAGGAAATTCCTATCCTTGCGACATGATGTAGCCTAACTTACAAACAAAAATTCCCACATCAGTGCTCTCCAGGCACGGCATCAAAAAGACATAAAGTCAAATAAACTCAATCCTGTTAAGATTTAGCAAAAATCTCCTATCTTCACTTATTACTGCGATACGAAACTTTAGTTTTAACTGAACGCCTTATCCCAGAAGCCTAAATCCTAAAACAAATGTGCACTTCAAAATCAATTAGGGTTAATTAATTCCAGTAATTACCAAATTTTACTTGCCAATTCTCTTGGCAAATTGTCTTTGAAAGTTTACAGCAACATAAGGTTATTTTCCTTATGTATCTTTCCAACCGTAACACCGTCTGTTTTTTTTTTATTTCTGCATGTTCTTAATACGGTAAGGTTAGACTTACTCATACGGCAATGTCTTTGGCTTCTTTAAGCTAGTTTCTTCTTCGGGACTCACACTCAGGTCCCTGATGTCTCTTGATGGTTCTGTACCATCTTCCTGCTATCAGCGGTCACCTTTTCTTCTGACGTTTCAGTTGGCTTCTTCCGTTGTCTAATTGGGTTCTCCTCTTATTCTTCAGTTGCAATGCCTGCTTTGGTTCTCTTCTGTTTAGCCTCTTCTTTGGCTAGAGATCCCGATATGCTCTTCTTGGATCGAAGGCTTAGAGTCAGCCTTGCCTGAACATAATCTTCGCAATCTGCAGCTGTCAGGACCTATGTCTGATTCGTATCGCACTGAAAACCCTGGGTCGATCCTTCGAAAGGTTGTCCTTCCGCTCGCTTGTCGGTGCGAGTATCTCTGGTACGAGGATCTCATAGTTAGTGTCTCTCTTACTCGACTGAATTGTAACTCAGACTTATACCCACAATATTTGATGCTTATCCTTTCCGGGAAACTAGCTGTCGACCCATTTTTAGTTTAATTCTATAAACCTTTCCAGCTTTTCCTTATAGCAAAATATCTTTTGCACCAGCAACGGAGCTCTAATTAAATCCTTTACTCTTAAAGATTTATAAAGCAGCTTCTGCTGTTTGAAACTTTCTTTAGGACAACCTTATTTCCTCTTTATTAGTCCTTGGTCAGAAGTTACCAGTTATTTCGGAGAGACACATTACCTGTAAAATACAAAACTGATTAATCTAAATCTGTTAGTCTTGGAGGGTACCGGTATTTCTTCCCGCCCAGGGGTGACGAAACTCACCCCCCGCTTTCGTAAAGCATTTTCTCTAAGGATAAATCTGATTATCCGGGGCGGTTAGTTCTCCCCGCGGAGTGATGACCAAACTCACACCTCCATCGCTATCTGTTAGCATTTACTCGAATGTAACTTTGCCAAAGTTCCATTTGATTATTCTGGTGTTCTACTTGCTTTCCAGTCAGGAGTACATTCTATTAAAGTACAAGTTATTAGTTCGTTACTGGGATTTCTGGGAAACATTCACGAACTTATGAATCAACTTAGGGGAACACACAAAATTGGATGAATCAACCAAATCTATTAACTGAATATCGCACAGTCCTCACAAGGAGACCAACAGTGACCGAGCTCACTCAAGGTTTGTTTGTGCATGATGTCACTCTACGATACATTTCCGTACCTTACAACAAAGGGATAATAACCAATCTAGGTTTGTCCGAACAAGTGATGTTCAGTTTAAAGTCTTGATCGGATTTGGTAGCCAGGGGGGAGTTGGGTGGGGGAGACCGGAAATTTCAACAAACGGTTAGAATGAAATGATAGGAGTGAAACTTGCTGGGAAGAACACGCATCCGCTCTAGATAAATCGTTTAGACAATCGTACTGGATCCGGACACTTAGGGGGGGGGGTCCAGGAATTCCGGTGATGGCGGTTTTGGGGGATTTCCACGATGAAACTTGGCAGGCATATCAGGGACCCGATCAAACTGACATCAAAATACAAATTTTGTCGATCTGATAATGGGGGGGGGGAGTGGAGGGAGGGGAATTCGTAATATTCAGTCATGCGTAACTTTGGAAAGGGTGATCGGATTCGAGTGAAATTTAAGAACTGAACAGAGGACATTTCTCTGGTGATCTTTTTCATATCCGGACCAGATCCCGGGGGGGGGGGGGGAATACGTGATCCACTTAGACTGAGAGATCGGGATGGAACTTTGTTGGAATAACAAACAGATGCCCTAGGTAAATTCTTTACTGAATCGGATTGGCTACGGGCACCGTGGGGGAGTTGGGAGGGGGGCGGATATCTCGAGAAACGGTTAGAATGGAGGGATCTTAGTAAGTAAGGAAGTAATTTATTTCTGACCCGCCATTTCGGAAAGGCGGAGTAAATGAAGAAAGTAAACAAAGCACATTTATTTATTAAGTGTCTTTTTCACACAGAAAAAGACACTTAATTTTTAATCTTCGGTCAGGAAACAGTGGACGACGTCGTGTGCTGGTTGGGCCCTGTCGTCCATGATTTTTGAAAGCGATGAGGAAACATCCAAAAGGGTAACACTTGCATCTTGAAGTTTGAACTTCTCCGTCAATGTATGGTTATGACATAATTTCGATAAGTGGAGCAGGTGCTTTGCATATTTAAAATAACATGATCTCATCTTTTTAATCTCCTTCTTTCGCAGAACATGAGTGACGCCAGAACGAAATAGTATAGAAGGAACGCAGAAGGTGCTGTACAAATTTCACAAAGCTTTACGATTATAGCGCCCCCGGTTGGGGACGATGCGCCCATAGGAAATACGGATTGATCTAGAAACTTCTTGAACAACCGAAGAGCAAAATTTTGACACTGAAGATTTGAATGTTATGCCAAGCCACCGTAGAGAGTCTGTTGATTTGACCATGAATGATCCAAGAGAGATAGAAGCTTGGGATACATTCGAACCATTTGACGAAGGGTTAAAATGAAGGTACTCACATTTTGACAGATTAACTTCAAGGCCAATTTTGAGAAGTTCCGACGACAGCTTACTTACATTTTTTGTGAGTGTGGATCGGCTACAGCTTACTAAGAGCAAGTTTTCCGCGTAGGCTATGTAGCTGAAGGCATGGTCTTTATAAAAGTAAGCAGGATGCTAAGAATCAAGACAAGAAGATATGGCCGATTTGAAGATGTAGGGAGATAAGACTCCCCCTTGACGAACACAAGTTCGGACTGGAATAATCTCTGACAAGCTACCTTGCCATTTGAACCTAACTGAAGAATGACCATACCAAAATTTTAACAGATAGACAACAGACAGATTCACGCCAGAAGTAATGAGAGAAAATAGGGCCTGAGAGTGCGTTCTAGTGTCAAAAGCACCAGCTATATCTATAGAACATATATGTATAGCAGACTTGTCGCGGGTAGTCTGTTTCATATTTTTTGGCAATATGTGATGAGCGTGCGCACAACTGGCGCTCGAACGGAATCTAAACTGCATTGAACCAAAGCGACATTTTCCACCTATTTCTGGAAGAAGGACGTATTCCAGAATTTTGCTTATGGTACAAGAAACGGTAATTGGCCGATAGCTTTTGCAAAGGTCCGCGTCTTTCCCTCGCTTAATCACCGATGTTATAGTACCCAAGAGGAAACTATTCGGAACCAAACCCTGGCATAAACAAATTTGAAATAGCAGCTGAAGGTGTTGTGTTAAAGCTGGACACTCAATTTTGAAAAAATCGGCACTAAGGCCATCAGAATCTGTATAAGCAGTTCTTCTTAATTTTCGGAAAGCACAAGTAACGGGAAGAACAGAAGGTTGAAATATCTTCCTTGGTAGGTATTTAAGAAGTAAATTTTCAAAGTGCTGCGGAATCTGGTTTTTGCAACTACTGAATAGACCACTGTAGTGGCTGGTCCAGTCAGCCATCGTTAGCGTGGAAGGAGGTACAGCTGAACCTTTATCTGTACGAAGGACCTTTTGCCACGCTTTCCAGGCCTTCTTGGGATTTAGACAATTGATTCGAGAAACAGGGACAACCAAACAGAAAAACAGAGGCAGATGGTCGTCCTCAATTTTCTCCTCATAAACCTCAACAATACCGTCAATGAGACATGTTTCAGAAATAATCAAATGATCAAGGTTGGAGACATTAGCGCCACGATTATTTTTATATGAAAAGGGTAGATATTTCTCAATGAGACTGTGAGCTACCAGTAAAGAATCGAAAAATAAATCAGTAAGATCAGTGTTGATATCCCCAACAAGAGCCCATTTCATTCCTTTCCGTGAAATGTCTGACAGAAGTGTTCTGATTTTCTGACAAGCCTTAGCAAATGAACTATGTGATGTAATGTTCCGCCGGTCGCAAGGTAAATAAATGTTAACAAGAACAATATTGTCCAGCTGAACGGCAAGAGCAGAGCGTCCAGACTGGAACAGTTTTCGTGGAGCTGAACACTCGCTGGCTCGAAGAAAAATGGCCAACCCACCGGAAGGACGACCTCTAGTTTTCATTGCCGGCTGGATGAACACAAAATGCTCAGGAGATCTGCGCAAACTTTCGCTACTGGGGGCGGATAGCAGATGCTCTTGGAGACAAAGAATGTCGGAGCTGCCTAGCAAATCATCAAGTAGAAAATGTTTGTCCTTTGTGCCATTTACATTTAATGACACAATGCGAAGTTTCTTTTCCTGAAAAACCATTATTTGCCAAGACCCACGGCTTTCCTCATAACGCTGCATCTGAGGCTAAAAGAAACATGACAACCGTCGCAATTGGCACACTTTCGAGGCAGTGAGCAAGGCGAATCTTTGCTGTAACTGTGGCAACCAGCACAACGAGCGCATTTTGGAGAATCAGACGGATGCGGGCATTTAGCTACACCGTGGTTTGGGGATTGAGAGCGAAAGCAGCGCTTGGGCGTTCGGTGGAATTCATGAACACGAAAAACTTTCATACCCGACTTTTACCCCGATTTTCATAGCTGTAAGGAGGCCAACTTGACTTTTGAACCCGATTTTGAAAGAACGAGAGCCCAAAATAGGCAGGACTTCACAAGCATCAGGGATTTCAAGGCATCGGCCGTAATGGTGACTGGAACACTCCTGACAACACCCAAAAATTTAGGAGAGATAATTTTGGCAGTAGTAACCTCTGGCAAACCCTTTGTGATTGACCGCGCAACAGCATCGGCATAAGAAGCACTTGAAGTGTGGACAATGAGACGATTTCTTTGAGTATTCGCTCTGACATTAGTGATCCCTTCGTTACCTTCAACGGTGTCAATGTGTTGCGTCCTTGAATCAATGTTAAGAAGATCCGACGGGATATTACTAACAACGACAGTGTGCGTATCAGAAGGTGGTGAGCAAGGGATGGCTGTCAAAGCCTCGGCACAAGTGGAAATAGCCAAGAGTAGAAACTGCTTCAGCAATAAAATGGACATCATTAGCAACAGCGCTTAGCTTGCTACTCAATACAGATATGGCAACAGCTGGAACGACTGGAACTTCGCTCGGAAATCGTATGACGAAATCCGGAACAGCAACGTCCAAGTCATCACACCACCGAAAAGCATCAACAATATCACACAGATGACTGGCCTGGGCATTTCTTCTCGGGGGGAGCTCACTAGGAAAGGCAAGAGCCCACAGAAACTTTTTTGCAGCGACAATCGCATCAGCAGTGAAGAACTCCGCAGCAAACTTTTTGACGGAATTTGTATCGACTCCCGAGTCGAGACTTTTCTGAAAGAAATTCAGAACTGGCTAATAAACCAGACTAACTGACATCTCGTCATTTCCTTCACTTGGCGCCATTCCACAAACGCAGACTTTAAGTAACGGCTTTCAACGGTTTCACAAACAAAAAGTTAACCGGTCTTTGCGACCGTTCAGGTCAACGGTCAGTTGAAGACTGAGACACTGAGTAGTGAAACTTGCTGGGAAGAACAAACATCTGCTCGATGTAAATCTTTTACACAATTTGACTGGCTCCGGACACTTGAGGTGGGGGGAGGGAGGGGTTTTCCCGGAATTCCGTTTTTGGGGATTTTCACGACGAAACTTGGCAGGCACATCAGGGACCCGGTCAAACTGATTTGGAATACAAAAATCCTCGATATTATAATCTGGGGGGGGGTTGAGGAAGGGGAATCCGGAATATTGAGTTATGCCTAATTTTGGAATGAGTGACCGAATTCGACTGAAATTTAATAATTAAACAGAGGACATTTCTCTCGGTGATCTTTTTAATTTCCAGACAGAATTATTGAGGAGGGGGGGGGGAACACTTGATTCGCTTAGACGGGTGTAAGCGGGATTGAACTTCGTGGGAATAACAAACAGATCCTCTGGATTAATCATTTACAGAACCGGATTGGCTCTAGGTATTGTAGGTGGAAATGGAGGGGTGAGGGGGGGGTCTGGGATTCCGGTGATCGCGAGTTGAGGTACTTCCAGATGTGCTAGGACGATGAAACTTCGCTGGAATATTAGAGATTCAACAAAATTTGCTTAGAAATTGCTATTTCCCAAATCCGATTATTCCTTAAAGTGGCAATCTTGACCGCAAAGGAAAAAAAATACTTTTAAGCAATATATGCATCTTCATGATGCCCATCAGCCCATTATCATTTTTGTCTCAAGAGTTTTGCTTACAAATGAATTTCTAGCTCCCTTAGAGCGCGCATCTCAACCGCAAAGTCGAAACTTACTTTTGATCAATCAAAACTTCTTAACCCATGCAAGTGCCAAATGAGCTTACAGTTCTTGTTATTGACATTAAAGGACACTGCCAAAACTTAGGAACTTCTGTTATTGCTTTTTGGGATCCCGAAACGTAATTGGAGGGATACCTATGACATAGGTATCCGTCCGTCTGTGCGCGCTATAACTCTCGAAGGGAATGAGATATTTTGATGAAACTTGGTGTGAGGATTCTTTGGCTCAAGAGTAAGGTCAAGTTTGTAGATGGGCTCTGTAGACCTATATTTAGGGGTGGGGCGGGTTTAAATTCAGGGGCAAATTAAATATTTTTAAACAGATAATGAGATAGTTGATTATGGGGTAAGAAAAACACGATGGTGAAAACCATTTTGTCATCGGGCAAGTAGTTCCCCCGGAATCCGGCCAAAACCGGAAAGTTTGTTAAAAGTAAAACTTTTATTTGCAGTTGATTAGATGTTCAGTTTAGGGGTAAGAAAACACGCTGAACACTTCTGTGAAAACAATTTTCTATCCAGAAAAGTAGTTCGCCCGGAATCCGGTTGGAACCGTAAAATTATTAAAAGTTGAAGTTTTATTTGTAGTTGATTAGATATCCGATTTAGGGGTAAGAAGAGGTGCTGAATCCGTGTATGAAAATCATTTTTTACCTGGACATAAATTTCGACCGGAATCCGGCTGGAGCCGGAAAATTTATTGTAAGTTAAATTTTTATTTGAAGTTGATTAGATGTTCAGTATTGGGGAAAGAAGATACGCTGAGTTCATTTTTGAGCTTTTAGTTTTTCGCCGGACAAGTCGTTCAAAACAGATATGACTTACAGGGGTAAACACACATGCTGACTCCATATCTGAACTTGGTTTTCTCAGATGATTGGTTATTTGGCCTTAATCTGTTTCTGAATTTTAATAGTAAAAACGTTCAAGGAAACTGGCGAAGACTGGATCTGGCGAAGACAAGACCCAATTGTCTGGATCAAATATTGAATGTTTGGGATCCCATCAAAACCTTTGGTCTTGTGTATTCAAGCACTACTTAAATATTTTTTCGTTTTAGTTGACTGCTGTCTGGGATACCAACACTAACCATTTGTTTAGGCTTGTTAATTTTGCCACCCGTTTTCTTTCAGTGGAAACTAATGTTTCATCTATTGTCTAGTGTTTCAGCTCAGTGTCAAAAATTATCAGTGACAATCTTTTTTTGTCTAAAATTCTTTGAATACCAACAAAAAATGTATTTTCACAGCGAATGTAAACTTCATAATGTATTTGCCATCACAACCTTGTCGGTCAATTGCAGAAGGAAAGCCATAATGGAATGAAGGTAAAAAGACTTGACCCTTTACACACACAGTTAAATTGGCCCATTTTTATAGGTCCTGTACGTTTCGTTGATGTCAGTTGTGTCACTGGCATCTGTAATTGTCCTTCCGGCTACACATTTAAGCCTAATATCGGATTATGCGAATTGAATTAAAGATACGAGGAGTAAGTACTACGCTTTCCGTTAGAAGAGTTTTTTCTTTCTCCCCAAAAGGGAAAATTCCGAGTCTCCATGCACCAAACCCAAAGGATGTACAATCTGCAAGTCTAGCAGGCACACTTGCCGTTAAAGTCATCAAAAACAAGCTCACGCCGTCGGTAATACTCATCCTAATCGCAGATCAATTAAATATCATGTCTTGTATGGTGGTAAATTGGTGCATAAGTGGCGTATTCTGACTGAACTCCTTGCGGAATATTGTGTTATGTTGTTGCAATTGTATGTGTTGCTGCAAGAACAATTCTTAAAGGACTGTTCAAGCTTACGTTTAAGGCGCATAATTCCTGAATTATACTTGGTATCCGCGAATATTTGTGGTAAAACTTTCATCCCGCCAGGCTTGCTGTAGTAAAAATTAATAGGAACGGGTTCTATTTTACAGCCTGCGTTTCCATCACGTGACTGTCAAGGAAGAAAGAGAGAAATGAATAACCAGAAATATTTGTAATATAATTGAAATTTAATGCGCTCTCTGAATGGAAACTCAGTCATGCTAAACTATACACCTAATTGCGTTTTGACAACTAGAAGCTTTTACCTTGTCTGAAATAATTACAGCAATCCTGGTAGGCTCAAAACTAAATCGAGAAATCTACAAATCTGCATTGGTCTAATAGACACAGCAACAAATATTATACTGAATTTGCGCACAACCGGTCGAGGCTGATGTGAAATTCCACATTTCAGGATGTTCAGTGTCCCTAAAGTCATCAAAGGTTAGGGTTCTCTTGGGAGATTCTGTGTCAGACTCCAGGCTCTGTGTGGTTAATCGGCGCATACGTGGGTGTAAAGATTGATTTTCAAGATGAACGGAAGAGGAGGATAATCGATCAGTCCAAAAATGTTATGGCTGCTACGATTGTAGAATCTGTAACTGTACAAATTACGGTGACCATACTTTGTAGCAAATTTAGACTGGCTTTCAGAAAACTTTTTAAATCTGCGATGCGAATTGTTAATCAATATGAGAGGTGTGTGATGCTTGGTTACTTTAATTTTAACCAGTTGGAAGAAAAGCTTAAGAGAGTGGCTGTTATTAATAGGGCATTCAATAGGAAATTTAACGTATTGCCTTGGGATAAACCCTGTTCATTTGTTTCTTGTATTTTGTCTACTATGAACTGTAATTCTTTGGTTATGGTTGGAGAGGAAGGGTTTTATAGTGATGATCTGCCGAAGTCCGTGTCTCTCCCCCCCCCCCCCCCCTGGAAGTACCCCTCCCACACGCAAAGTAAGCCTGTTAGCATACCCGTAAATCTTGGAAGAATACAAGCACAGAACGATTTTCTTATATTTGTGAAGGAATATTGGATGAAATCAAAGTACCATTTCACCTTCTCAAGGTTAGTGCAAACAAGACACACACTAGAAAAGGCCCTTAAAAATATGCCGTGCCCTGTAGACGTGTTCACACTGGTACACAAAAACCTGGTTGGCCGGATAATATAAAGTTAAAAGTTGCTTGCAATGCTTCAACAATTTAGTTAAGTTTATGGCACTAGCGAGGTCTTCCTCGTAGTGATGTCATTAACTCGGTACGTCATTTTCGAAAGTCTCCAGATGAGCAAAAAGAAAGAATTTAGACCTCGCTAAACATCTAACCCTGATACTAATTTGTTTGGAAATGTCACCCAAAAATAAAAATAAAATAATCAGCCTTCTGTTGAAATTTCAAAAGAGTCGTTATTTCGTATCTTTCTGGTGAATTTTCCTCCCTAGACCAAACTTTAAAGTAAAACGAAATATTTTTTTTTTAATCCAACGCTCCCACATATGCAACATGACTTTATAATAAAAGCGTTTCTGCTCTAAATCGTTTTAGCAAAAATGTACCACAGAAAAATACATTTCAGGAGAAAGCTTTTATTTTGGAAAAGCGGATCTCAGAAAACTGGTTCAAAAGTGGCAGCATTGCATACTAAAGCGTTTAAGCTACGTGCCGTTTCATCGGAAGTATTAAGCACTTAGGTAAACTTGAGAATGATATTCTTACTTACTTAAGATACACTTGTAACGACAGACAAGCCTAGTTCATCCTCTGGTGGTTCAGCCATGGCTCTCCGCCAGCGTTTGAGGAATCTTGAATTTCGAAAAAGGCTCATTCAGTAACAACCTTACAGACATTCCTATACCAACCCTTGACACAGGGATAATCTCTTTCTATTAATCGTGTAAAATATAATAACGTCACGTTCAAATTTCCTTATCAAAAAATATCATAAAATGTAGCTATTCAAAACAATCACGAATTGCCTCAATTAACTTTCAAAGCTCAATCAATTTCCAGACAAATGTTCCCCGTTATAGCATGGAAGGCTATATCTTTGAATTGAAGGAAGTAGGGGAGCTCGAGTTTGGGTCGGATACGGGGTTGGTCTGGACGCCTGCGAAACAAATATTAAAAGTTGGCGCTAAAATCTGAAAAAAATATATAACATCTGGCATCTAGTGAACTAACTTTGTACCAAAGTTTCATGGTAATTGCTTTTCTGGTTTTGACAAGAAGATGAAACAAGAGCTGAAAGCTCATATGGCACTTGTTGGAACAGTTAGCATGTTTGTCAGTTTGTGCTCCTGCAGCTACCCCCCCCCCCCCCCAGTGATCAGACCCAAACCGGACTTGAAACTGAACATTTGAGGCACTCGTTCTTGACACTTGTCAAGTTTCATGCACGTCTGATCACCCGTTCCTAAGTTATGAATGCCACCTGATTCCGGATTCCCCATCCCTCTACTCCCCTCACGATGGTCAGATCGGGGAAGGGACTATTTTTAAGTGAATATACTAGAGTCTCTAATTGGCCTGTCAAGTTTCATGGTCCTGGCACATCTGGCTGGAAGCACCATAGCTTGAGATCACCGGAATTCCGGTAAACCCCCTCGAACCTTTATTCAAACAGTGTTTACAACGGCTACGTCAGCTACGATTCTTCATCAGCGATATTTAGCGATATTTAACCGAGATACAGGCGAGTACTCCCTACCGAAAACGTGGAACGGGGTTATTAAGGGAAGAAAATTTAAGCCTCAGTCCCTTATTAACAACAAAACCGAAGTTGATCAAAATGCAGAAAAAAAAATTTCTTGCCGTCGCCCCAATCGTGCAGCAAAAACAGTAGCCGTGTCAAAAATTAAATCTCAGCACTAGTTTTTCCGTGCAGTCATTATTCAAAGTAAAAGATACAGACGAGTACTCGATAACAGAAACGTAGAACGAGGTTATTAATAAAATAATATTTAAGTTTTCAGTCCCTTATTAATAAAAAAACCAAAGTTGACCAAAATGCAGAAAAAAACCTTTCCCGTCATCGCCCCAATCATCCAGCAAAAACAGCGTCCGTGTCAAAAATTAAATCTCAGGACTTGTTTTTTCATTTTAGTGGTATTTGAAGATAATTTACCTTAATAAGATATTTATAGTCGGTAGAAGCTTCAGTTATTTATTACAGGTTAGTTTCCTTCCCCGAAGTTGAACCAGAGGATTGACAGCCTGACGAGGACCCTTGCCAAGAAGGGCCGAAATATCGCTGATGAAGAATCGTAGCTGACGTAGCCGTTGTAAACATTGTTTGAATAAATGTTTCAAAGTCAGCTTGGGCTCAAAGAATATTTACCCCCTGGGACCCCCCCCCCCCGTCCGTGACAGAATACAGTCCTGTTTTGTCAGTAATTTATCTAGGGTTTAAACTTGCTCTTCCCACCGAGTCCCATCCCGTTCCCTCGAATCTGAGCCTTTCAGAAGATATGCCTACCAAATTTCCTCGTCCTAGTACCGAACTCACGGGATCACCGAATTCCCCCCCCCCCCCCCCAACTCCCCCACAGTGCCCGAATCCGGTCCGGTTATGTCAATGATGTATCTAGGACTTGTGCTTGTTCTTCCCACTCGTCCCGATCCCTCCACTGTAAGCACTTCCCAACATTTCCGGTTCCCCCCTCCAGCTTCCCCCAAAGTCACCGGATCATGTCCGAATTTTAAGTGGGTCGTCTGAGGCGCGACATCTCTCCAAATATCAAATTTCATTGCTATTCGTTCACCCGTTCAAAAGTTATAAATTTCTCAAGATTCCGGATTCCCCCTCCCTCCATTCCCCCATCGATAGCCGGATCGGGGAAAAGACTAATTCCAACTCAAATCATTTTGGGTCCCTGATATGCCTTCCAAGTTTCATCGTCCTAGCTTATGCAGAAGTGCCTGAACTAGCAAAACCCGGACCGACCGACCGACTGACAGACCAACCGACAGACAGACCGACGGACGGACAGAAATTGCGATCGCTATATGGCAGTGCCATAAAAATTGGTTTTCTTGAGGTCAAATTTTTTAGCTCATGGTACGTTAAAAAGCTGTACCGTGAAGATTAGTGATAACTGTAAGGCTGTTAAATGGTAAGATATAGCTTAGAGATAAGGGTTTATAGCCTGCATAGTATTTTCGAAACAGATCCCTTTATTTTCCTGTGGTACGCCATTTATTATTTTGGTGACGTTGGGGCTTGGTTCGGACAGTTTTGAACGGGTTGGTTCGGACAGTCTTTGTCTACTGATACCCCATAAAAATCCGAAACTGAGTTAGAAAAAATACAAAACATATGATCAGAATCCTTATCGTGTTGTTTGTGAACAAAACTCATTATCAAAATCGAGAAGATGAACGCTAAAAAGGGTAGGCCGCAACCAAAGAAACTTAGTTAGTAGAATGGTCTACAATAAAGTAAAAAAATTAAAAACTTTTGTATTTAATGAATTCAATATTTACGATATTTTCAAGAGGTAGAACAACGAGAATTCGTCCTTGTGAAGTTCAGTTTGGGGCAAGGTCAAGCCAATGTGTTTCTTATCTGGGATGGTTGAATATGAAGGGAGGTTCGTTGAAAGAAAACCCATTGAGAGGCTTGAATATATTCTTTCTGCGCATGAGTGGGACTAAAATCATTTTTGTGCAGAATCTTTACTTACATAAGTTTAAAGTTACCAGCCCCTGGAATTGCTAGGTTAACAGCTGAAAGTACAAATGAAGGATTTTAATTTTAATACAACCTCGGCTATTCAAACATGTGTTTTCTTAAGTTTTGTGTACACTTTTGAGGTGCAATATTTTATCATTTCCACTTTTTAACATATTCAAACAAAGTCGATTAAAAAATAGTACATGAAATATAATGTACGAACCAACTGGGGTCTGTCCGGATCAACCCCATGGGTACGGGGCTGGTTCGGACAATCTGAAAAACAGAAAAACGTATTTACTAACAACATGATGCAGAAAAAAATTCTGAAAAAATTACTAGCTATTCTCACAGACATTCTACACGTTTGACAAGAAAAACGACGTAAATCCGCCAAGAAATGGCAGCCTACTAAGAAAAGGAAAATTAGTGTCGGGGTCAACCCCGAGCTAAATCTCAAATCAGTATGAAATTATGCACTTTGGCCGAGCAAGAAAGTTCTTCTTGATTTATCAGTTTGGTACACTCCTTACTCCACCACCATTTAAAAAGGTAAATCTTCAATTGAATTTGCGTTCATGTACAGTCTCTTTTCACATTGGTTTAAGACTAAATAACTTCTCTAACAACAAATAAGGATATCTGGCATTCTCGTAATAAAGCCTGGTATTGACGTGCTAGTCACTTCAGGCCTACAATACCCTATTAACACCTCTTCTTTTCTTCAATGCATCAATGATCTTTTCTTAGAGTTTTTCCTCTGATGAAGGAAAAGTATCTGGTTTTCAAGGTTCAGCACAAATTAAAATCTGAGAAGTCAGATTTATCCTGTTAAACTGTTAGTTGACCTTATAGCTGCTTTTAGGCCTGCAGCTGATCCATCCAAACTCCTATGATGAAAATACTTTCACGATTACTAAGCCCAACATTATTAGTTATTTATTATTAAAAAACCTTGTTTACTATCATTCCAATAAAATAAAATTGTAAAATGACCCAAAATTTATTGATTTTAACTTGGCTAACCATTGGCAAGAAGGCATCGGAAAGTTTCGACAAAAATAAAAAGAACTAGACCTACGTTGCCTGGGCAACGTGAAGTGTTGCAGCAACCTTTGTTCGGCTTCGCCGACTGAAGTGTTGCGAAAACAACACTTTGGTTTTGTTATTTCGCTAACGGTTAAATGCTGAATTTGTCAACCCATCGAGGTTTTCAAAATGGTATGTTCGAGTCCATGAAGAATATCTTTCTTCACATGGTTATCCTCAGCGTAGAAGAAAAAAAAACAGAATATTAAGTAGGTACTAAATTGTTTTTGCAGCCAGCTGAACTTTATCCTTTTCAATCGTAGACATCGTGACTTGTGGAAACTCGGAAAATTATCTTATATAGCCTTAGTTGGTATTATAAAGCTATCCATAGCTTTTTAGTTCAAAATACCATAGATGTCACTAGTAATTACTGCGAAACATATCGTTGTTTTACATCATCATTTGTATCCGTTTCGTTAACACTTAATTCTAGGTTACAGTGAAAGACCATCGCCATAGACCATTCTAGCATCTTATGAAAATAGCAATGCTTTTGCAACCGATTCTTGAACGACGACATGAACCAAACTTTTCTTATCATCAAAAAACACCGGTAACAAAATAGGTACAAAGTCAAAACTAGGAAAAGTCGGAAGCCCCTCGTCGTCGAAGATGATTATGGAGTAATCTCGCCAATTGTTAGTCACAAGTCCCTGACCTCTCACAGTTGGGTTCCGCCTATTCTTTGATTGAGTGTGTACCCTACGACTAAAGCTGTCAACCCCTCAAAGACTTAAGTCTAAGTTACAGTTCAGGTTCAGGTTCTTTTTAATAACAAACTAAATAACAAAATGTCCAGAGCCCGGCTGAGAAGACAAGTTCGTAATGCACGGGATGGAAAGACTTCTTTAATTAAATACAACATTTATACTTCACTACATGCCATTCATACACATGGAAATATGTGTATTCCCCCGTCAGCACCCGGTCCCCAACACCACGATGACACGACCAGCGAAAAAAAAAACACTAAAAGATAACAAGAAACGAGGAAAAGTGATTCCAGTCCAAGGACTGTTCCTGGACTGAGTATTCGCATCCCCCAGGTTTACTATCTGACATATACTTTGATCAGCTCATCAAGATCTATCGAATGACGTTGACAAAAAATCTGTATTAGTCCAAAAGTTTCTAATATCACCACTTAGAAAGGAGCAAAAGATAAGCTCTAATTTCTTTAGCAGTGAGAGAACTTGTAAAGTTTAAGAGGCCCATCTTATATCATTTCTCTTCCTAACTCCCAAGTGTAAGAAATGGAAAGATAAACTCAGCTGAAATCACGAAAGAAAATGGGTAGAAACAATAGATGGCAGCACTTTCGGACCCGTGGGAAAATGACACTTTTTTGGTTCTTTAATTTTTTTCTATTTACCACTCAAAGAAGATATATTGGCTATGGGGCCAGGGAACTGCCGCACATATTTCGCACTTATAGATTTTAGTCCATCTTCAGTTTAAAACTGCTGCCTATCTGCTTGCCTGCTAGAACGGAGCTCCACTCGAAAGCAGAAACATGGTTTGATGAAACGAAAGCTTGGCTTCATAACTTCAGACAGTCCTCTCTGACATAGGCTATACAACTCCACTTCACTTCACCCACAGTAGGCTCTGACTCAATTACAAACAAAAAACATCATTTTTGGCACCAGGCAAGAGTTCTACGGAGCTTTCCGAAATGTAATGTCATTTTCATCAATCCGGCCTAAGGTCCACACTTTCCGTAAGAGCCGCATAAGTTAGACCCTTACCGTCTTCTAGTAATAAGACGAAATCGAGCGACTAGGAAAAAAAAAGCACGAAAAAACCAAAGTGTTGCTCTCGCAACACAAAATCAATGCTAAAGACTAAACGGGGACTAAACTAGGTTAGCACTTAAAGTGAAAGAATAATTTTAGAAGGCAAATCTTATGCCGACCAGCATAACTGAGACAAGCATCTTATTTCAATTGGGGTGCAAAATTTTCCCCAGACCTGCAGAAGAGTAGAGGTCAGCTTATTTCAACTTCTGTTTCCTTGGACAGTTCCATTTTCAAGCACTTTCTGTGCTAAAAATCGATTAAAAATTAACCAGAATAGGTAGGGAAGGGCCCTGAAAAAAAAATAGATAGTATTTTGCATCTTCATCCTATCATTTAGACAAACCAACACTGTTTTCACTTAAGTAACTGCTCAATCCAGCGCATAGCCTACTTCTACTTTAGCCTACGTACATGACTATAGACTAGGCCAATTTTGTGTCTAGGCTATTCGCCACTGGTTCACTGTTGCTGCTGAGCTTCTAAAATAAGTCAGTAAAGTATCACATTTTTTAGTGAAATATTAATTAGCCTTAATAATATAAATAGCTAAACACATGAACATGGCACGTATGGCATAGCCTACAAAAGTTAGACATGCCAAGAGCACTAACTTAGTAGCCTGTGTATAAGAAAGACACTTTGTCAATAAACTGATCAACAGTTAAAACCAAACAAACACGAACCGCAAACCCAAAGACTCAAATTCTGCCAAAAACTCAAGTTTGTTGATATTTATAATAGTCCCATGATCGACAAATCTGCCACCAAAAGATTTGTATCCTACAATCAACAACAACAAATGCCAAGAACCACATTATCATTTTGATTTTTACCTGTTACTCTTCTTAAATATTCTATTTTCAGAGATGATCTCACCTCAGCTGAATCAGAATCAGGTGATGAAAGGTTCCAAAACTCTCTTTCGCCTTTGCTTGATTCTGATTGGTTGAAACTAGACCGCGGATGGCAACAGCTTTTCAAAATAGTTCTCATCATAAAAATGTAGAAAAATACCGCTTTTCTGCAATAAGTGTATCGTTAAAAATATTCATTTCTAAAATAACGTATTTGAAATAGTGTTATCTCAAATTGTCGTACCGATTTCCAAAATTCATTTGCAGTGAAAGGAATATTTTTTGGTGAAACTGTTTTTAAAACGCTCTAAGAAAGAGTTTCGTTTACAAAAATGTTTCAGGAAAAATTGTCAAAATTAGCCATCAAGCTGAAACGCTTTTCTAGAAACTTTGGAAGAAACGTTACTGCTTCAGCTCAACCGAAGGGTTTAGTTTGAAGTTTGAAGGGTGTAGCGCAGCAAAGGAGTGACAATAGAGGGATAGATAGATAGATATGTATTAACGCTAAACGCCCTAAAGGTTTACATTAATACAATTTCAGAAAAAAAAAGAAAAACGAAATTCAATGCCAAAATTTCAATATTAATCTAACAAATAAATTTTACATAACAAAATCCAATACACACCCCTTTCTTCTTTTGTCTATGTGCCATGCCCAAACTAACCAACCTTCCCAGATTCTTTATCCCCACAAAGTTTCTATCCATCAAATTAATCTCCACCCATTCCTCCCTTTCAAAACGGATAAATTTACTGCCTCAACTCTTTTAACTCTTTACAAAAACATAGAAAATGCTGTAAATCCTCATTTCTGTATCCGCACATCGGACAAAAATAGGGACCACCATTCGACCTCACCCTCCATAAATACCTCCTCCTATCTCAAAGTGGTAAAAAATTTCCCCTTGCCAAAATAACCCCCTTTAACTCCTCCCTATTAAACTTTGCCTTAAAATAAACTTCCTCCCCCCACCCCTCCTTAATCCGCGCATACAGATAAAGAGAAGGGGACGAGGATATGTCACAATGCCATTTCTGTATCTCCTGACTCTCTAAAATAAATTTTACTTGTTTAGCTACCACCCCCTTTTCCACCCCTAAGCCTTTCCGCCTATCCCAGAGCCGAGCTTCTCTGCAACTTTCTAAAATATGTTTCACTTGGCTAGCCCAAGATCCTTTCCTCGTATCTCTTAAACACTCATGATATGCCGCCTTTAATATTCTATCCTCTGGCAAAGATATTAACTTCTCCCAATACCTAATCATGCTAACTAATTTATTTACTCCAATAGTAATCAATCCCAGACCATCCCTTAAAACTAATGCGTTCTATTTATCACTTAGACCTAAAAGTTTCTGAAAGAAACCTGATTGGATCCTTTCTAGCTTAGCCCCCTTTTCAAATCTCCATATTTCACTACCTCAACTAAATACCAGTCTTATCTTACTATCCAATACCCTCTTCAATAACATCACTTAGACCTATATTTCTCAGACTACATCTTAACACACTCCACATTGCCCTAAGCCCTCTACTCCTCATCAGGTCAATACGATTACTCCACCTACGACGCGAAGATAGCTTACACCTTAGATATACCACCTCTTTTTCAATCATTAACTCACAGAAGAATGTGATGTAGCTTACAAGATCAAAAGTATGAAACACATTTTGTTTGGCTTTGCTGCCACTATAATAAATGCTGGAAAACCAGAATGAAGAAACAGCAGGAAACAGCGGACAACTTTTAAAATTAAATTGACGTCTAGGGAACCTTGATATGAATAAATGTTTTCTGCAGTTATTTTGCAGTAAAAGTTGTCCTGTATTTCTTGTATTCTTTTCTTGGGCGACTGCTCACTGTTAGGCAATGTTCAAAAAGGCATCCCTCTACTGAATATCTCCGCCAAAATTGACAATATTACCCTGAATAATACCAAATACTTTTTTCTTCCTTTCGCTCTCGACTACCGTAAATATTCATCCCGGCATGTTAAAATAATCTTGTATATTTCTTGGAAATAGGGAACTGAATATAAAGAGCTGTACCTGAATCAGTGCTACTATGACAGGGTGGGGAATGTGGTCCACTAGTCTCACGGCCGTTTTGAAAATCGAACACACCAGTCTCACTGTTTCGAACCACCAGTCTCATAAAAATGGCGCCGGGAACCAGCAGTCTCGGAAACGAGACCAACAGTCTCAAATTCAGACCAACAGTCTCATCTAATTTCCAATTTTTTTAAAGTAAAATAGTGTTTTCTTTGTTTTTCTCTGTCAGTGCCTTGAATTACGCGCTTGTGTCAGCACTACAGGTAGAGTGAAGCTTGGGCTTTCAATACATGTATTCATCTCTGCTATTGGCTTGGTACTTCTCAGTGAATAGGGCTCTGAAAAAGCAAACAAATTTATTTTTGTTTTGTTTTCTGTGTTGTTTAATAGAATTCTGCTACTCTGCCAACTACAACAGGTAAAGTGAAGCCTGGGCTTTCAAACGATATATGATTCACTGTTACTGGATTACCAAGTGTCACATTGGGTGGCTTTGAAAAAAACGTTTTGGTAAACAAATGTAATTTCTAGGCTGTCTATGCGATTTCTTGGAATTTTCTAACTTTGCGACCAGTTTTGGTAGATTTAAGCATGAGTTTTCCACAAATCCATGTATCTCTGATACTGGCTTAGTCAGTTTGTTGCTGGGTTCCTATGGTAAACTCATTAGCTGTTTTTTTTAACTGCCCTGCTTGATACTGTTGAATGTTTTGTCGCCTAACTGTTCAGTTCACCTGACTGGCTGGTCCAGTATTAGTTTGTTCCATTCTTTTTCCATGCATTTTCCATGCTTAAAATACTACTCTGAGGGTGTCTCTACACAACTACAGTAAGCGGTCAAGTATAACTCAATGGAACCTATTATCGCTCACCAGAGCTGCGTTTGATTTGCATTGACTGATAGCGTTCGATTTATCCAGTCGACTGAGATTTTGGACTAAAGTTTGACTTTTGACAACCGAGAATAAATGGTCATTCGTTCCATGGTTAAGCGGTTAAGCTACAGTAAGCGGTCAAGTAACTCTCAATGTACCTATCACCGCTCACCAGAGCTGGGTTCGATCCGCATTTCCAGTTGACTGAAATCATCATTTCGCTGTTTCATTTGCTATTCTCAGTTGACTGATAGCGTTCAATTTATCCAGTTGACTGACATTGTCGACTAAAGGTGACTTTTGACAACAGAGAACAAACGGTCATTTGTTCCATGGATAACCGGTTAAAGTAAGCGGTCAAGTATCGCTCAATGGAACATTTTATCTCTCACTAGAGCTGCATTTGATTTGCATTTCCAGTTAACTTAAATCGTCATTTTGCAGTTTTATTTCCTATTCTCAGTTGACTGATAGGTTCTATTTATCCAGTCGACTGACATTGTCCACTAAAAGTTGACCTTGGACGACCGACAACAAATGGTCATTCGTTCCATGGATAACCGGTTAACCAACAGTAAGTGGTCAAGTATCGCTCAATGGAACACTTTATCGCTCACCAGAGCTGCGGTTGATTTGCATTTCCCGGTGACTTAAAAAATCTTTTTGCTGTTTTATTTGCTATTCTCAGTTAGCATTCAATTTATCCAGTCGACTCAGATTGTCTTTCTTGGGATTTTCTAACTTTACAACCAGTTTTGGTAGATTTAAGCATGGACTTTCCACAGATATGTGTATCTCTGATATTGGCTTAGTCACTTTCTTGCTGGTGTCCTTTGATAAACTCACTAGCTGTGTTTTTTTTAACTGACCTGCTAGACCCTGTTGAATCTTTTGTTGTCTCACTATTCAGTTCACCTGACTGCCTGGTCCAGTACTAGTTCGTTCCATGCATTTTCCATGCTTAAAATACTATTTTGGGGCTGTCTACACAACTACAGTAAGCGGTCAAGTATCACTCAATGGAACCTATTATCGCTCACCAGAGCTGCGTTTGATTCACATTTCCAGCTGACTTAAGCTATTAATTTGCCGTTTTATTTGCTATTCTCAGTTGACTGATAGCGTTCAATTTATCCAATCTATTGAGATTGTCCACTAAAAGTTGACTTTGGACGACCGACAACAAATGGTCATTCGTTCCTGATTCGTTCCATGGATCACCGGTTAACCAACAGTAAGCGGTCAAGTATTGCTCAATGGAACATTTTATCGCTCACCAGAGCTGCGTTTGATTTGCATTTCCAGTTGACTGAAATAATCTTTTTGCCGTTTTATTTGCTATTCTCAGTTAGCATTCAATTTATCCAGTAGACTCAGGTTGTCGACAAAAAGTTGACTTTTGCCGATCGAGATAAAATGGTAATTCATTCCATGGTTAACCGGTCAACCTACAGTAAGCAGTCAAGTATCGCTCAAGGGAACCCAGTCTAGTACACTAGCCCCTTTTCAGGCACGGTGCTCAAACGTCTAGCACCATGCCTGGGTGCTAGACGTTCAAGCACTGTACCTTGGATTTCATGTATGGTGCATGGATTTCAGTATACAGTGCATACATCAAAAACACAGTTTCTGTCACAACAACTGAGCACCAGCTCGGACAGGGCTGAAATTACTGTCATGAATTAGAGAAATCAAAGACAATCCTTTACATATTTTTCACAACAAAAACAAAAGGGCTCGGCTGATGACAGATGTGAAAAGCATCATTTCCTTTTCTACATAGTCAAGGGTTTTGCATGCAAAGTGTCCTGTGCCTCAGCTTGTTCTACCTAGCAGCCAACCAGAATATTGGCTCTTGGGGAATAGATAGGGAAAATACATGGAAAATAGATAGGGTGCTGTTAGGTTTTTCATCTCCATCATCATTAGAGCCGTTTTGTTTTTGTTGTGAAAAATATATAAAGGATTGTCTTTGATTTCTCTAATTCATAGTAGTAATTTCAGCCCTGTCCGAGCCGATACTCAGTTGTTATGACAGAAACTGTGTTGTTTCTGTATGCACTGTATACTAAAATCCATGCACCATACATGAAATCCAAGGTACAATGCTTGAACGTATAGCACCCAGGCATGGTGCTAGACGTTTGAGCACCGTGCCTGAAATGGGGCTAGTGTACTAGACTGATGGAACCTATTATCACTCACCAGAGCTGCATTCTATTCGCATTTCCAGCTAACTTAAATCATCATTTTACTCTGTTATTTGCTGTTCTCAGTTGATTCATATTGTTCGATTTAGCTCTTGGCAAGGGTGTGGAAACTCAAGAAGGTAAGGGAACATCACTAAAACAATATGACAAAGCGACCTAATCATGTTCTATAACATTTAGACAATTACTAAAATTACCCTTTGCTTGTCTCCTTGATAATGCTGTACGTAGCAGCTTCAATTTGAGGGTCTCATGAAGAGACCTCTTACGTGGACCAATTTATAGTACTTCAACCTACAAACAATAGTATGTTTGTAACATACAATAGTATGTTCCTATAACAAGAGCAACATCTGTAGAGGAGATAGTACTTCAACAATTAGAAAAAGAGTGAGAGGAATATTCATGGAGGACTAGTAACACATATGGTATGTGAAAAAAGAATCACCAAAAAGTTGACTTTTGACGATCGAGATAAAATGGTAATTCATTCCATGGTTAACCGGTTAACCTACAGTAAGCAGTCAAGTATCGCTCAATGTAACCTATTATCACTCACCAGAGCTGCATTCTATTTGCATTGCCAGCTAACTTAAATCATCACTTTACTCTGTTATTTGCTGTTCTCAGTTGATTCATATTGTTCGATTTAGCTCTTGGCAAGGGTGTGGAAACTGAAGAAGGTAATGGAACATCACTAAAACAATATGACAAAGCGACCTAATCATGTTCTATAACATTTAGACAATTCCTAAAATTACCCTTTGCTTGTCTCCTTGATGATGCTGTACGTAGCAGCTTCAATTTGAGGGTCTCATGAAGAGACCTCTTACGTGCACCAATCTATAGTACTTCAACATACAAACAATAGTAGGTCTGTAACATACAATAGTATGTTCCTACAACAAGAGCAACATCTGCAGAGGAGATAGTACTTCAACAATTAAAAAAAGAGTGAGAGGAATATTCATGGAGGACTAGTAAAGAACATATGGTATGTGAAAAAAGAATCACCAAAACCAACAAAACAAAAATTACCAGAGTGGGTGCGTTAGTTCATGTAGGTTAACTTGAACACTTTTAGCTAGGACTTCCATAGCCAGTGTAAAACATTAAGAATAAGCTTATTTTTTTATTTTTTTTACCATCATTGGATAGGTAGGGTACTCTGTAGCACCAGATTTGTTAGAACATGAAAAAATGTCGGCCTCATGGCCGCAATTTGAAATGACCAGTAAAAGGTGACCGGTTGGTTGGATTCCGCAATCTTTTTCTCAACCTACGCTTATATTCTCGGTTAACCATGGAATGAATGACCATTTGTTCTCAGTTGTCAACTTATAGTTGACAATCTCAGTCAACTGGATAAGTTGTATGTATCAGTCAACTGATAATAGCAAATAAAACAGCAAAAAGATGATTTAATTCAACTGGAAATGCAAATCGAACCCAGCTCTGGTGAGCGATAATAAGTTCCATTGAGCATTACTTGACCGCTTACTGTAGCTTAACCGGTTAACCATGGAACAAATGACCATTTGTTCTCGGTTGTCAAAAGTCAACTTTTAATCAACAATTTCAGTCGACTGGATAAATTGAACGCTGTCAGTCAACTGAGAATAGCAAATAAAACAGCAAAAAGATGATTTAATTCAATAATGCAAATCGGACCCATCTCTGGTGAGCGATAATAAGTTCCACTGAGCGTTACTCTTGACCGCTTAACCCATCTCTGGTGAGCGATAATAAGTTCCATTGAGCGTTACTCTTGACCGCTTACTGTAGCTTAACCGGTTAACCATGGAATGAATGACCATTCGTTCTTGGTTGTCAAAAGTCAGCTTTTAATCGACAATTTATGTCAACTGGATAAATCAAACGCTTTCGGTCAACTGAGAATAGCAAATAAAACGGAAAAATTATGATTTAAGTCAACTGGAAAGGCGAATCGAACGCAGCCCTGGTGAGCGAGAATAGGTTCCATTGAGTTTACTTGACAGCTTACTGTAGGTTAACCGGTTAACCATGGAACAAATCACCATTTGTTCTCGTTTGTCAAAAGTCAACTTTCAGTCAACAATCTCAATAGATTGGATAAGCCAAGAGCTAAATCGAACAATATGAATCAACTGAGAACAGCAAATAAAACAGTAAAATGATGGTTTAAGTTAGCTGGAAATGCGAATAGAATGCAGCTCTGGTGAGCGATAAAATGTTCCATTGAGCGATACTTGACAGCTTACTCTTGGTTAACCGGTTATCCATAGAACAAATGACCATTTGTTGTCGGTCATCCAAAGTCAACTTTTAGTGGACAATCTCCATAGATTGGATACATTGAACGCTATCAGTCAACTGAGAATAGCAAATAAAATGGCAAAATAACAACTTAAGTCAACTGGAAATGCGAATCAAACGCAGCTCTGGCGAGCGATAATAGGTTCCATTGAGTGTTACTTGACCGCTTACTGTAGTTGTGTAGAGACAGCCTCAGAATAGTATTTTAAGCATGGAAAATGCATGGAAAAAGAATGGAACAAACTAATACCGGACCAGTCAGTCAGGTGAACTGAACAGTGAGGCGACAAAACATTCAACAGTATCAAGCAGGGCAGTTAAAAAAAACAGCTAATGAGTTTACCATAGGAACCCAGCAACAAACTGACTAAGCCAGTATCAGAGATACATGGATGTCTATCTACCAAAACTGGTCGCAAAGTTAGAAAATTCCAAGAAATCGCATAGACAGCCTAGAAATTACATTTGTTTACCAAAACAGTTTTTTCAGAGCCACCCAATGTGACACTTGGTAATCCAGTAACAGTGAATCATATATCGTTTGAAAGCCCAGGCTTCACTTTACCTGTTGTAGTTGGCAGAGTAGCAGAATTCTATTAAACAACACAGAAAACAAAAAAACAAATTTGTTTGCTTTTTCAGAGCCCTGCTCACTGAGAAGTACCAAGCCAATAGCAGAGATGAATACATGTATTGAAAGCCCAAGCTTCACTCTACCTGTTGTGCTGACACAAGCGCGTAATTCAAGGGACTGACAGAGAAAAACAAAGAAAACACTTTTTTACTCTAAATAAATTGGAAATTAGATGAGACTGTTGGTCTGAATTTGAGACTGTTGGTCTCGTTTCCGAGACTGGTGGTTCCCGGCACCATTTTTCTGAGACTGATGGTTCAAAACAGTGAGACTGGTGTGTTCCAGGAATGAGACTGGTGGACCACATTCCCCACCCTGTATGAGATGTCGTTTATTTTCAGTGTTAGGCGAAATGCAAAACTCCCTGTAAATAAAGCTGTATCCATATTACTATTTACTCCATCAATAAACAAACAATATCAACAAGAGATGGACCCACTATCTGACTGGACTTGAGTTTGCGTTTTATCATCGTACTTCCTCTATCATGTTTCAGCATTCACTAGCTTCTGCTTTCTCTTGATGATTACTAGTGAACCATAAGCATTGTCCTAATAGGTGTAATAAGGTGTGTTACCGCGTATAAGACTTATTACAGATTCCTCTTTTCCTCGGAGCGCGCTGTAATAAGGTGAATAAGGGGAATAGACTAGCGTTCTATTCTGGCTTATGCAGGGCCAATGAGATCGCTTGGTTGGTTCCGCCAGCGGGCCCAGGAAAGGAGCAGCGTCGTCAGGGTCTACTTTGTTGGAAGCTCAAGAAACAACTTTTCTTCAAAATAACACGTTTTGTTCTGTTCCGACTGCTTAATGCTACTTCGTTTCGAAGACCAATGTTGCCCATCCGTATATTTAACTGCTTTTTACAATATCTTGGGCGTCAAATTGTACTGGTGTACTACAAGTAATAACACTAAGAACACTTTTCTTATCTTCAGAAACTCATAACACTATATGACCTTGGCAACACTGCTCGCTGCATTGATAAGAGCCTCTCGGGTTCGTATTTGAACGGGTGTGGGTATTAAGACGTAAACATCGCGTATAGCGTTATTCAGCTTATTACACCTATTAGGACAATGCTATATTCGACCGTTATTGCTCCGTCCTTTCCCATTTCCATGATTTCGAGCTTCCTGTATAATGTTAATCCGAAGCTTTTCGGTTCTGATGATCTGCAGTCTGAACTTCTCGCGGTCTTCCCAAGTCTTGCTTTAACTAAGGACACTAATGCTGGGGACCTAGGCACGGAACTAAACTAGGCTTCGAACTAAACTTGCCTTAAAATACAAGTTGTCGGTAGATAAAGTTTATGTTTCAATGTTAGACGAACGTCGAGGAATGCATGTTCACCAGAACTTGAGGTACAACGATTTCTTGAAAGGAGACCTCACACTAAATAATGTTTATGGTAAGATGCCGTGATATAGTTGACTACTTTTAACCATAGCTATGGTTACAATTAATTACACAAGGATTCGGCTGTTTTCAGCCTCTTTCAATCTCCCTTGCCTTGGATGTCAAAAGTGTGAAAGCTTGCATGGTCCCTCTTCTGACCAATGCGCTTCTCGGAAACAAAGATTGGTGGGAAACACGGTAATCAGTTTCATGCTAATATAGGAGATAGAATACAGTTATGAACTGTAGAATCTCCGAAAAGAGAATTGATGAACATAGTAATGACGTAGAATAATTTACTATAAAAATATCACGTGTCCCTTAACCAAAACTATTCACATTTTGTAAATTTTCGTGTTCGTATTTAATTAGCAGCAATTCTTTCAAATGTACTTCACTACAACCGACGATTGACAAAGAAAGCCTATTCACAATGAAACAATCTAGGCTGTTGCAGATACCACGTTTTTGGTTGATATTTATCAGTTTATCACATCATACGTGCCAGGAGCCCCCTTTACCCTACCAGTTATGACCCAGCGTGCTCTTCCCTGGTATATTGACGTCGACCAACTACAAAGTAATAAAAATGGCAGGAGATTACCTGACGGGAAATCAAAAATACGAGTTTTATAGATCCAATCTGTTTCCAAAGTATGGTTAAATTTGTATGCGGTGTGTATAAAAGTCTAGGTATGAGACCACTCATGGCTGAATAAATACTATTCTAATCTATTCTATATATTTAGGTATTCGTGAAAATGAGAAGACCAGTGCAGTAACCGATTATTCAGCTCAGGTTTGGCGTATTATTGCTATATGTATATTTACATGCTTGCATAATAAAATCTTCCTTTGGAAATCCTATCATTGAGATTATTTGACGAGCCCCGCAGATAATCCCTTTTTATGGTACTTGCTCTTTGGCCAAGTGCCAGACGCAATTGCAATTTCTTCCGTCCGTCCGTCGGTCCGGGCTGTGCTAGTTAATAAAACTCTTAAGCATTAGATGAACCGTTTTGGTTGCCTGTCCATATTTGGTCTAGTTTAGGGAGGGGAGTTGGATATGGTACTAGAAATGTCCCAGCATGCTCAGATAATTGTGAAACTTGATAAGTGGTAGGAGAAGATGTCCAGGATGATAGATTGATGTGTCTGAACTAGATTAGGCCTTGATATTTATTTTCAACCCTCAGTGGGGTGTGGAGGGGGGGGGGAAATACCGATAAATCTTTGTATGTGTAAGTTACGAACAGGTGATCTGATTGGAATGATTAGTGAACAAACCCTAGATGTCCATTTATATATACGAACTAAAATCTGCTATTGTAAAGGGGCCTGGACGTCCTCGAGCTTTGTGTATCCCTAGGTGTCAAATGAGTAGAGCCATTTTACTGAAAAGCAGAAGTTACAAGGCTCATGCGCCCTATATGGTTTATTTTTAGGTCTGGGCCGGATTTGACGGTAAAGTAGGGGGAGGGGAGGTGACCAAATTTTCCGAAGAAATACTTAGGGTTGAGTGAACTTAAGATCTAAAACTACCAATCAAATTTACCAATCGTCATAAATAAAACTCAACTACCCTAGATAGCCTTTGTATGTGTTCAAACAGGATTGTGCAGAGTAGGGAAGTTTGAAGGGGATTACAGAAAGTTCGAGGTAAGCCAGGGATCAAACGAGTAGAGCAATTAAATAAATTTGGACGGTAAAAATTGCATGTGCTCTAGATTATCCATTTAGGGTTCCCGATATTTCTTAAAAATACTGAAACTCGTGTGAAACTTAGTGGGGTTTACGAGCTGTTGCCCCGATACCCCATTTCTAGGGCCGAACCGTATTTTACAGCGGTTGGGGCGTTGGAAGGAAATATTTTGTGACAAAATATTTCCTTGTACCACCTTCTCGTAACAAGTGCCACCTGAGCTAGTAGCTCTTGGTTCTGGAACCTTCTGTTAAACTGACTTAGTTAGGTTACACTTCTATTTAGAGACCTCACACTGTAGTTTCTCGTCAACAGGTGTTGACTAAATTGTGGCGGAATTCCGTACAACTGTGAAACATGTGGAATTTATATTATAAGGAATGTTATGATTCTTTTCTGCTCTTCCCTTAGGACCATGATTTTTGTCCCAAGGTAAGTGGAAAACCTCTGTTAATTAGGTGTCGGTCGGGAGCATTTAGTCAGCCACAGACCCCTAATTTTTGGTTACCCTAGCCTATGCCAAATGCCTAGGTATATCTAGCGTTTGGCATAGCCTATGTCTAATGATGGATACCTTATGCCAAACGCTGGATAGCTTTTGGTACCCAAAGTCCCAAACCCTGACCTACCCCACTATATAGCGGGTGTTCTGTCCAGGTTCTACAGTACTTACTGTGGTTGCTAAGCACGATTTTTAGCTATTTTTGAATCAAGGCAGGAACCTTTTTTAAATTTTAGGTAAAAGATCACTCCACGGCAGTCAGCCACAAACCCATGATTTTTGGATACCCTATGCCAAACGCTGGGTATATCTAGGCTAGCGTTTAGCATAGCTTAGTACCTAACGTTGGATACCCTATGCCAAACGTTTGGTGCCCTGACCCTGACCTACCGCATTATAGATGAGTTATGATTGGATGATTTCTGAGCTTCATTAAATCATCAATATTTAATTGGGTTCAAGTATCCAGCATTTGGCATAGTGTATCTAGCGTTAGCATAGGGTATACCAATACCAAACGCTAGATATATCCGGCGTTTGGTATAGGATTTCCCAAATCAGGTTTTTTTGGTAGACTGCTCCATGGGGTAATCCACCCAACTACGTTACAGGGATCCGTAGTAACCACGCTTAACTACGCTCCCGAGCATGGTACCGAGGGGTATAACCTGACCATGGTACCTGACCTCGTATTTACAATACCTCGATTTCTGCAGTGAAAATGTTAAAACAAGATGTACATGCTGTCCTGACAAGAGGGAAAGTATGACTTTTTTCAAAGGCATTTTTCCAAAATTATTGAGATTCTCTGCCTTTTCTTTGTTTTAAAGCTGCTTTGAAAAGGGATGTTTTGGCTATTAACTTTGCCATCTCCACCTTCTTTATTTTACGTTTTGGGGGTGGTTGGGTCAGATCACGTCCCAATTGTATTGGTAGTAGATCTAGGGAGTAGTTATAGTAGTTTAGGGAGTAGTCATTCAAGTAAACAGCGTTTGGTGGACGCTACGAGTTTTAAGAAGAAAGGAGGTGGGATAACGACACCGTTGTATGTTGAATGTGACATTGCTCTAGGATTGCAACTTAAGTTATCGGAAGGGGAATTACGGCTTGATCATTGTATGAATTTGGTTAAGGAGTCTCAGGTGGAAGAAGCAATAGATGAGATATCTGATTTTGTTTATGATGCAGTAAGTTTATTAACAGTTGAACAAAGAGTAAAAAGTAGACGTGTTAAGACTAGCCATAGAAAGTATGAGTTTTTTGATGATGAGTGTAAAGAAAAGAAAAAAAGTGTGGTTGAAGCGTTGAGAATAGTAAAAAATAGCCAGGGTAATGATATTCATAGAGATGTTGAATTGTAAAGGAGGGTTAGAAAGGAGTATAAAGGTTTATTGAAAGAGAAGAAAAGATCGAAAGAGAGAGAATCGAGAGAAATTATTATTAGGGCATTCACATGTAAGGATAGTAGGAATTTTTGGAAAAATGTTCGCAGATCTGTGAACGGAGTACCCAGAAATACCGCACCAGAGGCTGATTCATGGCCTGAATTTTTTGAGAAAAAGGAGGAAAAAGAGAAGGAAGAAACCTTTTCTACAAGTTTTAAAGAAGAGACGCGAAACCATGTTTGCTACCCATTAATGGAAGCAGACTACGGTCTATTAGGCCCGGTTACAAACACAGAAGTTTGGGATGTATTAAGGAAAATGAGGGGTAGATCGGCCCCCGGAAATGATGGTATACCGGCAATTGTGTGGCGATGGGGTAAAGATGCGATAGTGCAAGTTTTGGCGGTTATATTTTCTTGTATAATTAATACGGCTACTTGGCCGGATCAATGGAGGACGTCAATAGTTATCCCTATATATAAGAAGGGAATTAGGACTATACATGATAATTACCGAGCGATCCACTTAGGCAGTGTATTAAGTAAGATTTTTTGTAAAGTGCTAGACCTAAGAATGAAAGTGTGGTTGAATGATAATGAGAAAATGTCTTCGCTACAGGCCGGATTCAGGGAGGGATATAGTACGTTAGACCAGATATTTATTTTGAATGTTATGATACGTAAATATACTAAAAAGAAAGGGGGGAGGTTGTACGTGGCTTTCCTTGATTTAAAGGAGGCTTTCGATAATGTTAAAAGGGAATTATTAATGAAAACATTAATTGAAATTGGATTCCCACGTCCTTTCGTAATTATTTTAATGGAAATTTATAATGTTGTCAAACTGGTGGTTAGGGTAGCAGGGAAATGTTCTAGGGAGTTTTTATCAAAAATTGGTTTAAAGCAAGGATGTAGTTTGTCTCCAAAGTTATTTTCTTTGTATATAAACGATTGGCAAGAGTATATGAATGAGAGAATGGCACCCATGTTATCCGTTGATATAGTTAAGTTGTGTTTATTATTGTTCGCAGATGATGTGGCACTTCTCGCGAATTCAAAAGAAGATTTGCAGGTATTGGTGGTTATTACGGCGGAATTTTTGAGAAAGAAAGAGTTGACATTAAATGTTAGTAAAACGGCAGTAATGTGTTTTAGGAAGGGTGGGAAATTAGATAATATTAAAATAAAATTTGAAGGAGAAGATATTGAATATAAAGAAGATTTTACTTATTTGGGATTTAAGTTGTCGTCAAAGGGGAAATACGGGAAACATGTTGATTTTAGTTTAGCGAAGGGGAAGAAGTGCCTAAATATGTTGTTGAAGAGTGAGTTGAGAGAGATAAATAATTTAAGAATGCATAAACAGGTGTTTTCGTCTAAGCTAGTTCCAGTAATGCATTATGCCGCGGAAATTTGGGGGTATAGTCCGAGTATTAAGCTAGAACAAGTGCAATTAGGCTACTTCAAAAGAGTTCTAGGCCTTAGTAGCAAGATTAATTCATTAGTAATAAGAGGAGATTTAGGTTTATTTTCATTAAGGAGTAGGCGTCTTGTTAGTATCATACGGTTTTGGGAAAAAATAATAGCGTTGCCGAGAGTAAGACCGTTAAAGGCTGCATATCTGGAATCCCTCCAGGATGGAGCAAAGGAATCGTGGTCAAAACAGGTTAAAAGTATTTTGGATAGTAGCGGTTTGTCTCATTTTTGGTGTGATGGAAAAGGACCTAGAGCAGGTAATAGGTTAGGTTACATGACCAGGAAATACAATTATGGCAGTGTGGGGTGGAGGCATCTGATTCATTGTGGTTGTACGCGAAGGCCAAAGAGACATGGGGGGAGGAAATTTATTTTAAGGCGGGGATTCCAGCAGATCATTTGAGGTTGTTAATGAGTTTACGAGGTGATTGTCTACCTTTAGGAATGCGTAGAAGATATTTGGGTAAGGTAAGAGTGTTGTCTGGTCCTTACTTTTGCCCAATGTGTGGACATTTGGACGAAAATATTTTTCACGTAATGTGCGTATGTCCTGAGCTTTCAGATCTTCGTGGGGACATTTTTGGTGTTAATAATTGGGGAGAGGATTGGTTGGTAAAAGTAATGGGAAGTAAAATATTTGGTGATATGGAAAAGTTGGGAAGATTCCTTTCGGTCTCGATGAACCACAGAGAAAGATTCTTGTAAAGGAATATGTAAAATAGTTAGCATTTATTTGGTTTGTGTTTTTTATTTTTGTATGTGTTTATTTTTTTCCCATGGCCTCTGTGCTTTTAGTGGAATAAATCTTATCTTATCTTATCTTATCATTTTGTAACGCAATCGCAATCGTGCTTCCATCAGTGCTTCCAAGGAAGACAGCAGTGCTTCTCGAGAATCGCAGACTTGCTTACCGACCAAGTCCGTGCTTCCCTGCAAGGTTCTGCCTCAACTAAGAAGAAATCTCGCGGGCAGTGAATCCAAGAATCCATCTTGTGCAGAAGCAAAGAAGTACTGCTGCAGCAAAGTGGCAGAGCTATTGCAACAAAAACGAGGCTCTTCTTTGAAAAGAAAAATATGTTTAACTAGCCTAGAAATACTGAAGCAATATTTATTTATAGAATATGTAAACATTCAATTAGCTTCAATCTAGTATGTTTGTCATATTTGTTGATTCCTTTTTAAGCCGTATAGATTATTCTGAAGGAAAGAGTTCTCTGGAAATTTGAAATATTGTCTGAGGTTGGCAGCGTGGTCCACCCTCCACCCTAACAATTAGTTACTGTTTTCGTTCCAACGTCGTGAAAAGTTACTACGCTGACCATTCTAACCTTGTCAAAATAGTACTTAACAGTAACTATTTGCTTACCACGCTTCCCGCAAAATACTTGTCGCAAACATTTAATTCTTATTTTGATGAGGAAATATTTACCATTAGTATTAGTTTTGTTTTTCTGTTTCTGAACAGTGAATATCCATCTGGTTTGGACCATCTGGTCTGGTTCGGACCATCTGGTTTGCGTGAAATTATCTCACTTTCTGGAAGTCAGCAATAAGAATGCGGTCTTACTATTCGCTACAAAGCTGCTTTTACTCCAAAATAGTTGCTGCAAACATTTATTCATATCTACATTACTGTGCGTTCACACAGAGGAGTCGGGTGCGGAACTACATTTTCGCTGTAGTTTTGTAGTAGCTACAAAATCGCAACAGGGTTCCCACACGACGATTGGGTTCAGCTACAAAAGGTGGCAAATAATTCAAAATAACAAAATGCGGGTTTTACTCATTAGTCTGGGACCGAAAACAGTACGATAATAAAAATATGAAGACTAAATTCTCATTCTCGGGTAACGGTTCTGACGATGGATTGCGGGTCTATCCACCACTCTACCTGAGTCCAGGGTGGATAGTTGGACCAAGCGAGGGCCAAAGAAGTCATGAAGTTGACCATCTACAAATGTCATCTTGAACTCTTGAGCCGTGTTAGATTCACCAACTGTCATCCACCTGTGTTATCCTAAAATTGTCAATAGTCGTTTTCTTAACGGATTTAATTTTAATTTAATTTTTCGTCGAACAAATCGAACGACAACAGACGAACCATTTTCGTCATCGCAAAAACTTCGACGGACATCATAAAACAAAAAAGTAGTAACTACGACTACAGCTTTAAATAAAACAACAAAAGGCGCTACGCCGTAGTTGAATAAAACGACATCTACGCCTGGTCGTCGATAATAAGAGATAACTGTTGATGAATCGAACGTGGCTTTGGAATTCCTGTTTGTATTATTAGCCTACTACGACCAGCTAACCTACTACGCTGATTCCAATTTTGACTTGCAAATATCCTTCTAAACACAAAGGAAAAAGCCCGTGATTCTTGAAAAAAACGTACATATTTTTTTGTTTCCGAATGTACTTTTTGTAATTTTGTCAACACGACTATAGGTATGATTGCACAGGATTTGAACTTATGCAGAGAAATCAGCCTAGTAGTTAATGTTTGTAGAAATAGAAAAAAGTACACTCCTTCGGGGTTTTGAAAACTAAGCAAAGGGTCAGGTTTACTCATAAACTTGGAACAAAAACAGTATAATAACTTGAATGCTTAATTCCACGACTCCCCCTTGCAGTAGTCGAACATATGACTGTCTTCTGTTCGATGTTACACAAGCTGTATTCCAATACCCATCTTAGTACATCAGTAGGTTCAATAAAGAGGCCTAAGCTTGCACCCACACTGAAAGCTGTAAAAGGCAAGCAACACTGAAAAATCAAAATCTGCGTCAGCTAATTGCAGCCACTTCAGCTCCCATTTAGTATACTCATTAGTATACTTACACATTTGTGTTCCTGTTGCCTTTTACCAGACAATGCTGTTGAAACTCTATTAACCGTTGTGATCTGAATCCAGTAAATGCTGTTGATCAGATACACTTAATTGAAACAGACCATCAGTACTAAGTTGTCTGTACCTTCAGGGTCCGAGTTCATTATCTTATCTGTCTGCTCAGTAATTTCACTCTCGAAACCTAAAGCATGGCCCTGTATCATCAATGACAACTCAAGAAATAATTTCCAAACTGCCGACAAATTTCATCAATACTTGCTGTAAACTAGAAGCAAGTGGCCATCAACTGACTCTTCACCAAATTTTAGATTACTACGGTACCATATTCTGCTTAAACAGAACAAAAAACTTCTCATTTATTCGAAGTTTGGTACACTCTACCACAATTTCAATCTGGTTCAGTTTCAATGTTCCTCAAATGGTTTGTTCTTACATCTTTAATCTCTTCTTCGAGTGGTTTCAGCTTGAGAAGCTTCTTGATAAACAAATCGTGATGTTTGGCCTCCTCACGCCAAAGAAAATCCTGTTGTTGTTGTTGTAGTCACTAAATAGGCTAGTTCCCTTTAGTGCCAATCACTTCTTTTCTAAGAAGCATCACTGAGCTTGTCCAGGACAGTAGCCTCTGATAAAGGAAAAATATCTAGTGTTTGGAGCAAACTGCAAAGTGTTCAGTAAGACTTCTCCTTTCTGACTGTCTGCAAACCAGAGCTGCTCCTTGGCTAGTTGATCCGTCCAACATCCTGTAATGAAAATAATATTTAAATCAGTAGCAACCACATTCTTAGTTGATATTATTAAAACACTTTGCAAGCACAGAGGAATTTTACTTTTAATAAAAAAGTTAAATTAATTATAACAGATGTTTAATGTAGATTTACTTTAACTGGTATAATCAGTGGCAAACAAATGCAGTGGAAACTTTCAACAAAAAAAAAATAATTATCACCAAAGGGGACGCAACCAGGTTAGCCTATGAGAATGAATTGCTTTGCCGGCAAACACATCGCTGCTGAGCTATGTGGCATAGCCTACAAACGCCTGACATTGTCTGTATACAATCCTCAGTAATTTAGCGTATAAAAAATAAGGCTTTATCAATAAACTGATTAACAGTTAGACTAAAACAAGCACAAATAGCAGCAAGAATAATCTTACCACAACCAAAGGTCTCTGTTTTTGGGATCCCAAAACGTAAGTGGAGGGATACCTATGACATCGCAAAAGTTGTCCGTCTGTCCGTCCGTCCGTCCGTCCGTCTGTAAGCACGATAACTCTCGAAGGGAGTGAGATATTTTGATGAAACTTGGTGTGAGGATTCGTTGGGTCGTCAGACCAGTCAAGTTCGTAGATGGGCTATGTAGCCCTACATTTAGGGGTGGGGGAGGGGGTTTAAATTAAGGGGCAAACAAAATATTTTGAAACAGCTAATGTGATAGTCGATTACGGGGTAAGAAGACATGCTGAGCACGATGGTGAAAACTATTTTGTCATCGGACGAGTAGTTCGCCCGGAATCCGGCCAAAACCGGAAAGTTTGTTAAAAGTAAAAGTTTTATTTGAAGTTGATTAGATGTTCGATTTAGGGGTAGGAAGACATGCTGAAGACGATGGTGAAAACCATTTTCTCGAAGGATAAGTAGTACGCCCGGAATCCGGCCGAAACCGGAAAGTTTGTTAAAATTAGAAGTTTTATTTCGAGTTGATAGTTTGATAGTCGATTTTGGGGTAAGAAGACATGCTGAGCACGATGGGGAAACTCATTTTGTCATCGGACGAGTAGTTCGCCCGGAATCCGGCCAAAACCGGAAAGTTTGTTAAAAGTGAAAGTTTTATTTGAAGTTGATTAGATGTTCGATTTAGGGGTAGGAAGACATGCTGAAGACGATGGTGAAAATCATTTTCTTGACGGACAAGTAGTTCGCCCGGAATCCGGCCAAAACCGGAAAATTTGTTAAAAGCAAAAGTTCGAGTAGATGACAGATTAAGGGGTAAGAAGGGAGGCTGAGTCGGTTTATGACGATGTTTTTTTACCCGGACATATAATTTTTCCGGAATCCGGTTGTAACCGGATTTTTTTTTAAGTCAAACTTTTATTCAAAGTTGATTAGATGTTCTTTATAGGGATAAGGAGATACGCTGGCTTTGTTTCTGTATTTTTTTTGTTTGCTGGGCTAGTAGTTCGCTCGGAAATCGGCAGGAAGTCCCGGTCAGTATCGTCAAAATAGATATGGTTTATAGAGGTATATCTGAACTTGGTTTTCTCTGATAATTAGCCTGTCCAAGACTGGATCTGGCGAAGACAAGACTCGATTGTCTGAATCAAATATTAGATTTTTGGGATCCCATCGACACCTTTGGTCTTGTTTATTTAGGCCTAAATTCAGCCTATAGTCAACGTTGTTTGATTTTCTGCTGCAGGAGGGGTACCCGATGAAAAATTTATCTCAGAATAGTACTATGAAGTAATACGAAAAACTAGCATGCAGTACTAACGATGCTACTACATGCTCCTACTTCAAGGCTACCGTGTTACTGCATACTACTATATGCTACTATTAGCAAGACTGGATGCTACTATGTCAAGACTGGATGCTACTAGATACTACTACATAAAATTGGACCAGTCTGAGGCACATTAAATGATAGTATTCTTTCCTATTACATAGTATTACACGCAAGTTTTTCGTACTACTACCATAACTACGCAGGCTACAAATTTTTCATCGGGTATCCAACCTCAAATTTATATGACCTCGAACTTGGCCTGAAAACCTTACAAGGAAACTTCTCTACAGTCTAAAACAGGTCCTGGGTCAGTCAGGGTTTCCTTCTTGACAGTTAGGACTTGACTGAACTTTCCTTCCATCCTGTTTAGGCCAGGTTCGAGGTTGTGTAAATTCGAGGTTGGACACCACTCCTACAATTAGTTTTTCTAATTAAAAAAAATTGTAACGTTGACCTAGAATCTAGTTGATCTGTTGACCCTTTGATTTAGGTTAGGGTACACAATTCAGCCAGGAAATTTGCACAGAAAGTTGTGAATTTAAAAAAAAAATCCTTATGCTACAAGTTTCACAGCTGGCTAGCTGCAGAGCTGGAAAATAAAAAAGTAAAAGGTGAACAGAGGACACCAGGCACCAGGTAGCCTATGTAGGATCAGTCTCGCGCACAGAATAGATTTTATCACAGCTGCTCCCACACGACATGGCTCATACCTACAGTCTACAGTCCTACACGCATCCCTGTTGTAACCATACCCCAGCTAAGATGCTCCAAAATGACAAAATACATAATAAGCCAGCTCTAAAGATGAATGATTTACAGTCAACTTTCAGTATTTAGTACTACAGTATGCCATTCTAGCCTAGCTGTTGGTCTCAAAGTGATCTTACCTTCCTTCCATCCGCAACTCTGAAGCAACTTTCTCCTATGCTTTCAGGTAATTTAGGACCAGATGCCTCTGCTTGTGTTTCTTACTGTTCTTTCCATATATAACTGGCTGAAATTTGACAGCTAACATCATATTTCCAAAATTTAAATCCACTTTCCAAGATTTTTGTGGCGCGATTTTGTAGCTGTAGTTGGATAAATCCAACTATAGCGATTCTTAGAAATATCGCAGCGAATTTGTAGCTTTGTGGCGCGAAATTTGTGGTCGACGAATAATCGGGCTATTCTGCGAATATTCGCGTCATTGGGAACGCACAGTTAGTAAGGTTTTTGGCTTTTGTTTTATTTTTGTTTTGTTTCCTCTGTTTCTGAAAGTCCAAAGATAAGGGTAAATTTTTACCACACGCACACAAGGCCACGCTTGTTGCAAACTTTTTATTCTTATTTTTCTTAGTAAAAGTTTACTTTTTTGTGTTTATTTTCGATTCTCCTTATTCTGAACATTAACTTCCACGACGGCTGGATTGTGTAAGTGATTGTCTTAAAATTATTCTGGTTGGGTCTCTTATATGACTGCCAAGGTTTGAAACTAGCAAAACAGGGACAGAGCGACAAACAGTATGATCTCGATATGGCACTTGCGTATGTCGAGTGCCATGTTTCAACGGTTAGAAGTGGGAATTCCTTGATTTACTGCAGGAACTTGTGCAAGCACCATTGGTAGTCGTAGATATTTTACTGTCGCTAACATTCACCTTCTACTGAAATGTCGACTTGCAATACTCAACAGTTCACTGGCACCATCTTATCCAATCCATGACCTGAGCTTTTGCTCCTTTACCCTCTAATTGCAAGAGAAAATATATTCACAATTATTGATTGTTGTGCTTGACTCATTACAAAGTATGACTTGACGTAAAATGGTGTCTTCAGCTTTATAACAATTTGAATAACAAATCGCACATAATCAAAACTTTAATAACATTTGAAAATAAAACGCACATTGTCAGAATCTTTACATTTTAAACGTAATAGGCAGAGGGGTGACTTCTTCTACTCTCAGACACAACCTTGCCTCTCAAAAAACAAAATAACGAATTACCTTCATACACCTTACCCCAGGGGAAGCCACCCCATGATAAGCAAACAGAGAAAATTTGGACCTGGTGATTGCACTACTAAACACAAAGTGGAAGCACTACCACTTACCAACTTCCGAGAAAATGCCCCACTCCGTTTATCGGGCACGGACAGATATATGATACCGTAGTCAGCCCCTAAAAAAAATTACAGAACATAGCTTGCTGAGTTCTCGTTTAGTATACTTAAAATCAATAATATATAATATTAATAAGTAATAATAATATAAAATTAAAAAATATTTGGATCATAATCAACAAATACCGCGAACATGTGAACTATTTGAGGAGACATAACAGGCCTGGCAGTTTCTGGTTCGACAGAGGAGCTACGAAGTAAGAGTTTGCAAGATTCCGAGATTGAAGGTAAGTTAAGTTACTAAATCATAATTATTGCGGTAATAGTCTTATCGAGGAAGTGAGTAACCCATTTATGCAGTTATCATTACCCATCTGGGATAAGATCAATTCCGATCTTTTTGGTTTCCCAGGTGGGTAGGTGATATTAGTTATGTTACTTTTATTGTTTTGGTTTGTATTTCTGTATTAGGCTAGTCAATATGGAATTTCTTTTTCCGGATTAAAGAGTATTTATGTATGTATGTTTTACGCCCACCCGTCATTTCGCCCACCCGTCATTACGCCCACCCGCCACTTCATCCACCCGTCACTACGCCTACCCGTCACTACGCCCACCCATCACTACTCCCACCCGTCACTACGCCCGCCGTCAGTTCCCACCCGTCATTTCGCCCAAAAATCCGTCAGTTCGGCCAACTTTTCCGACAGTTCGCCCACCCGTCATTTGGCCCAAAAATTCCGTCAGTTGGCCCAAAAATCCGTCAGTTGGCCCACTCCTTGAAATCCGTCAGTTGAACCACTCCCGACATCCGTCACTTCGCCCAATTTAAAAATACGACAGTTGACCCAATTTTGCAGGATCATTAAATCCACGAAAAAATGCAGCGACCCCAGGGGAATAATCAGCTCAACTCGACCCTGTCATTAAAGTCCACGAAAAAAAGGGATGCAATCCCAGAAGATTACTCAAACAGAGGCGACCTTCCTCGTTTAATTGGGTCAACACGAGATGTCTATGGGTGCAACTTTTATGTTTACGTAAAGGAGGATATGAAGATGGGAGGAAAAAAGGTATTATATAAAAAGCACCGAGACCCCAGGGGAATAATCAGAAGGAGCCGACAATTACGTAGAGATTTAGTCAGAAACGTGGGGAGCTTTGCGAGATTCTGCGGCAAATTCAGTTGGAAAATCTAGAAATAGAGTAACGAGCAGTAAAGGGTTCTGATTGGCAATGCGATTTAGAGTCAATGGAAAGTAAAGCATAATAGAAATAATATAAGGCAGGACTTTACTACCGAGCTTCCGTGTACTATCTCCGAGTATATTCGCAAGCTATCTGCAATGTAAGAGTCTCTACTCTGTACGGAAAGTGTCCTCTTGTGGGAAACCTTTTTGCCCCAAATTTACGTAGCCAACAAACTAAATTTAAACTGCTCATCAACGTTATGTGATTCAAGGTATGTGAGAATTATCAATTTCTTTCGCAGAAGGCTTTCAACCCAGAAACCCGAATATTCAAAAGCTTTTCCAAAATATGATCGTAGATACGAACAGAACAGCTTTTCCAACCTTGAGTCCTTGTGCTGTTAACCAAGTACACACCCAGGGTTGCTTACTGCAGTATCTATTGCCAGCTTGGGGCCAGGGGTGGCCCGAAAGGGGGGGATGAGTGGGGGTGATCTCTGTCAAACACAATCTCCGAGTCGTTTGAAAAATGTTGTTAATATCATCGTGAACCCGTCCCAGTCAAAGGCAAGCCGAGTAGTTTAAACCAGGTTTCAATACCCTGTCAGGGCGGTGACATGATTATTTCTCACGAGGGGTACCATTGCACCCTTGTTTTAAAACCTGTTCTAGTCGTATATGATTTGTATCTATCTAATCAACTTCAAATAAAACTTACGCTTTTACCAATTTTTTTCCGGTTTTGGCCGGATTCCGGGCAAAATACTCGTTCTGGTAGAAAAGAATTATCATATACGGATTCAGTATGTTTTTTTGCTCCTAAACCAAGCGTATAATCCACTTCAAATACATTTTTTGGCTTCGGCCGGGTTCCGGACGAACTAATTGTTCGGCGAGAAAATCAGTTTCAGATATGGATTCAGCATGTCTCCTTTCCCCTATATCGACTATCTTATTTGCTTTAAAAAAAAAAAATTCGTCCCTTAATTTGAAACCCCTCCCCCACCCCTAGGTATGGGGCTACAGAGCTCATCTTCGAACTTGACCTGTACGTTGACCCAATAGATCCTCATACCAATTTTCAAGAAAATTCAAGAAAATCTGCCCTTTCGAGATTTATCGTGCTAACAGACGGACGGACGGACAGAAGGATAACTTTTGCTAACTTTTTTCAAACAATGTTTACAACGGATACGTCAGCTACGATTCTTCATCAGCGATATTTCGGCCATTCTTGGCAAGGGTCCTCGTCAGGCTGTCAATCCTCTGGTTCAACTTCGGGGAAGGAAACAAACCTGTAATCTATATTACAGGTTTGTAATATAATAAATATAATATTTGTCATAGGTATAAGACCATAAGCATAATGCGGAGTTTTAACGTGTTTTTATGGCACTTGAGCGTACTCAAGTGCCATATAGCGATCGTAATTTCTGTCGTTCTGTCGGTCTGTCCAGGTTTTGCTAGTTTGGACACTTCCACACAAGCTAGGACGATGAAACTTCTCAGGCATATCAGGGACCCGACCAGATCAACTTACAAATAATCACTTCCCCAATCCAACTTTCCCCGGATCCGGGAGTCCGGAATCTATAAAGTAAAACGGGAGCAAAAAGTAAAACGGGAGCAAAACAAAGCGCTGGCTGAACGTGGGATCGAACCATGAACCTTTGGGTTGACAAACCAGTATTCTACCACTGAGCTATGCGACTATGTATCTAAAAGCGAATGCGGGAATCATTACGGTTTAAAGATGGTCAGTCCAAGTCAAACAAATCTAGTGAAACGTTCGGCAGGAATATCAGCGAACCGACCAGATTAACTTGGATATAATCATATTCCGGATCAGATCATAGTGGGGGGAGTGGAGGGATGAGAAATCCGAAAACTATTAACATGCATAACTTTGGAAAGGGTAATCAGACATACGTGAAACTTGACCTTTGTGTTGCCAGTCCAGTTTTCTACCACTGAGCCATGCTATGATGTATACAAAGCGAATGCGAGAATAGATACGGTTTAAAGATGGTCAGTCCAAGTCAAACAAATCTAGTGAAACGCTTAGCAGGAATATCAGGGAACCGACCAGATTAATTTGGATATAATCATGTTCCGGATACGATCATAGTGGGGGGGGGGGGGGGTGGAGGGATGAGAAATCCGGAAACGACGGTCTGTCGGTCTGTCCCGGTTTTGCTAGTTTGGGCACTTCCACATAAGCTAGGACGATGAAACTTGGCAGGCGTATAAGGGACCGAACCAGATTAACATGGAAACAGTCACTTCCCCGATCCAGCCATCGTGGGGGGGTGGAGCAACAAGAAATCCGGAAACTAGTAACATGCATAACTTTAGAACGGGTAATTGGACTTGCGTGAAACTTGACATATGTCAAGAACAATTGCGGATAACTGGGGGGTGGGCTGGAGGGGGGCACCCAAAACTCCGGAAAGTAGTAGCATGCCTAACTTTTGAACGAGTAATCAGATATGCCTGAAACTTGACATATGTCAAGAACAAGTGCTTCAGAAGCTCAATTTCAAATCCGGACCAGATCCGATAACTGGGAGGGGGGGGGGGGCTGGAGGGGGCACCGGAAATCTCATGAAACAATTCCACATAAGCTAGGACAATGAGATTTGGCAGGCATATCGGGGAAGCGACCAGAAGAACTTGGAAATAATCACTTTCCCCATCCGGTCTTTGTGGGAGGAGTGGAGGGATGGGAAATCCGGAAACTAGTAAGATGCATAACTTTGGAACGGGTAATCAGACATGCAAGAAACTTGACATATGTCAAGAACAAGTGCTTCAGATGCTCAGTTTCAAATCCGGACCAGATCCGATCACTGGGGGGGGGGGGGAGCTGGAGGGGCAACCGGAAATCTGGTGAAACGCTTCCAAATAAGCTAGCACAATAAAACTTGACAGGCATATGAGAGAACCAACCAGATTAACATGGAAATAATCGCTTCCCCAATCCTGCTATCGCGGGGGGGTGGAGGGAAGGGGAATCCGGAAACTAGAAACATGCATAACTCTGGAATGGATAATCGGACATGCATAAAACTTGACAATTGTGAAGAACAAGTGTCTCAGATTTTCAGTTTCAAATCTGGACCAAATCCGAACAGAGGGGGATTAGAGGGGGGACCGGAAATGTCGTGAAATGTTTAGGGTCGATGGATCGGGATGTCACAGTAGAGGGGTTGGAAGGGATTTTCCCGGATTTCCGGTGATCACGAGTTAGGGTACTTCGAGGGGTACTTAGGCATGTACTAGGACCATGAAACTTGGCAGACATATTAGGTACTCTTCCAGGTCAACTTGAAAATAGTTCTTTTCCCGATCCGATGATCATGGGGGAGATTCTATTGACATGCATAACTTTGGAACAGGTGATCAGACGTGCATGAAACTTGTCAAGTGTCAAGAACAAGTGACTCAGATGATCAATTTCAAGTCTGGAACGGATCTGATAACATCGGGAGGAGCTGAAGGCTCTCTTGAAGCGCTTAGAGTCGAGAGATCGGGATGAGACTTGGAGGGAAGAACAAGCATAAGCCATAGATACATTGTAGAGGCTTAACGGCCTGCCATTCAATTTGCAAATATATTATTATTATTATTATTATTATTGACAAAACAGGACCGATCGTGTCACAGTGGGGGGAGTTGGAGGGGGTTTTCCCTAATTCCGATGATCACGAGTTAGGGTACTTCCAGATGTGCTATGACCGTGAAACTTTGCAGGCATGTTAGATTGGCTTGAAAATATAGTCCCTCCCCCGATCCGATCATCGTTGGAGGAAGATACAGTTGTGTGATGAGTGGTATAACCATTTCAGATCTACTAGATCAAGCCCATTTTCTGATGAAATGAATATCGGGAGAGAGATCCAGCCTTGAAAACTGCAAACCGTATCTGACAAACATGCTAACTGTTCTTACAAGTGCCATATGAGCTTTCAGCTCTTGTTAAACTTTACGCAACGGTCAGATTTGATACAAGAGAGTTACTGCGACAAGTAAACCAGAAGTTAATGCTGGATTGTATAAAGGCCCTGCCTTGGCATTGATGACATTCTAAATTTAATACAAATTCTACTTCTGGTTTATTTGTCACAGTAAGAGTACACAGTTAACCACATTTACGTAACTCTGGCTACAGTCTGAAGTAGCGATATCCCTATACAAAGATTCTTTTGCAGTTAACTTAAGCACGAATACTGCTTTTGTGACGTGTAAAAGGAGCATAACACCGAAGACCGTGTGTGACTTCGTGTCAACTGTCTTCTTTTGTTTTGTTTCCGCATCATTGCAAAAACTTCTCAATGTCCGTATGTAGACTACACATGTAAAAAAGCGAATTTTGCAACTGAAAAACTCAATCGAATATTCGCAAAATTGAAATATTCGGTGGCCTCTCGAAAATTGCGAATATTGCGAAAAAGTGAAATATTTCGCAAAATTGAAAAATTGATTATATTGAAAAATGCAATTGTCGCTGCAATTTTCGCGAGATTTGCGCCTACATGACTACTCAGTCAGATCGTGAGTGAGCAAAATCTTAGTCAAGGCTTGCATTTCGAGCCAAGTAGAGGGTGATTTCGAAACGAAGGATGCACACGGTAAAAGAAAAGAAAGAAAGGGGTATCACTTGTGATTGGAGATTATATTTAATTTAATTAGTAGGTTGGGAAAAACGGGATCGGCACGGACCGCGCGGCTTCATATCTGAAGCCGGAAATTCCTGGTAGTCTTCCAAATTAAATTTTTCTATTGATAGACTTGAACATGAACATTGGTGTCAAAATAATCTATCCTCAACTACCTTAAACAATAAACTTAGCAGAAATGATAGTGCTTGGCCTAAACATAGGGGTTTCTTACCTATGAAACCCTCGTACACCAGGTGTCAGTCAGGTATGCATACTAACTTTGTAGAATCAGTAGGCTATATCGGTCTGCAACATCACCGGGTGCTGGAGCTCTGTTGAGGATATGCACGTGATCCATGTTACTTTATTTACGTATTTACCTCTTTTTGGGATCCCAAAACGTAAGTGGCGGTATACCTATGACATCGCAAAAGTTGTCCGTCTGTCCGCCCGTCCGTCTGTCTGTCCGTCTGTGCGCACCATAACTTTCGAAGGGAATGAGATATTTTGATGAAACTTGGTGTGAGGATTTTATGGGTCAAGAATAATGTCGAGTTCGTAGATGGGCTCTCTAGCCCTACATTTAGGGGTGGGGGAGGGGGTTTAAAATCAGGGGCAAATGAAATACTTTTAAACAGATAATGTGATAGTCGATTATGGGGTAGGAAGACATGCTTAACATGATGCTGAAAACCATTTTGTAATCGGAAGAGTAGTTCGTCCGGAATCCGGCCAAAACCGGAAAGTTTGTTAAAAGTAAAAGCTTTATTTGAAGTTGATTAAATGTTCGGATTATGGGTAAAAAGACATGCTGAACACCATTTTGAAAACCATTCTTTCACCGGACAAGTAGTTAGCCCGGAATCCGGCCGAAACCGGAAAGTCTGTTAAAAGTAAAAGTTTTATTTGAAGTTGATTAAATGGTCGAATTATGGGTAAGAACACAATGCTGAACACGACTGTGAAACCCATTTTTCACCGGACAAGTAGTTAGCCGGGAATCCGGCCAAAACCGGAAAGTTGATTATATGTTCGATTCAGGGGTAGAAAGACATGTTGACCACGATCGTGAAAACCATTTTATCGCCGGACAAGTAGTTAGCCGGGAATCCGGCCAAAACCAGAAAGTCTGTTAAAAGTAAAAGTTTTATATGAAGTTGATTAGATGTTCGATTCAGGGGTAGAAAGACATGTTGAACACGATCGTGAAAACCATTTTATCGCCGGACAAGTAGTTCGCCCGGGATTTCGACAGAACCGGAAAGTTTTATTTGAAGTTAAACCGGATTTTTTTTATAAGTTAAAGTTTTACTTGAAGTTGATTAGACGCTCTTTATACGGATATGGAGATACGGTGAATTCATTTCTGAACTTTTCGTGAAACTTGGCAGCCATCTCAGGTACTCGACAATTTTAACTTAAGAACAGTCTTTTCTCCGATTTGACCATCATGGTGGGAAAGGAGCGAGGGGAATCCGGAATCTTGGGGAATGTCTAAATTTTGGAAGGGTGATCGGATCTTAATGCAACTTTAGATTTGGAAAACTTCAAGTCCAGAATAGATCCGGTTACTTTGGGGGGGGGGGGGGGGTTGGAGGGTGGGAACCGGAAATCGTGTGACATGTCCAGAGTGGATAGATCGGGGTGAAAACTTAACACTGTCGTGTCGCCTGAAATTTGTCAATATTCAGTTTGTGACTTTTTCCTAGTCTTAAGACTACAAATCAACTATATTTGTATCTGATAAGCGCAGCAATCTGTAAAATACAATTAGTTTTTAGGTATCCATCCTGTTTCATCCCCAACTATCAAATTTGATCTCTTTCTAAATATTAAAAGTAAAAATATTTATCTGTCTACATTAAATATTAGATTTTTGGGATCCCATCGACACCTTTGGTCTTGTTTTAGTTGAAAGCCTACTGTTGTAGTCAATAAGGTAAGAAGTGGAATGATATTAAAAAAGGAAACATTCATATGCGAAAGGACCAGTCTCAATTTCAATAACAAGAAAAAAGGTTTCGATGGGATCCCAAAAATTCAATATCTGATCCAGACAACTGGGTCTTGTCTTAGCCAGATCCAGTCTTCGCCAGACTCCTTGAACATTTTTACAATTAAAATTCAGAAACAGATTAAGGCCTAATAGCTAATCACCTGAGAAAACCAAATTCAGATTTGGATTCAGCATGTGTGTTTACCCCTTTAAGTCATATCTGTTTTGACGAAAACTTCCTGCCACTTCTGCCAATTTCCCAGTTCCGTCCGAACTCCAGAACTACTTGTCCGGCGAAAAAAGAAAGCTCAAAGACGAAATCAGGGTATCTTCTTTCCCCAGTAATGAACATCTAATCAACTTCAAATAGAAATTAAGCTTATAACAAATTTTCCGATTCCAGCCGGATTCCGGTCGAACTATATGCTCGGGTAAAATAAAATTGTCACACAGGGACTCAGCATCTCTTCTTACCCCTCAATCGCTTCTCTAATCAACTAGAAATAAAACTTTGACTTCCAACAGTTTTCCGGTTTTGGCCGGATTCCGGACGAAGTACATGTCCAAGTAGAAACTTGTTTTCACATAAGTGTTCAGCATGTCTTCTTGCCCTAAATCGAACATCTAATCAACTCCAAATAAAACTTTTAAGTTTGACAAACTTTCCGGTTTGGACCGGATTCCGGTAGAAATACTTGTCCGTCGAGAAAATAGTTTTCACCATCGTCTTCAGAATGTCTCCCTACCTCTAAATCGAACATTTATTCAACTTCAAATAAACTTTTGCTTTCAACAAACTTTCCGGTTTGGGCCGGATTCCGGGCGAAATACTTGTCCATCGAGAAAATAGTTTTCACCATCGTCTTCAGCATGTCTTCTTACCCCTAAATCGAACATCTAATCAGTTTCAAATAAAACTTTTACTTTCAACAAACTTTCCGGTTTGGGCCGGATTCCGGGCGAACTACTTGTTCGATGACAAAATGGTTTTCACCATCGTGTTCAGCATGTCTTCTTACCCCATAATCGACTATCACATTAGCTATTTCAAAATATTTTGTTTGTCCCTTAATTTGAATCCCCTCCCCCACCCCTAAATGTAGAGCTACAAAGCCCATCTACGAACCTGACTGGTCCGACGACCCAACGAACCCTCACACCAAGTTTCATCAAAATATCTCATTCCCTTCGAGAGTTATCGTGCTTACAGACGGACGGACGGACAGACGGACAACTTTTGCGATGTCATAGGTATCCCTCCACTTACGTTTTGGGATCCCAAAAAGGACTTTTTACTAGATCTGTTCGATATCCGTAATTGGAGACACCGGGACTCGAAACTCACTTGTTTAGTGCATTTGGCAACGTCAAATTCCATGTAAAAAAAAAAATCGAGCTTTAAATGTAACAAGACTGGACTACTTGTTTGACATAATTCTGGTCAGTGAAACACGGTGAGTGAGGGAATTGAGTGAGTTCCTCAGTTGTTGTCTGACACATGATATCTTGTAAAAAACAACACATTTTAGCTCAATGTCTTATTTTTCAACTTTATCTCTATTTTTTTGTAATTTTTCACAATTTTTCAAGGAATATTCACAATTTTTGCAAGATTACATGGAGGTACTGAAATTGTACGTCTATATCCGAATGTATGAACTAGCAACATCTTCGTTACCAAGTTCAAATGTTTAATACGACCTGTCTTAATTTCTTTTTATGGCACTTGTAGGCTCTGTCTCAAATGCAATACACCTATCGAAATTCCGTCTGTCGGTCCGTCGGTCTGACGGTTTTTTTTTTTACACTTTTTTGAGCTAGGGTACTTCCAGATGTACTAGGACAATGAAACTTGGCAGACTTATCTAGGACCCAACCAAACTAACCTGGAAATAATCAGTTTCTCGATCCGACCATCTGCAGGGGAGTGGAGAGCGGAGGAATCTGGAAAATTAGGGAAGTTTTTCACACGTTTCTGAGTTAGGGTACTTCCAGATGTGCTAGGACGTAAGGGACTGGAGGGAGGAGGAATTCGGAATATCGAGTTATGCGTAACTTTGGGACGGGCGACGGATTTGAGTGAAATTTCATAATCTCTGGGGCTTTATAAACTTCATTGCTTCATAAACTATAGCTTATGAAGCAACTATATTGCTTCATAAACTCTGGGGATCTTTTTCATGTCCGGAAGTTGGGGGGGGGGATACATGACTGGCTGATACTGGAGAGATTGGGATGGAACTTTCTGGGATTAAGAAAAAGATGCTCTGGATAAATCTTTTTCACAACTGGATTGACTCCGGCAATTGTGGGGGGAGTTTGAGGGGAGGGGGGGTCGGAATTTCGGTGATCATGGTTTAGGGCACTTAGATGTGCTAGGATGATGCTACTTGGCTGGAATATTAGACATTTGAGAATATTGGCTTAGAAATCGCCACTTTTCAAATCCGACTATTCTTTAAAGTACCAATCTTGATTGTAAAGTAAGAAAAATACTTTTAAGCGAAATGTACATTTTCATGGGTTTTGCTTACAAATGGAGTTCCAGCTCCCTTAAAGTGCGCATGTTAACTGCAAAGTCGGACAGCACTTTTTATCAAACGATTCATCTCAACTTATGATAGCGGATTCAACAGCTATGGGGGAGTTGATGGAGGGGTGATCGGAAACTTCAAGAAACGGTTAGAATGGAGGGATCGGAGTTAAACTTGCTGGGAATAACAAGCATTTATTCTAGATAAATCGTTGGACAGGAGCAGGACACTTGAGGGTGGGAGGTGGAGGGGGGACTTCCAGAATTCCTGTGATGGCGTTTTTCAAGACGAAAGTTGGCAGGCATATCGGGACCCGAGCAATTTGACAGACCCCTTGCCTACTACATACAGCTGCAAGTGCCATTTGAGCTTACAACTCTTTTTTTCACCCATCTTCCTACTCTTCTTTACGAAAACATAAAAGCTGCACTAATAATCAACTCGTGTTGATCCTAATTAAACGAGAAAGGGTGTCTCCAATGGAGTAATCTTCCGTCCGTCTGTCAGCACGATAAATCTCGAAAGGAATGAGCTATTTTGATGAAACTTGGTGTGAGGATTCTTTGGGTCAAGGGTAAGATCAAGTTCGTACATGGGCTCTGTAGTCCTACATTAAGGGGAGGGGGGGGGGGGTCAAATTAAGGGGCAACACAAATATTTTGTAACAGCCGGATAAGTAGTTCGTCCGAAATCCATCAAAAACCGGAAGGTTGGTTAGAAGTAAAAGTTTTCTTTCAAGTTTATTAGATGTTCGATTATGGAATAAGAAGACATATTGAACGCGATGATGAAAACCAGTTTCTCGTCGAACAACTAGTTCGCCTGGAATCCCGCCAAACCAGAAAATTTGTTAAAAGCGAAAGTTTCGTTTGAAGTTGATTAGATGACAGATTTAGGGCTAAGAAAAGACGCCGAGTCTGTATATGACACTCATTTTTACCCGGACATATAAGTAGTCTGGAATCCAGTAGAAACCGGAAATTGTATAAGTTAAAGTTTTATTTGAATTTATTAGATGTTCTTTACAGGGATAAGGAGATACGCTGACTTCGTTTCTGGATTGTTCTTTTTTTGCTGGACAAGTAGTTCGCTCGGAATTTGGCCAAAACCGGAAATTTGGCAGATGTAAAGCAGGAAGTTTCGGTCATTATCGTAAAAATAGAAATGGCTTATAAAGGTATATCTGAACTTGGTTTTCTCAGATGGTTAGCTTGTCGAAGACTAGATAGCGAAGACAAGACCCAATTGCCGGGATCAAACATTAGATTTTTGGGATCCCATCGAAACTTTAGGTCTTTTTTCTCAAAAGATATCCTCTTGTTACATGGAATCCCAAAACTTGCAATGGATATTGCAATCCGTAACCCTGGTTTGTCGTGGTTAATCCGCGAAATTCCACAAAAGAGTTAAGTAGCTTTTGGACATTCGGGTCCCTGGTTTGAAAGCCGTCGGTTCTTGCACATATAAACACATATCTTTGATGTCCTATTTATGTTCAGTTGGTAGGCTACGTAGAATTAAGAAAAAACAATTTCCCACTAACAAGAGGAAAATTTCCGTAAAGAGTTGAGTCTCGTACATTGCAATTAGTTTTGATAATAGAGCTAATGTTCTCTCCAAGAAATACTAGGAGGCGGCACGAGAAAGCTTGGCATTAAAATCTACGACCTAACCCTCAACTTAGGTCCGAGTCTCGATACGCGACGGGCGGTGCTCTACACGGAAATTGACGAACGAAGAGTTCGCTTACAGTCCGAATAACGTACAATAAAAAGATTGTTTTCGAGTTGTAGGTGTTTCCTGATATTTCCATCTGAGAGACTGGAATTTCACGAAGGCTTTGCAAATATTCTTTAGCACTACCATTGTAGCAAAAAAAAAATCATATCATACCACCGACCTAGCGGGGTTATGAAACCTGGTTTAAACGACTCGGCTTGCCTTTGACAGGGACGGATTTACGACTGAAGCTGGCCAAAATTAACAATTGAAAAAAAAAACTCGGATTGTCTTAAAATAAAAATGAGCGTGAGGCTGGAGAGGGATGAATCTCCACTCCTTCGTGACACCCCGTATTCCTACTATGCTTTTACTTTCTATTTCCTTGTGAACTACTCCCAATCATGTTGCCAGTCGAAAACTTTCGCTGCACATTACTCTATTTTTACCTTTTACTTTTGTGCTCATCCTTTATATTTACCTTTCATATTTTATGCAGAATCTAACAACAAGCTTATGATATTTCTGACTAAATGTTTACGTAATTATTATAGTGAAAAAGTAACATAAAAAACGACAAAATACAGTTCCGAGTCTACCTAGGATGTTGAACTTTGGAAAGGTCTGTTTGCGCGTATCGTGGCAAAAACCTTTCAATTTCAGTAAAAATTAGCAACAACCTCTTTATCAAGCAACAAAGTTTGTTACAAACTATCTGAACAGCTTTTTCTTTTCACCTATCTTCACGTGAACGGATCTTTTTTTTAAGTAAACACCTTAAGTCGCACCCAAAGGAATTTTGTATCGACCCTAATTAAAAGAAAAAGGTTCGCTCCTTCTGATTATTCCCCTGGGTTCGCACCCCTTCTTCATAGATGTTACTGATCTAGCAAAGTTGGGCCAACTGTCGGATTTTTGGGCCAAATGACGGGTGGGCGAACTGTCGGAAAAGTTGGGCTAACTGACGGATTCTTAGGCTACATGACGGGTGGGTGACTGTCGGAAAAATTGGGCGAACTGACGGATTTTTAGGCAAAATGACGGATAGGTCAACTGACGGATTTTTGGGCCAAAGGACGGGAGGGCAAACTGTCTGAAAAATTGGGCGAACTGACGGATTCTTAGGCGAAATGACGGGTGGTCAACTGACGGATTTTTGGGCCAAATGACGGGTGGACGAACTGACGGTGGGTGAACTGACGGGTGGGTCAGTGGGCGAACTGACGGGTGGGTGAACTGACGGGTGGACGCTGTAACGGGTGGGCGTAGTGACGGGTGGACGAACTGACGGGTAGACGAACTGACGGGTAGGGTAGTGACAGCGACCCTCTGTTAGGTGTCACATTGAGGATGGGAGTAGACAAGAAATACTGTTGATGACCGACTCTTTGTGAAGACAAACTTTATTAAAATCAAATACTTCAACTTATGTTTCTAATGATACATTAGAAGCCCTGCTAACGTATTCATGCGTAAAACCGGTTTTGTTAATTTTTGCCGTGTTTTGGCTAGTTCATGGGCTTGGGAAAAGTCTTAAAAGACCCCTCGCACTATTTACTCCTCAACTGACACCCGTATGGAAATAATTAAGTCGTAAACAATTGTTAGATCGTTAACAACTGGAAACAATTGTTTACACGATTGGAAATTTTATGGTTATGGTTAGGTTAGGTTAGTCAACAGTTGATTGATGTCAGTTAACAGTTGAGTCGAAACTTTATTTTACATTATCTCTGAAAGTTTTGGTCGGCATTTAATGAAAGTGGAGAGGCTAAGACTTTGTGTACTCTTTCTGGTGATATTCTCCACAAAAGAAATACAGGTGTATTTAACGGCATTTAAAAAACTTTGATCGCTTAATTGCTGAGTGAGTCTATTCAACAGTTGAGTAGTGTCAGTTAAATTGAGTGCTACCGGTGAATAGTCGAGTGATGCGTGTTAACCGTATAGTGCAAAATTTATTTATTTTATCTTTGAAAGTTTTGGTCGGAGTCTGATGGAAGTGGAGAGGCTAATAAACTTTCTACGCTCTTTCCAGGGATATTCACTACAAAAAGAATAAAGCTGAAACAACTAAATATCTGTCTGGCAATTAAATCTCTCTCAGATCACTTAACTGTTGAGTGAGACGTCAACAGTCGAATGATGCCTGTTAACAGTTGAGTAGAAAATTCATTTTATATTATCGCTGAAAGTTTTGGTCGGAGTTTAATGAAGGTTTAGAGTTTAATATAACTTTGTGCACTCTATCCAGGGATATTTTCCACGAAAAGAAATAAAACTGAAGTTAACGGTAAATAAATATCTCTTTTTGCTCAACTGTTGAGTGAGACTAGTCAACAGTTGAGTGCTGCCTGTCAACAGTTGAGTGATGCCAGTTAACAGTTGAGTGAAAAATATATGTTATATAGTTTTGGTCAAAGTTTAGTGGAAGTGGAGAGGCTAATAATAGCTCGTGCCTGTCTTTCCAGTGATGCACTCCACAAAAAGAAAAAAAGGTTTAGGTAACGGCACCTAAGTATCTCTCTGATCGTTATGTAGAGTGAGACTAGTCAACAGTATGTTGATGCCAGTTAACAGCCGAGGGAAGCGATTTAACAGTTCAGTGGAAAGTTATTTTACATTATCTCTGAAAGATTTGGTCTGAGTTTATTGAAAGTTGAGAGGCTAATAAGACTTTGGCGATCTTTCCAGTTATATTCTCGACCACTGCAACTCTCGGCATAACACCAGGTTGACAATGAACAAGTCTACAACAAACGAATGAAGTGTGCCGTGAGATTTACCTATCCTTCTTAAGTTCTACGAAAAATTTACTGAAACCAATGTTGGGTTCGATTTTCTCGAGGTTGTGTTGCTGAAAAATATTAATCCACATTATCGCCTTAAACTTCATAGCAAACCAGCCACCTAATCGCGCAAGCTTCTAAACCAGTTAAGTAGTTAACGGTTTAGGATTGCGGTCTACGATATAGCTACTCCTATTAGAAACATAACTTTTCTGCCTGGGCATCAATTAAACTTTTTATTGCAAAAGGTAAACGAGTTCCTCGTCAACTTTGACTGATCAAAACTTTCATCTCGGAAATTTTCCACTTCTGGACGCAACAACTGAACTTAGGCGAGAAATCTGAGAATCATCAATCTGAAAAGAACCAAACAAACTGTTAATTCAAACGATCTAGCGAGCAAATCTTGCTAGTCTCAAATCTCTCGATCGATGATTTAGCACGAAATCGAAGAACAACATGGAAAGTGTTATAAAAAAAAATGGTTACCTTTTTTAATACAGAAATAAAGACTCTGGATTGGCATGTACCCTGCCTAGCCCTTATTTCGAGGGTTATGAATAAGTGCAACAGGAGCAAGAAAATTTTCAGCTGGAATACAAGCTTATCCGGCTGGCAGATAAAGTGCTTGTTCGTGAGCTAGGAAGATACAGCATTGCTGACTTGTACGACTGAACGATGATTTTACAGAGCTCCATAGATTGGACGAAGCGAAATGAATATCTGAAGCTGAATCCGTGGTAGTTAGGTTTTTTACGACAGTACCTATCTTTTCACTGTGTTCAAATGAACAGATGTAAAGACGAATGGAATCTAAATAGCATCATGCCCCTTCGTAATGTTGATAGTGTTCGTTTTACCACTCTAGGACAGACGAATTGTTTTTTTCATTCTAGAACGCAAGAATCACCATCAATGGCAAAGATCAGTATAGCTATTATCACGCGTTTGGGTAGAGAGGCAAAGCCTAGCAAATTCTAGAAATACAAAAAACTGTTGTTTATTTGAAACTACAAGTTGCACAACCAAACAACCAGGATGCAGAATCCTTCGGATGTGTTGCTGGCAGCTGTTCCGACGAAACTTTACTCGGTTGGTGAAGAACTGTTACAGTATCAGTGTTGATGAAAACTTCCTTTGTAGCTTTCAAGTGTGACTACTTCTAATAAGCTGTGGAGAGGGACAGACAAGGCAGTTTAGTCTGAAAGTAACTAGTTGCTGTTTCTGGCCTAACCTTTATATACGACTCAGTAGTCTATAGCACCGTTACCAGATACTGACTTGCCTCAAAGAGAGGCTTCACAAAAGACAAAATCTTACGTCTGAGCAGAACTCTTCCAGCACGAAGTGAAATACATCACAGCAATCATCAGCGGAATGGCTGAAGTCGAAGTTTCGAACAACCGGATTTGGAGATACAAAAGCCAGTAGGCATGTGAGCCACCAGAAAGACTTTCTCTTCAGGAGTGATTCAGCTCCGAGAATTGTCCATTCGTACGCTTTTGTTTTCTGACCTGTCTCAAATGCGAAGTTCAGGACCTGCAAAGTGTGAAACTCTACAAACCTAGCTTTTTCCGGGTCAAGAGTAATTAAGCCTGGCATATCCATAGACTTTTGTTTTCTTATCTGTCTAAAAAGCATGGTTAAGAACCTTTAAACTAGAAGCATAACGTACCATGATCTTACGTTTTCATTGTAAATAGTATATAATACCGGCATTGTTAAGACATTAATATGATTCGAAATTAGGACTGAGAAGGAGTGTTTCAGATTTTTAAAATTGTAGGTAAAAAGACGAAGAAATTAGAATAATACTGGTTTTGTAGAATATTAGTAAGTTAGATACTATCGTTATAAGCAAGGCAACTGAGACAGAAAGAAAGAAAGATAAGAAGTCTAAACAAGAAGAACCAGACAAAAGACGAACACCAGACCATCGCGGGTTATGTCATGTTGCGACATCTCGTACTCCTGGTTATTGGGATCCTAAAAAGTAGTGACGGGGATGGTTCTGTTAGAACGATAGATCTCAAACGGGTTCATGCATTTTTTTCCACCTTGGTTTTAGGATCTGTCAAGTTCGGAGCTCGGTTCCGTAACTCTATCTGATCACAGTAGTTCAAGTATTATCTTAAAAAAAGTTCGACCTGAAGTCGATGAAACTGTCAAAATAGGAACAACAAGCCTCACTTCATGTGCCACTTGACTTCTCTTTCCTGCCATGCAGGAAGTCAGCTGGAATTCGGAAAATACAGAATTTCGGCAGTGGTAATTATTTCTTGATCAGGTCATCTCGAGTGTCAAGAGTGGAGTAAGCTGACGTTCAGAATTGATTCATCTGCTTTGTTAACAAGAGCTAGAGGCTCATATGGCACGTGCAAGGGTGGTTAGGAAGATGGAATCTAGAATGTGCCTTTTCGGGGCTTTGTTCTGACAATTTGTAAGCAAAACCCTTTAGATAAGAATGATCATGGACTTGGAAATAAAGAGAATGTATCGTTTGGTAAAAAGTATTTTTTTTTTAGCTTCGCCATAACGATGCGCACTTTAAAGTCGCTAGAAATTCATCTGTAAGCAAGATCCTTGAGGCAAAACGGTAACAAGCACTTGGGGATCATTAGTATGTACCGTTTGGTCAAAATTTTTTGTTTCACTTGTCGGTTAAGATGCGCACTTTAAGGGAGCTAGGACATCATCTGTAAGCAAAACCCTTGAGGCAAAAGTGACAATGGGCTGATGAGGGTCATGAAAATGTATACTTTACTTAAAAGTATTTTTCTTACTCCAAGTTCAGGATTGGTACTTTAAGGAGTAGTCGAATTTGGAAAATGACGACTTCTAAGCCAATCTTGTCGAATATCTAGTATTTCAGACAAGTTTCATCGTCCTAGCAAATCTGGAAGTAACTTAATTTGCGATCACCGAAATCCCCCCCCCCCCCTTCCAACTCCCACCACAGTGCCCGGACCTAATCCGGTTCTACAGATGATTTCTCCAGAGCATCTGTTTGCTATTCCCACTAAGTTCCAAACCGATCTCTCCAGTGTAAGTCGGTAACTTATTACCACCACCACCCCAATAGTTGTCGGATACGGTCCGGATATGCAGGAGATCACCAGAAGATCCTCTGTTCAATTACTAAATTTCATTCGAATCCGATCACCCGTTCCAAAGTTATACACGACTCAATATTCCGGAATCCCCCTCCCTCAATTCCCCCCCGATTACCGGATCGAGAGATTTTTCTTTCCAAGTCAGTTTGATTGGATCCCTACTATGCCTGCCAAGTTTCGTCGTGAAAATCCCCAAAACCGCAATGAACTGAATTCCGGGACCCCCCCCCCCCCAAGTGTCCAGATTCAATTGTGTAAACGGTTTATCAAGAGCATATGCTTATTTTTCCGAGCAAGTTCCTCTCCAATCCATCCATTCTCACCGTTTCTCGAGGTTTCCTGTCTCCCCCCTCCCTGTTGATGCTGTCCACGGGAAATCAGAGATATATAATTTATTCAGTTATTAATTTTGATTTCAATCCGATCACCCGCCAGAAAGTTACACACTACTCAACTTCTCGGATTTCCCTACCCTCCACTCCACCCAAGATGGTCGGATTGGAAAACAGATTATTTCCAAGCTAGTTTGGTCGGGTCCCTGATATGCTTGCCAAGTTTCATCGTCCTAGCACATCTGTAAGTACCCTATACGAAAAAGTCTGAAAAAAACTGCCGTCAATTTTCCAAATTCACTCGCCCTCCACTCCCCCGAAGATGGTCGGATCGAGAAACTAATTATTTCCAGGTTAGTTTGGTCGGGTTTCATCGTGCCAAGTTTCATCGTCCTAGCACAGCTGGAAGTACCTTAACTCGAAAAACTGTGACACAAAATCCGGACCGACCGACCCACAGACCGACGGACGGAATTGCGATAATGAGCCAGAGGCTGCAAGTGCCGTAAAAACAAATTGAGATAAACAATTTCTTAACCATAATATTGTAGCTTTTTGAGTTTTCGACTGCAACTGATGTACCGGTTAGACCAGGTGTACAACGTAATCTATAAAGACTAAATTGTGAATCTGATTAAGGTTGTTTAACGAGGTATCGGGAAGACCACAAGTCTACAGGACCCGATCAAAAACAAGACCAAAGCTTTCGATCGGATCCCACAAATCTAACATTTGATTCAAACGATCGGGTCATGTCTTCGCCGTTCAGTATATGTCGGATTCCTTGAATAATTTTTACTGTAAAAATAAGGTTCAAAAATGTATTCAGCATGTCTCCTTGCACCGATACCGAATCTCTAATCGATTTCAGACATAACTTTGAGGTTTGTCCAGCAAGTTCAGCGGACCTCCTTACCCTCTCAATGACTATCTTATTAGCCTAAAAACATAAACTTTTTACAGCAAATTCCAAACCCCTCCTCTGCTTCCAAAGATAGTACTAAAGGACCCATCTACGAACTTGACCTATACTTTACCAGTGAATCCTCATTGAAAAACTTCTTCGCTTGAACACAATATATCAAACCGTTCGACCCCCCACCCCTAAATATAGAGCTACAGAGCCCATCTTCAAACTTGACCTGTACTTTGATCGAAAGAGTCATCGTGCAAAATTTGAACAAAATATCTCAACCCTTTCGAGAGTTGTCGTACTAACAGACGGACAGACGGACAACTTTTGCGATGTCATAGTTATCCTTCCACTTAGGTTTTGGGATCCCAAAAAGTCCAATAAATATCCTTCAATCGAATTCAACAAAAATTTGGTCTTCTCGTTTTAGTGGCACTGACAATAAACCTTGTGAACATGGGCGTCCACCAACCTGTCTCAAGACTTCTGCCATGTGAAGTCTGCGCATATCACTAACTAAGGAGAACTCGCTGATTGTCCTATTTAGCACCATATCCATGGAGAGAACTTCACAGAGCCAGGTTCCAAGGACGCAAGTTACAGCTTTGACTTGTGCTAAGGTACCAAGTTTTATCCTGAAAAGAATACGTGAGCAATAAACTAATCATACAAAACTTTGACTGGCAAAAGAGACTTTTCCAGGAGACCGAGATTTGTTAGGCTCCGAATTCTCAGAAGGTATTTCCTTACACAGTTTCTTTACCATCGCCATACTGGAATGCCAAAATTACTCTACTGAATACAACAGAACAGAACTGCACCGAAAAACGCCATATCCTACCTATTCATTCCATTTGGACTGCTCTAACACGGATAGAAATTGCTCAATGTTCTTGTTTGAATCTTCGTAAACTTTTAAAGGTGGAGGAAGCGGCAATACGTATATATCTCTGAGAAAAGGGAAGAAGATAGACGAACCTGTCAAACAGAAAGCTAACGCATTCCATAGCTATAAGGTTGATTTCGTCACTTTCGTCAGGACTAGAACAGAAGTGGATGCCTGAAAAGTAGATACAAGACTAAGTATTCCCGATAATCAGAACTACCACATGCAAGGCAGAACAACCTAGAGATCTGCTATGTTACAGGGAGATGATTTCTCTGAAAACTTATTCCTTATTAGTATCAACATGTATTTCAGCTAACAAATCTGGAGATTCACAAACAAAAATGCAACGCCGTATTACTGAAGATAGGAAGATCCACCGCTGGATAGATATATTAGCCATGCAGTTATAATGGGAATCACAAGACACGAAAACACTATCTTTCAGTGGAAAATAGAGGGGTCCAGATGGAGAAGGCGGTGGAAGCGCAGTCTTCACCAGACTTACCACCAAGGGCCTTTTTTCATGGGGGTGAGGATTTACCGAATCCTTACTTGATCTTATAACCAATCTGTTAATTTTGTTTCTAAAAAGAGAGCAAGTTGCATTTAAGTAAGTAAGTAATTTATTTATAACCCGCCGTTTTCAGAAAGCGGAGTAAATGAAGAAAGTAAATAAAACACATAAACATACACAAAAAGACACTTAATTTCAATCGTCGGCCAGGAAGCAGTGTAGAAGGTCGTGCGTTGATTGGGTTCTGTTGTCAATGATTTTTTATAGCGACGAAGAAACATCCAAAAGGGTAACACTTGCATCTTGAATTTTGAACTTCTCCGTCAAAGTATGGTTATGGCATAATTTCGACAAGTGGAGCAGGTGCTTTGCATATTTAAAATAACATGATCTCATCTTTTTTATCTCCTTCTTTCGCAGAACTTGAGTGACACCGGAACGAAATAGTATAGAAGGAGCGCAGAAGGTGCTGTACAATTTTCCCAAAGCTTTACGATTATAGAGCCCCTGGTTTGGGACGATGCGCCCATAGGCGGTACGGATTGATCTAGAAACTTCTTGAACCCGTTTAAACGTCCTTCCACTTCTGTACTATCAGGGATACGATGGGGTGGTAGCCTACTAGTCTTTTATTCAAACAATGTTTACGACGGATACGTCAGCTATGATTTTTCATGAGCGATATTTCGGCCCTTCTCGGCAAGGGTCCTCGTCAGGCTGTCAATCCTCTGGATCAACTTCGGGGTCCTCTGGATCAACTATCCGTTGTAAACATTGTTTGAATAAATGTTTCAAATTCAGCTTGGGCTCAAAGAATGTTTATCTACTAGTCTTTTCCCTTTGGGGGGGGGGGGGGGGGACAGAGATCCAATTTTGAGGACTGGACTTGAAAATCTACCAACAAAGAACGCCGTTGCGTTTTTGCAATCCCAAATGAAAGTAAAACTACTCATGAAAAATCATCGATATGTCATCGAAAAATGTAGTGGCCATTCAGCGTAAAGTAGACAGAAAGTATACTGTTTCCGTGTTTACAGCGAAAAAAGTAGTTTTCACGTCAAAAGACGTACTTGTTACTGAAGTACTGCAACCTTCAGGCCCGTCATTTCCACTTTGAGCTCATAAGTCATATCAAAAAGTTGGCACTGTCTAGGGAACCGGGAGCCGTACTTCATGTCCTACGGGCTGCGAAGAAGGTAGTTCTCACGGAAACCAAACCATATGAGCTGCGACTCCGGGATCTGACGTCATTACCTAACGAAAACTTGTATGTGCTGGCTCCCGTTCCGGTAGTAAGTAGAAATAGCTCACGGAAACTTCATCGAACCAGCTTCTCGTCCGGTAGTCTCACGGAATTGTGTATTCAGAAGCTAGGGAGTCGGTAGTTGATACCGGAAACTGTATAATTGGAGCTTGTGTTCCGGTAGTGTCTACGTGGAATATAGAACTCATGGAATAGTTTGGATGAGAGCTGGGATGCCGGGATTTTCACTGACTTAGAGAAACATGGAAAAAAATCCACTAACGGATCACATATATTGAGAGCTAAGGTACCGGTAGCAACAACTATTTGGTTGAAAATTATCAGCTCACGGACACAGATGGCTATTGGTTAGGGTTCGGGTAGTGCCAAAGCAAAAAGTTACGAACTCACAGACTCTTGTCTATATGAAATTTGATTCGGGTAGCAAATATTATACTCACGGAACCCATCTCCGATGGACTGGTGTTCATGTAGCAAAAAAAAATTAGATTTTTGAACTCACGGACCCATTTTAATTCAGGCTAGGAGTCTGGAAGTGAATAATTTTTCCTCACGGAAGCCAAAACTCATGGGCTACGGTTCCGGTAGTGCAAACAAAAACGAACTCACGGAGACATGTCAAAATAGACTGAAAGTGTCCCATCGCAAATATTATCCACTCATGCGGTAAGAAATGTTAATGAATATCACACACTACTGGAACTATAGCCTATGGAAGTTCCATTCCGTGGGCTGTACCGGACTCAAAGTCTATATTGACAATCGTCTGTCTGTTTGTAATTTTAATTTTTGGCACTACAAGACCCCCATCCCGCAGGAGTTGGGTTCCGTCAGTTAAAAATATTCACTTCCGGGTTCCTAGTCTGCACTGACATGGGTCCGTGAGTTCAATTTTCTTTTATTTTTGGCCCTACCAGAACCCTAGCCCATAGCCATCTGTGTCCGTGAGATGGACATTTTCAACCAAAAAGTTGCTCCTACCGCTACTTTAGCTTGCAATAAATGGGTTCCGGTAGTGGATTTTTCCCATGTTATTTTCTCTAAGTCAGTGAAAATCCCGGCATCCTAGCTATCATTTCAAACTATGCCGAGAGTTCTATATTCCACGTAGACACCACCAGAACAGAAGCTCCAATCATACAGTTTCCTGTATCAACTACCGGCTCCCTAGCTTCTGAGTACAAAAATCCGTCAGACTACCGGACGAGAAGCTGGTGCGATGAAGATTCCGTGAGCTACTTCCACTTACTACCGGAACGGGAGCCAGCAGATACAAGTTTTCGTTAGTTAATGCCGTCAGATCCCGGAATCGCAGCTCATATTGTTTGGTTTCCGTGAGATCTACCGGTTCCTAAGCCCGTAGGACATAAAGGATGGCTCCCGGTTCGCTAGACAGTGCCCGAAAAGTTACCAACGATCGAAATACGGATCACGATTTTTCGACGCAGCTTTTCCCGATCAATGGTGTGCAGCCAGATCAACCATGCAAAAGCCCAGTTTTCGGCCAACCAACGGAGGATACAAGGAAAATAGGCTTGCAATCGTAGCCAATCCACCGACAATGAACGAAAAGAAAAACTGTTTGACTGTGCATTTACAAAAAAAAATCCGATTCGCCGACGTGACGTGACATGATTCTATACTGATTGGTAATGCACTTACCAGTTCTATTGTAATAGCAAAAACATTCTCGAAAGATCTGTCAATGAGCCTGCCTTCCAAATCGTGATGTAGATTGAGATTAAAGTTCCTCGCCGTTTTTGTATAATAAACAGGGAAAGAACGGAAATCAAGGAATCAGATTGCCTAGCTTGGCAACAAGGCACTGTCTAGGGAACCGGGAGCCGTACTTTACGTCCTACGGGCTATGGAACCGGTAGTTCTCACGGAAACCAAACAATATAAGCTGCGATTCCGGGATCTGACGTAATTAACTAACGGATACTTGTATGTGATGGCTCCAGTTCCGGTAGTAAGTGGTGATAGCTCACGGAAACTTCATCGCACCAGCTTCTCGTCCAGTAGCCTCACGGAATTTTGTACTCAGAAGCTAGGGAGCCGATGTTGATACCGGAAATTCCGGATTCCGGATACCGGAATTGGAGCTTCTGTTCCGGTAGTGTCTACGTGGACTATAGAACTCACGGAATAGTTTGGATGAGACCTAGGATGCTGGGATTTTCAGTGATTTTTTTTTTTTTTTTATGACCCGCTCTTTGCGTAAGAGCGGAGTATGAATAAAATACAAAAGTAAAATATACATATTAAAACACTTAAGCAAAACAATGTAAATAAACACGACAACATTCTTTTCATATAAACAAAAAACACACTAAGTAGACTTAAAATTTGTACACAGTGACAAGCACATTAATTGGGTTCAGGAATGAACAAGACCAAAGGTGTCGATGGGATCCCAAAAATCTAATATTTGATTCAGACAATCGGGTCTTGTCTGCGCCAGATCCAGTCTTGGACAGGCTAATCATCAGAGAAAACCAAGTTCAGATATACCTCTATAAGCTATATCTATTTTGACGATACTGACCGAGACTTCCTGCCGATTTCCGACCGAACTACTAGTCCAACAAAAAACAAATTAAAACAAATTAACAAAGTTTCCGGTTTTGGCAGATTCCGGGAAAACTATTTGTCCCGCGAGAAAATGATTTTCACCATCGTGTTCGGCATGTTTTTTTACCCATAAATCAAACATTTAATCAACTTCAAGTTAAACTTTTACTTTTAACCAGTTTTCCAGTTTTCGCCGGATTTCGGACTAACTACATGTTCGGCGAGAAAATTGTTTTCACCATCGTTTTCAGCATGTCTTCTTACCCCTAAATCGACCATTTAATCAACTTCAAATCAAACTTTTACTTCTAACCAATTTTCCGGTTTTCGCCGGATTCCGGACGAACTACTTGTCCAGCGTGAAAATGGTTTTCACTATCGTGTTCAGTATGCATTCTTACCCCATAATTGACTATCACATTAGCTGTTTAAAAATATTTTGTTTGTCCCTTGATTTGAACCCCCTCCCCCACCCCTAAATATCGAGCTACATAGCCCATCTACGAACTTGACCTTACCCTTGACCCAACGAATCCTCACACCAAGTTTCATCAAAATATCTCATTGCCTTCGAAAGTTATCGTGCTTACAGACGGACAGACAGACAGACGGACATTTTTGCGATGTCATAGGTATCCCTCCACTTATGTTTTGGGATCCCAAAAACTGGCTAATAGTTTCATCGGCTGAGAGGGCAGGATGTTTGTGGAGGGAAATAGATTTGAATGCGAACGAAAAAGTGTATCAATACTATCCTTACGATTACGAAAAGATTTTGGAAGATACATCAGAAATTTACAGTAATTAAAGAAATAACTTCTCAAATTTTTAATATCTTTTTGGGATCCCAAAACGTAAGTGGAGGGATACCTATGACATCGCAAAAGTGGTCCGTCTGTCCGTCCGTCCGTCCGTCTGTAAGCACGATAACTCTCGAAGGGAATGAGATATTTTGATGAAACTAGGTGTGAGGATCCGTTGGGTCGTCGGACCAGTCAAATTCGTAGATGGGCTTTGTAGCCCTACATTTAGGGGTGGGGGTTCAAATTAAGGGGCAAACAAAATATTTTGAAACAGCTAATGTGATAGTCGATTGTGGGGTAGGAAGACATGCTGAGCACGATGGTGAAAACTATTTTGTCATCGGACGAGTAGTTCGCCCAGAATCCGGTCAAAACCGGAAAGTTTGTTAAACGTAAAAGTTTTATTTGAAGTTGACTAGATGTTCGATTTAGAGATAGGAAGACATGCTGAAGACGATGGTGAAAACCATTTTCTCGACGGACGAGTAGTTCGCCCGGAATCCGGCCGAAACCGGAAAGTTTGTTAAATTTAGAAGTTTTATTTCGAGTTGATTAGATGTTCAATTTAGGGCAAAAAGACATGTTGAACACTTATGTGAAAACAATTTTCTACCCGGACATGTAGTTCGCCCGGAATCCGGCGAAAACCGGAAAGTTGGTTAAAAGTAAAAGTTTAATCTGAAGTTGATTAAATGTTTGATTTATGGGTAAAAAAACATGCCGAGCACGATGCTGAAAATAATTTTCTCGCTTGACAACTAGTTCGCCCGGAATCCGGCCAAAACCGGAAAATTTATTAAAAGCAAAATTTCGATTAGATGACAGATTAAGGGGTAAGAAGAGAGGCTGAGTCGGTTTATGACAATGGTTTTTTACCCGGACATATGATTATTCCGGAATCCGGTTGTAACCGGATTTTTTTTTTAAAGTCAAACTTTTATTCAAAGTTGATTAGATGTTCTTTATATGGATAAGGAGTTACGCTGGTTTTGTTTCTGTATTTTTTTTTTGCTGGACTAGTAGTTCGCTCGGAAATCGGCAGGAAGTCTCGGTCAGTATCGTCAAAATAGATATGGCTTATAGAGGTATATCTGAACTTGGTTTTCTCTGATGATTAGCCTGTCCTAGACTGGATCTGGTGAAGACAAGACTCGATTGTCTGAATCAAATATTAGATTTTGGGATCCCATCGACACCTTTGGTCGTTTCCTTAGGATATGGTAAACTCCGGAACAATTTTGGATATATTGGCCGCAACAAGCGCTATACAACCTTCCGAGCGCCTTGCGTGAATATTTTCTTCTATTTGGGACAAAACGCCCGTAGCCAAATCTAATGGAGTTTGATACTGTTTCTGGGATCCCAAAACGTAAGTGGAGGGATACCTATGACATCGCAAAAATGTCCGTCTGTCCGTCTGTAAGCACGATAACTCTCGAAGGCAATGAGGTATTTTGATGAAACTTGGTGTGAGGATTCATTGGGTCAAATGTAAGGTCGAGATCGTAGATGGGCTATGTAGCTCCATATTTAGGGGTGGGGGAGGGGGTTCAAATTAAGGGACAAACAAAATATTTTTAAACAGCTAATGTGATAGTCGATTATGGGTTAAGAAGGCAAGCAGAGCACGATAGTGAAAACCATTTTCACGCTGGACAAGTAGTTCGTCCGGAATCCGGCGAAAACCGGAAAATTGGTTAGAAGTAAAAGTTTGATTTGAAGTTGATTAAATGGTCGATTTAGGGGTAAGAAGACATGCTGAACACGATGGTGAAAACAATTTTCTCGCCGAACATTTAGTTAGTCCGAAATCCGGCGAAAACCGGAAAGTTGGTTAAAAGTAAAAGTTTAATTTGAAGTTGATTAAATGTTTGATTTATGGGTAAAAAGACATGCCGAACACGATGGTGAAAATCATTTTCTCGCGGGACAACTAGTTCGCCCGGAATCCACCAAAACCGGAAAATTTGTTAAAAGCAAAAGTTCGATTAGATGACAGATTAAGGGGTAAGAAGAGAGGCTGAGTCGGTATATGACAATAGTTTTTTTTTACCCGGACATATAATTATTCCGGAATCTGGTTGTAACCAGATTTTTTTTAAGTCAAACTTTTATTCAAAGTTGATTAGATGTTCTTTATAGGGATATGGAGACACGCTGGTTTTGTTTCTGAATTTTTTTTGTTGCTGGACTAGTAGTTCGGTTGGAAATCGGCAGGAAGTCTCGATCAGTATTGTCAAAACAGATATGGCTTATAGAGGTATATCTGAACTTGGTTTTCTCTGATGATTAGCCTGTCCAAGACTGGATCTGGTGTAGACAAGACCCGATTGTCTGAATCAAATATTAGATTTTTGGGAATAGACGATCACGTTAAAGATAATGTCGATTTGAAGGTAAGCCCGAGCCATTTCAGCGACTCAGACGAAAAAATATAAAAAGAAACAATTGGCCATATTCCTCTTCAGCGCTTCCAAGCGGACTAGTTTCTGTTAATCCCCCATGCCTCACGGTCATCACTTGGATCAGACATGGTAAAATAGATCCACAGGTTAGTAAGTGGAAAACCTGTCATATGTGTCCCAGGTAATGGAGGTTTTGCATATGTTTCAGCAGCAGAAAGTGAAAGTGACCCACTACCTTATGGATTCGACTTTTTACTATTTCTAACCATCACTTGTGTAGACATAGTAAAAAGTCGAATCGATAGGGTAGTGGGTCACTTTCCCTTTCTGCTGCTATAACATATGTAAAACCTCCATTAACCTGGGACACAGATGACAGGTTTTCCACTTACTAACCTGTGGATTTATTTTATCATGTCTGATCCAAATAATGACCGTGAGGCATGGGGAGATTGGTAGACCATGGAAAGACCAATCGCGATGGAAAGGATACGGACTAAACAAAAGTGAGTGACGGACAGGGATAAATGGTCGAGTCTCCTTACTATTTGAGCGCAATCGCTTAATCCGATACGGAAACATTATCCCCACCCAAATATGTAAATCATGTAAATGGAATATATTCGACGTGTGCTGTACGCAACTACCAGGTTACATGCGAATTGTATTTCGGAAATTATTCGTGCCAAAATACTTCCGGGATCAACCCTCCAAATCAGGCCAAATCAGGTCTGGATCTATAAGGGATCGTGTAGGAAGTGTTTTCTCGCTATCAAGTTCGATGCATCGGATCACGCGTTTAAGAGTTATGCAAGTAAAACGTCGTCCGAGACTCCAACTTCCCACAGAGAAATCGGTCCGGACCAATAAGTGAAACATATGGGACATATGTGAACATATGTGAACTTGTCAAGTGTTACAGGACACGCCGTATCTATGATACTAACTCATTCTACTTCAGTAGTATTTCCATCGATTCTCGTTCCCGACATTCTATACTTCATCCTTTCTCCTCTATTGACATTTCACTGATAATACACGATTGCCAAGTTTTGGGGATCCCAGAAAATAAGTGAAGGGATACCTATTACTTCGTAAAAGTTGTCCGTCTGTCAGCACGATAACTCTCGAAGGGAATGAGATAATTTGATGAAACTTGGTGTGAGGATTCTTTTCTGGTCAAGGGACCGGTCACGCTCGTAGATGGGCCCATAGCTACATAATTGGGCATGTGGGCAAATTAAGGGTAAGAAGACACATATATGAAAATAATTTTCTCGCCAGACAAGCTGTTCGACCGGAATCCGGCCAAAATCGAAAATTTGTTAAAAGTAGAAATTTTATTTGTAGTTGATTATATGTTCGATTTAGGCGTTAGACGAGATATGAATTCATAGATGACAATTGTTTTCTACCACAACATTTAGTTCACGTGAAATCCGGCTGAATCCGGAAAATTTGTCATAAGTAAAATAGTTATCTAAAGTTGGTTAGAGGTTAAATGTAGTGGCAAGGCAACACATACTTTCACAGAACTCATTCTTCTGTTAAGTATTTCTTCAGTTATGGGAAACAAGGATTGTACAAGTGCTGGGTGAAAGCTTCAGTGCTTTCACTGGGAATGATTATAAAATTAGTTGGTTGTAAATAGAAAAAGAACTCAGAATTGTAAAATAACCACAGATTTGTACATATACACTTTTAACACGCACATTTTAATATTCGTTATTTTATTTGAATTTGTATGTCGTTCAATCCGCATCGTTCTTCTGGTTATGGCACTTGAGCATACTCAAGTGCAATATAGCGGTCGTAATTTCTGTCTATCTGTCGTTCTGTGGGTCTGTCCAGGTTTTGCTAGCTTGGGCACTTCCACACAAGCTGGGACGATGAAACTTCGCAGACATATAGGGACCCGACCAGATCAACTTAGAAATAATCACTTCCCCAATCCGACTCTCCAAAAGGGGAGCAAAAGGTAGCAAGAGAGCGCTGCCCAAAGGCGGGATCGATCCACGGACCGCTGTGTCGCGAGTACGGTGCTCTACCACTGGGCCCCACTGATGTTTTAAAAAGCGAATGCGGGAGTAGATACGGTTTAAAGATTAAAGTAAGACCAAGTGTCAGAACGAAAGTGGTTAAACTAAACACATCTCGTGAAACGCTTCCACATAAGCTAGGACAATGAAACTTGGCAGGAATATAAGGGAACCGACCATATTGACATGGAAATAATCACTTTCCAGATCCGATTATAGTGTGGGGAGTGGAGGGATATCCGGAAACTATTAACATGCATAACTTTGGAAAGGGTAATCGGACATGCATGAAACTTGACATGTGTCAAGGACAAGTGTTTCGGATATTCAGTTTCAAATCCGGACCAGATCCGATACCTGTTAGGGGGGACGGCTGGAGGGGGGGGGGGGGGGGCACAACAATCTCCTGAAACGCTTCCACATAAGCTAGGACAACAAAACTTGGAAGGTATATGAGGGAACCGACCAGGTTAACTTGGAAATAATCACTTCCCCGGTCCAGCCATTGCGGGGGGAGTGGAGGGATGGAGAATCCGGAAACTAGATTCATACGTAACTTTGGAACGGGTAATCGGACATGCATGAAACTCGACAAGTGTGACGAACAAGTGTCTCAGATTTTCAATTTCAAATCTGGCCCGAATCCGATAACTGGGGGTGGGGGTAGAGGGGGGACCGGAAATCTTTTGAGACGCTTCGGGTCGAGGGATCGGGATGGAACTTGAATGGAAGAACGAGCATTATCCCTAGATACTTATTAATGTTTTGTTTTGAGGGTAATTAGTCCCTTACAGGTTCGCCTCTGGGCATTGAAGATTCCATTTTTTTTAAATAAACCCTTCGTTCATTCATTCATTCATTCATTGACAAAATAGGACCGGATCGTGTCGCAGTGGAGGGTGTCGGAGGGGATTTCTTGGATTTCCGCGGTGATCATGAGTTAGGGTACTTCCAGATGTGCTATGACCATGAAATTTGGCAGACATATTAGGTACTTTCCTAGGTCCACTTGGAAATAGTTCCTTCCCCGATACGGTGACGTCGGGGGAGTGGAAGGATGGGAAATCACCATCTAGTGACATGCACAACTTCAAAACGGGTGATCGGACCGGAATGAAACTTGAGAAGTGTCAGGAACGAGTGCCTCAGATGATCAGTTTCAAGTTCGGAACGAATCCAATAACTGCGGGGGGGGGGGAGCTGGAGGGGGATGCAAGAAATCTCGTGAAACGCTTAGAGTCGAGAGATCGGGATGGGACTTGGCGGAATGAACAAACATAAGCCGTAGAGACAATACTGACAAAACAGGACCGGATCTTGTCACAAAAAGTTATCAGTGAGTGGAAAACCATTTCAGATTTAGTACATCAAGTCGATTTTCTGAGGAAATGAATATCGGGAGAGAGATGCGGCCTTGACAACTGCAAACCGTATCTGACAACCATGCTAACTGTTCTTACAAGTGCTATATGAGCTTTCAGCTCTTGTTTTTAGTTACATGTCGTTGTCTGTTTTATTGGTTCTGCATCGTTTTTCTGTTGGTATTGTGTTGGATTTTATGATTTAGTTTTTGTTTTGTTTTTCGCTGAGGACGGTTTGCCGGAAGTGCAACCAAAATATCCGAATTTATATTTATCCCTCGCACATCATCTTAGAGGGATAACTAGCTGATCAAGAAAAAAAATTCGAAAATCACGGTTTTCTATTTGTTTCATAATCATAGAATAACGATTAAAAAAAATTGTTTTCTATCGTAAACAACTGTTCCCGATCATAAAAATACGACTAGAAACAACTGGTCTTGATCGTAAAAATACGATCGTTAACAACTGTTTACAAATGCAAACAATTGGTAACAACTGTTTACAATCGCAAACGATTGGAAATAATTGTTTACGATCGTTTCCAATTGTTTACGACTGGAAAAATGCCCCATAATCCAATTATAAAAAAACGATCGTTTACGACTTGAATTATTACCATACGGGTAGGAATACCGAGCCAACAGATTTTTTACACACAAGGGATAAAATCAGAGCAGTTTAGGGGGTTATTATTGGAACAAGACGAGTTAAAAGGGAAAAATTCGCATTTATGAACGTTTAGAGACCGATTTGAGAGAAAACGATGAAATGTCTGAGACAATACGAGAAAGAGTGAGCTCAGATATTTAAATAAGGAACAAATCGTTAGCGTATACAATGTAAAAAATCAGAAAAAACATTTAAACAATTTGAAGCATATGGGGTATGGGAAGGATATGGGAGACGCAGGTTTTGACAATACTCGGAGAGAGTACTTCCCCCTGCCGCACACCCTGAAGTACTGTAACAGTAGGGGGTGATGCACAGCATTTAATTCTTAGAGAAGAATTTGTGTACCAGAACTGAACAAGAGCCACGAGCTCATATGGCACTTGTTACGAGTAGGCACGGCTCGGTTATGTCAATGATGTATCTAGTGTTTGCTAGGTGTCTTCCCACCGAGTTTCATCTCGATCCCTCCACTCATAGCGTTTTCCAAGATTTTCGGTTACCCCCTCCAGCTCCCCCCAAGAGTCACCGGATCCGGTCCGGATTTTAAGTGGGTCGTCTGAGGCATAAGGTCTTTCCAAATATCAAGTTCTATCGAGATCCGATCCGCCGTTCAAAAGTTATAAATACCTCAAGATTCCGAATTCCCCCTCCCTCCACTCCCCCCGCAGTGCCCGAATCGGCTCGGTTATGTCAATGATGTATCTAGTGTTTGCTAGGTGTCTTCCCACCAAGTTTCATCTCGATCCCTCCACTCATAGCGTTTCCCAAGCTTTCCGGTGCCCCCTCCAGCCCCCCCCCCCAAAAGTCACTGGATCCGGTCCGGATTTTAAGTGAGTTGTCTGAGGCATGAGGTCTTTCCAAATATCAAGTTTCGTCGAGATCCGAACACCCGTTCAAAAGTTATAAATACATCAAGATTCCGGATTCTCATCGTCCTAGCTTGTGTGGAAGTGCCCGAACTACCAAAACCTGGTCAGACCGACATACCGACGGACGGACAGAAATTGCGATCACTATATGGCACTTGGCCGAAGGGCAAGTGCCATAAAAACGGATATATCAGCCACATTGACTCCTTTTGAATATACACAAGACGGGGCTTGACTATGCACACCAAATCAAAAGCCTTGAAAAGGTCAAGTGCACAAACATATAATTCAAGCCCTTTAGTAGAAGCATCTTTGAGGATGGTGGCAAAACCACAACGAGCGTGTTGGCAGCTAATCCCAGGGTGGAAACCGAATTGATTTCCCCCGAAATTCAGATTAGTGGTCAGGTATGGCAGAATAACGTTTTCAAAAACTTTACTGAGGTTGCAAGCAACAGTTACAAGAAGGTACGAAGCAGTATCAAAAGGAGATTTCCCTCTTTCTAAAACCGAAGTGACTGTGCCACAAAGGAAGCTGTCGGGTACCAAAGAATTACATAGACACATTTGAAAGAGCAACTGTAAATGCTGATAAAGAGCTGGAAAATCCGGCTGTAAGTGGTACGAAGCGACGACAACGGAACAAGACTTTAACTTTTTTAAACAACTAGATGTTGTACTCAGGGTAACTGGCACAAACGCGAATCGACTAGCCGTGTGGGCAGAACTAGGTTAAGACGTTTCTCGCAATGGGAATGCACCTGGAAATTAATAGCAGTAAAAATATTCTTATAGTGTGCATGCTATTCAGATGGGGTAGTAGCATTAGCGGAAACATCGGTATTATTTAGCTTACTTGAATTCGCCACATTAATCCAGTATTTTTTTTAGAAGAGGGTAAAATCCAGACCATTATTAAGTAAGTAAGCAATTTATTTGTAACCCGCAATTTCGAAAAAGCGGAGTAAATAAAAGAAAATAAATAAAAGACATAAAGACACAAAAAAAGGAGTGAAGACGTTTTTTATGAATTTAAACGCAGGGTCGAGTGACAACACGTATTTACGAGTATTAACTCGAACACGTTCTTGGGGAACAGCAGTGGTTTCACCGTATTCCAAACATAAAACAAGAGCTACGAGCTCATATGGGACTTGTTACGAGTAGGCACGTAGATGAGACACGAGGTCTTTCCAAATATCAAGTTTCACTGAGATTCCATCACCCGTTTAAAGTTATAAACACCTCAAGGTCCCGGATTCCCCTCCCTCCACTCCCCCCACAGTGCCCAAATCGGCTCGGTTATGTCAATGATGTATCTAGTGTTTGCTAGGTGTCTTCCCACCAAGTATCATCTCGATCCCTCCACTCATAGCGTTTTCCAAGATTTCTGGTTGCCCCCTCCAGCTCCACCCAAAAGTCACCAGATCCGGTCCAGATTTTAAGTGGGTCGTCTGAGGCATGAGTTCTTTCCAAATATCAAGTTTCATCGAGATCCGATCACCCGTTCAAAAGTTATAAATACCTCAATATTCCGGATTCCCGCTCCCTCCACTCCCCCACAGTGCCCGAATCGGTTCGGTTATGTCAATGATGTATCTAGTGTTTGCTAGGTGTCTTCCCACCAAGTTTCAACTCGATCCCTCCACTCATAGCGTTTCCCAAGATTTCCGGTTGCCCCCTCCAGCTCCCCCCTAAAGTCACCGGATCCGGTCCGGATTTGAAGTGGGTCGTCTGAGGCATGAGGTCTTTCCAAATATCAAGTTTCATCGAGATCCGATCACCCGTTAAAAAGTTATAAATACCTCAAGATTCCGGATTCCCGCTCCCTCCATCCCCCCCCCCCCCCAGTGCCCGAATCGGCTCGTTATGTCAATGATGTATCTAGTGTTTGCTAGGTGTCTTCCCACCAAGTTTCATCTCGATCCCTCCACTCATAGCGTTTCCCAAGATTTCCGGTTGCCCCCTCCAGCTCCCCTCAAAAGTCACCGGATTTGAAGTGGGTCGTCTGCGGCATGAGGTCTTTCCAAATATCAAGTTTCATCGAGATCCGATCACCCGTTCAAAAGTTATAAATACCTCAAGATTCCGGATTCCCCCTCCCTCCACTCCCCCCGCGGTGCTCGGATGGGGGAATTGACTATTTCCAACCTTATCATTTGGGGTCCCTGATATGCCTGCCAAGTTTTATCGTCCTAGCTTATGTGGAAGTGCCCGAACTAGCTGGTCCGGATTTGAAACTGAATATCCGAAACACTTGTCCTTGACACATGTTTAGTTTCACGCATGTTCGATTACCCTTTCCAAAGTTATGCATGTTAATAGTTTCCGGATTTCCCATCCCTCCACTATGATCGGATCTGGAAATTGATTATTTCCAAGTTAATGTGGTCGGTTCCCTGATATTCCTGCCAAGTTTCATTGTCCTAGCTTATGTGGAAGCGTTGCAGTAGATTTGTTTAGTTTAACCACATTCGTTTTGACCAGTTGGTCTTACTTTACTAAACCATGTATAGTCCAGCATTCTCACCCGAATACATGAAGTCTTGGCGCAGTGGTAGAACACTGGCTTCAGGACTCACAGGTCCGTGGTTCGATCCCGCATTTGGGCAGCGCTCTTTTTTCGACGTTTCGCTCCGCTTTTGCTTTATATTCTCCGGAATCCCGGATCCGGGGAAAGTCCGATTGGGAAAATGATTATTTGTAAATTGATATGGTCGGGTCCCTGATATGCCTGCCAAGTTTCATCGTCCTAGCTGATCTGAAAGTGCCGGAAATAGCAAAACCGGGACCGACAGATCGACTAACGGACAGAAATTACAATCGCTATATGGCACTTGGCCGAAGGGCAAGTGCCATAACGAGTTGAATATAATAGAGATTGAGATTATGTTTACAATTCCCAAGCACATTTAATTGCAACAGGTGAAAAGGAACGCGTACATTTGCCAGGAGAGAAGTAAGGGTAAACACGAATTAAGTTATTCAATACAGCGGTATATACAACTGGAAGTAAATACTTTCAGTCGTCCACTCTGTTTCCAATTGTTTTCAACTGTTGTTTTTTCGAACTCCGGAAAATACCGATCTAATGTTAAGCTTGCATCAACAAGACCGAGAAATTTGGGAATATTTCCAGGCGAATCCATAAGAAAACAAAGCAAGAAGACTTATATTTTCTGTTTTCTATGTACCAAACAGTTAGGTGGATTCAGCACGTCAGCTGACCCCAGTATCACTATAAGCCACTTGATCGAGCAATATACAAGAACTACCACTCCGGGTTTTGCCGGATTCCGGGCGAATAGGCCTATCGGTCCACCAAAAAAGCACGAAAAAGGTAGAATGGAAAAGTTGGGATGCTTCTTAAAGCATTACATTCGGCATTCGAACTAGATGCAGCTTAACCCGTCTCGTAGAAAAAAATACAAGAAACCCCCGAGGACACAGGGAAACAGGTTAAGTCACACTAGTCACTACAAGGAGCGTCAAGTATGGGGGGGGGGTGGGGACATCCCCCAATTTTGTTGGCCAGTCGGTAAAAATTAGCCGAGTCGCCACGAAGCGACGCGATTTTTCGTATAAACCGTCGCTTTTTTTTCTTGGAAACAGTAAATTTTTCTTCTAAACAGTCGGTATTTTGTAAAATAGTTTATTTTTTCTTAAAAACAGTCGGTTTTTCTTAAAATAAGTAAAGTTATCTTCCAAACAGTCGTTTTTTGCAAAAACAGTCGTTAAAAACTACCTGCCAGTCGGTAAATACCTTGCACCAAATACCCCAAACGTTTTGGCTAGTGACGCCTCTGGTGATTACCCTTCGTTTCGGAAGAATGTGGCAGAGCATTATCAAACTGGGTAACCAAGTTGTTAAAAGAAGCTTTATTGAAGCAAGTTGTTCAAACAAGCTTTTGAAGTTCTCGCAGAAAAGTACCACGATTCAAAGTTCGTCGATTGCCATTTCCTCAGTAAAGTATTCCCTATCCCACTCTGTTTGCAGAAAGTAAAACAACCTTTAAAAATGAGACGACCAAGATAAAATCTAGCAAAGAACCTACAACTGCTCGATGACAAATTTCAGACAGATGAGCGAGTAGTCTGACCGCGACGTCCACATGGAGGACAGCAATGTCGCATTGTAACATGTTCAGTTTAAGACAGCCTGAAGTAAGTCATTTACACCAAGGACAAATAATCAAGAACCCCCGTCTCCCTATCTCTGTAATACGACCATGCGGAGTCGAATATATTCTGATACCCTACCCGATGCAAACGAGTGAAGGGGGAGCTATGCAGAATATCATACTTTGCTACAGAAAGCTCTCGCAGTAAAACTACGCAGAAGGATATGAACGTCCTTTTACAGCTGACTGGTTGTCTACCATTATGACCTCAGTTCTAACTCGCTGCAGACCGGGTTCATCACCCTGCAGGCATTCTACGGTTTTTCATCTGGTATGAGCAGCGGTGAAGAGGGAACTAGACGGGTATCAACTCAAACCTCGCAGCAAGTACCTCTAGCTTCGCTCAGGTTTTATTGGGATATCCGTCGCTGCATGGAACCAAAGACCGAGGTTCTATTAGATTATTTGTTCTTGTTTACACAACACATAAAGAGCAATCAATCAACCATCTCCGACAATTACGTCCCAGCAATGAGAAGCTCGGACCAAGATATAATAAAGTAGCTTACTTGTGAAGTAAAAAATTAGAAGAACTTGCAGAGCTGACTCAAATGTCGACGAATCTTCGGCTCTTAGGCTCTTCTTCGAAAAATTCCCAAGGAACCGATAACACGTGTGAGAGAGGCCAGAGGCAGCAAGGCGATAAATACCCTGAGAAGTGTGAAATTATATGAAAGAACAACAACTGCATAATGCCATCTTATCGAAACGTTAAGTTTAGCTTGCCCCCCCCTAGCCGTTAGTTATCCAACTTTTGGCCAGATCGTCTTCGAAACTGAAGAAAGTTGTTTCAACCGTACCACAACCCTTTCTTTAGCTAGTCCACATCACCCCCATTCTAGGCTACCACGAACATTCTTCCATGACAGAAGTAAGAAACAAAAAAATCAATTGACTGCTTGTGCCGGATCCTGTGCTCACTTTTTAATATCTACTGTTTCCGACAATAGTCGAGCGTACAGTCGTTCCGTGCGGCAGGATTATAAATGAACGAATATGTTCAAATGATTGAAACAAAAAAGACTGAAACGATGAAGCGAGCACATATAATAAACCGTTGGAAAGTAGAGTCGGATAATAGAGGTTCGCAGACACCGAGAGAAGTGGAGAGGGGGGGAGGGGGGTCACTTACCATGGTTAAAGAAAGACGGGCAGTACCATCAAGCTTATCTGACGATAAACAAATAACTGCCTGGTTAAGCACTGTTCCAACTACGTCGTAATTGGTAACCTGTTCCCGGTAATTACAAGCCAGGTAGAAGCCAAGGCTGAACCAGGTTATAAGCTGGTCTGACAAGGCCAGGCTGCCACTAAGAACGGATCTGCAAACGGAGAAAAAAAAAAGTTTTACCAAAGATTTTTTTACTAATGTTTCATGAAGACCAAAGGTTTCGATGGGATACCAGATGTGGATCTAGTCCGTAGTATCGACCAACCAGAGAAAGAAAAACAAAAACACGACGAATCAATTCAACACGTCAACTTTCCCACTATCGATTCACTAATAAAAATTGGGCTACCTAGAATATATCAGTCGAATAGGAGTAAAACTTAGAAATCATCTTGTTTTCCAACCCCTGTTTCGATGTTATCTTTTCACAAACCTTAGCTTTTTGCCAGATTCCGAGCGAGCTAATTGTCAGGCAAGTACAGATATGGCTTCAGCAGGTCTCCTTAGCCCCCAATTTTGTGATTGTAACTTTGTAATTTGATTCCACCACCCTTAAATATAGGTACGTCTCGGGGACCCATCTATGAACTTGACCTGTACTTTGACCCGAACCACCCTTGCACCCAGTTTGCACAAATATGTTCAGCCTATACGAGACTTATCATGCAAACACACTGAGAGTAGACAAAGTCACAGGTTTACGAAGTCACAGCTATTGGCCACTGACGTTTCGGGTTTCCCGAAACTCCTATCATGTAAACTAGAAATCATTTTCTTTGGCTCCCGTTTCCCATTTTTAAATATCCTTCCTTAGACCTCAGATCCCCATGTGCCTCCAGAGATGGCCAGGCGTCTACGAAGAGTTAGTTGTCTCTGGAGCTTGGGGCTGCTACGATGTCTTCCTACTCCGGCTGTACAGAAACATGAATGCGTCGCAGATTGTAGTTGATGTGTATGAAAGTCATTGCTCGATGTAGAAAAGACAAGCCACTAATAACTATGTACGGGCGTAGCTTTTGAACACAATCCACTCTTGCGAGCGCTGTCGGAGCTCATAACTCGTGAACCATTGCAGGTATCAAGTTCAAACTTGGTACAGTTGTGGTTACTGCGGTCCAGTTGCACCTTTTTCATGGAAAACTCACAGTGGTTTGAATTTAGGCAAGAACAAATAAGCCTAGCAGAACATCCGTCTTTAGTCCGATGGAGTCACATCCCCCACCACCCACCGGGTTAAGGGTAAATGGGCCCAGATCGCCCAGTGAGTAATGTTCGTAACTTGACCAGAGCTTGACATAGGACGATGAAATTCCTCGTACTTGTAGATACTAGGGTTGGGAAATTACTCTTTAAAGTTGCCGTCTATGTTAATATGTTAAGTTCGTCTATGACAAGTCTTAAGTTCAACTCTTGTATATTTGTGTATATATCAATTTAGATATGGATTTTGGTCTAACAGCAACAATCATAAGACCACGCGACGTTCTTCAATCCTCAGTGAAAAGTCGAATCTCGAAGGTTTTGTAATATGATGGATGATATGCCGTTCTTAGTTGAGTTGTGACAAAGGGGTTTGTTGCACTTGTCATTATCCTACCTTTGCTAACTGAAAAAGAGGTTTAAAGGGTCGCACTGGATGGCAAGATATTCAGTCTCGAAATTGAAATTGTTCTTGCAAGATCTTCAAGATCTCCTTGGATTTCTGCATGTGATAAGGTTTGTTTACATGAAAAGCTTTTAAAGAGTGATGATTTCAAATTAGGCTATTGCAATACTTGTTTAGTTGTTCGGGATGTGATATGTCTTGGTTCTAACGCTGTTTATATATACGATGTGATAAACATTTTACTTTAACACTCAACATTCGAGCGCTTGCGAAGTTTTCTCTTCTTTGTTTTAACTACGTCGTCTCGTCTGTTTGTTGACTGAAACTTGACTAAGAAGTCCAAAATAGGGATCACAGCCGTGCAATGCCTAGGATTGGCCGATAGATATGAGTTGACTCCACAACCGGGTGGAGACAATAGTGACAAGTGACAGGTGGCCCCGCCTTGGAGAAGGAGTTAGGTTGACTCTGCATCGGCAGCATTTGTTATTTGAAAACTTGACGGGCTGTCGACTTTACTTGACTTCACCTTGTTTATCCAATTTTTTTTGTATGGTTTACTTACGCAACGTAATTTGGCAGATAGCGTAGCAGATTGTCTGCTGCCGCGCCGATAACATTACCATATACTCCTCCGGGAGATTGGAGAAGGTTGAGTAACGCGTGCAGCGAATAAACTACAGTCTTTGGAAACGGGCTCTGGATACCAACGACGAGCTGCTTCCTCAACTCTTCCCAATGTACAGAATCCTAAAATGAACGCCAAAGTTAGATGCTTCGGGGCTCGAAACTCCTGAGCCCTTAGGTGAAATGCTATAAGTTGCTGAGCAGAGTTGTTAGAGCAGTAATATTTATGTTATTTACTGCGGCTTAGTCCCAGGCGCGTCGCTAGTCTTTTATATTTAGGGGCGGGGCCCGATGAAAAATTTATCTCAAAACTACGAAAAAGTGGCATGCAATACTAACGATGCTACTACATGCTTCTACTTCAAGGCTACCGTGTTACTGCATACTACTATATGCTACTATTAGCAAGACCGGATGCTACTATGGCAAGAAAGGATGCTACTGGATACTACTACATAAGACTGGACCAGTCTGAGGCACACTAAATGATAGTATTCTTTGCCATTACAATAGTATTACATGCAACGTTTTCGTACTACTACCATACTACTACGTAGGCTACACATTTTTCATCGGGGGGGGGGGGGGGGGGGGGGCAGAGACCATGACAGCGGGAAAGACAGAAAACTGAAATCGCGTCGTGGAAAATTGAGCTGCCCGCTAAAAGATGAAAGTCACAGTAAACAAACCAAAATGTAAACAAGCCAAGAGGATCTGAAAACAATAGCACATGTCACGTGGAATTTGACGATGAATTGGCAGAAGGGATCGGTCAAAATGTCAACAGAGACTTTTATCTGCAGTCCAACTGCTAGGAGGCGCTAGTTATCGCGATTCATGGGGAACATGGGAATTTCCTGTGTTTCCACTGATACTGTCTTTGGATGGGGGGGGGGGGGGGGGGGTTAACCGACATGACTAGAAAATTTACCGCCACGAGCACAGATAGGACCGGTGTCATATCAGACTTTAATGAACCGGGTCAGGTTATTCCTGTAATAAAAATTTGTTTAATCAAATTCACCCTTCAGTTTTTCCTTTCATTTCAGCTGTCGCTATCGGTAAGGAACAAGACCAAAGGTGTCGATGGGATCCCAAAAATCTAAGATTTGATCCAGACAATTCGGTCTTGTCTTCGCCAGGCTAATCATCAGAGAAAACCGAGTTCAGATATTCTATCTACCTATCTATGCCTCTATAAGCCATCTCTATTTTGACAATATTGACCGAAACTTCCTGCTTTACTACTGCCAAATTTGCGGTTTCGCCCGAATTCCGAGCTAACTAGTAGTCCAGCAAAAAAAGAAAAATTCAGAAACAAAGCCGGCGTATCTCCTTATCCCTATAAAGAAATCTAGTCAACTTTAAATAAAATTTTGACTTAAAAAAAATGCGGGTACAACCGGATTCCGGACTAATTATATGTCCGGGTAAAAAATGATCATTATATACAGACTCAGCGTCTCTTCTTACCCCTAAATATATCATCTAATCAACTTCAGATAAAGCTTTTACTTTTATCATATTTTCCAGTTTTGGCCGGATTACAGGCGAACTAGTAGTCCGGCGAGAAAATGGTTTTCACCTTCGGGTTCAGCATGTCTTCTTACCCATAAATCAAACATTTAATCAACTTCAAATGAAACTGTTACTTTAAACCAACTTTCCGGTTTTGGCCGGATTCCGGACGAACTGCTTGTCCGGCGACAAAATGATTTTCACCATCATGCTCAGCATGTCTTCTTACCCCTAAATCAAACATTTAATCAACTTCAAATGAAACTTTTACTTTTAACCAACTTTCCGGTTTTGGCCGAATTCCGGACGAACTGCTTGTCCGGCGACAAAATGATTTTCACCATCATGCTCAGCATGTCTTCTTACCCCTAAATCAAACATTTAATCAACTTCAAATGAAACTTTTACTTTTAACCAACTTTCCGGTTTTTGCCAGATTCCGGACGAACTACTCGTCCAGCGAGAAAATGGTTTTCACCGACGTGCTCAGCATGTCTTCTTACCCCTAAATCAAACATTTAATCAACTTCAAATGAAACTTTTACTTTTTACAAACTTTCCGGTTTTTGCCGGATTCCGGACGAACTACTTGTCCGGCGAGAAAATGATTGTCACCATCGTGCTCAGCATGTCTTCTTACCTCATAATCGACTATCGGTTAAAAATATTTTGTTTGTCCTTTAAATTGAACCCCCTCCCCCACTCCCAAATATAGAGCTACAGAGCCCATCTACGAACTCGACCTTACCCTTGACCCAAACAATCCTCATACCAAGTTTCATCAAAATATCTCATTCCCTTCGAGAGTTATCGTGCTTACAGACGGACGGACGGACAACTTTTGCGATGTCATAGGTATCCCTCCACTTACGTTTTGGGATCCCAAAAAGCGGCCTCGAATTAACAACAGAATACAGTAGTTAACAATTATTCCGAACAGTTATACCCAACGAAAAACTATCTCAAAATAGTAGTATGAAGTTGTACGAAAAAGTAGCATGCAGTACTAACTGATACTTCTACATGCTATTATAGCAAGACTGGACGCTACTGGAGTTATAGCAAGACTGGACACTACTGAGCAAGACGGGATGCTACTAAATACTACTGCCTAAGATTAGTGCAGTGTGAGGCACATTAAATTAAAGTATTCTGTAGAACTGTATATCAATCAATATATGCAACTTTTTCGTACAACTACCATACAACTACACAGGCTACAAATCGTAATCGTAATTTTACAATTGTTTTTTCACATCAATTTAAAACAACTTTTTCGTTTCCAGTTGTTTTGCATTGGAAGCAACTGGTTTGGTTATCTGATGGTGAAATACAGACCTTACTTTCATAGCGATAGGTAGGGAACTAAGAATTTCTTGTTAAAACCGAAACCATTATACAGAAACGGTGAATCCGAAATCCCAGCTGTAAAGGACTGGGAACAGTTGTATCCAATTTCCCAGCTGCTTACAATTGTATTTTTGAGATCCCAAAACGTAAGTGGAGGGATACCTATGACATCGCAAAAGTTGTCCGTCTGTTCCTCCGTCTGTGAACATGATCAAAGTCGGAGGAATGAGATATTTTCATGACACTTTGTGTGAAGATTCTTTTTGTCAAGGGTAAGGTCGAGTTAGCAGATGGGCTTTGTAGCTCCCCGATGAAAAATTTGTGGACTGCGTAATAGTATGGTAGTAGTACGAAAACGTTGCATGTAATACTATGTAATAGCAAATAATACTATCATTTAATGTGCTTCAGACTGGTCCAATCTTATTTAGTAGTATCCAGTAGCATCCTCTCTTGCCATAGTAACATCCAGTCTTGCTAATATTACCATATAGTAGTATGCAGTAACACGGTAGCCTTGAAGTAGAAGCATGTAGTAAGATCGTTAGTACTGCATGCAACTTTTTCGTACTACTTCATAGTACTATTTCGAGATAAATTTTTCATCGGGTCTATATTTAGGGGTGGGGGAGGGGTTTCAATGAAGGGGCAACAGAAATATTAATAGTTAAACAGATAGTTGATTTAGGAGTAAGGAGTCATGCTGAATCCGACTATGAAATTTATTTTCTTGCAGGACAAGTAGTTCACTCGGAATCCGGCAAAAACCGGAAATTCTTTAAAAAGTAAAACTTGAATCTGAAGTTGATTAGACGTTCGATTAAGGAGTAAGGAGATATGCTGAATCTAAATATGAAAATTATTTTCTCACCGGGCAAGTAGATCGCTCGGTTTTGTCCGGGCGGGGATAGGGTCGCCGGGGGGGGGGGTCTCGCCTAGACCCTCGAAAGTTATACATACGTCGATATCCCCCTCCACGACTCGCCCCCCCCCCCCCCCCCGATGGTCGGATCAGGGAAGTGAATATTTCCAAGTTAATCTGGTCGGGTCCCTGATACGCCTGGCAATTTTCATCGTCTTGGCTTACGTGAAAGTACCCAAAATTCGAAAGCCGGACAGGCCGACCGACGGATGGAAAGAAACTGCAATCGCTATATAACACTTGGCCGAAGGACAAGTGCCATAAAAAACAAGAGCTGTAAGCTCATATGGCACTTGAAAGACTTGGTAAATAAGAATGACGATGGATGCTTGGAAATCACGAGAATATATAGTTTGGTAAAACAAAAATTTTGCACCTGGCTGCGATGATACGCACTTTAAGGGCGCTAGAAAATCATCTATAATCAAAACCCTACAGGCAAAAATTCTGCTTAAAAGTATTTTTTGTACTTTGCGGTTAAGATGAGTAATTTAAGGGATGGTCGGATCTGGGAAGTGACAATTTCTAAGCCAATCTCTAACGTCCCAAGCCAAGTTTCATCGTCCTAGGATATCTGGAAGTAGCCTACCTTAAACTGCGATCGCCGGAATTCTGGACCCCCCACTAACTCCTCGAAAGTGACTGAATCCGGTCCGGTTCTATCATTGATGTATCTAGGGCCTACGCTTGTCCTTCCCACCAAGTCTTATCCCAGTCGCTATTTTCTAAGCGTGTCACAAAATTTCAGACCCCCCCCCGACTCCCCCACATTGAGTCCCCACTTGAAATGCTGAGACACGAGGTATCAAGTTTCATTAAGATCCGATTCCCCGTTCAAAAGTTATAAATACGTCAATATTCCGGATTCACCCTCCCTCCACTCCCCCAACGGTGGTCGGATCGGGGAAGTGACTATTTCCAAGTTAGATTTAGATTTAGATTTATTGTATAATTCAGGTACAAAATTTCGTGGTTGTCCAACCAAATTGTTTGACCTTTGTCAGGTAATATATACAACAATTGTTAAAATCAAATTCGTAGTCAAAATAAAAGGTAAACCATTGAAGTCAACACCCGAATTAAAATTTATAACAAAATACCTAAGACAAAACAACATTTTTGTAAAAATCCACAAATTTCGGAATGAAGCTATTACAATATCTTTCCCAGTTACACGTCATCGGCATGAGCTTCGGGACTTTGGTGGATACTTGCCTTGGTGGCCATGGGCGTTCAACCTCAAAATCAGGGGGTAAAAGGGATCGGAGAGTTGGGTGTTCAAGGATTTTTAGTCCAAAATGTTGACACAACTTCTGCCTCCTATTGGAGAGCGCATCCAGTCCAAATAAAGAAAGAAGGCCAGAGTACGGGATTTTAGGGCCCCTGTTCACAATTCTTAGGGCACGTTTCTGAATATTCTCTAGCCTATACGATCAGATAGTTTGGTCGGGTCCCTAATATGCCTGCCAAGTTTCATCTTATTAGCACATGTGTAAGCATCTTTAGTCCGGACCAACGGAATTCCGGAACCCTCCCTCCAACTCCCCCACAGTGCTCGGACCCGGTCCGTCCTTGGCAACTATGTATCTAGGGTTTGGGCATGTTCTTTCCACCAAGTTTCATACCGATCCGTCCACTTGGAACATGTCACACGATTTCCTGTTCATACCCCAAATCCCCTCAAAGTCACCGGATCCATTCCGGACTTGAAGTATGATATTTGAGACACGAGGTCTTTCCAAATCTCAAGTTTCATTAAGATCCGATTCCGCGTTCAAAAGTAAAAACTACGTCATTATTCCGGATTCCCCCTCCCTCCACTCCCCCCATGGTGGTCGAATCGGGGAAAAGACTATTTCCAAGCTAGTTTGGTAGGGTCCCTAATACGCCTGCCAAGTTTCATCGTCCTAGCACTTCTGGAAGTACCTCAACTCGAGATGAGTGGCCTGACAGACTGAAAAGTGATCGGTATATGGCACTTGAGCGGAGCTGCAAGTGCCATAAAAACCCGAGAAGATTGGAACAATTTTTATCCAGTTCTAATTTTACAACCGTTTAGGATAGTTTTGGTTACGTCTATTTAAACAACTGTTTCAAATTGTTTTAGCTGTTTCCGATTGGAAACAATGGATTTTGTTTTCACTGCTGAGATCCCGATTTGACTTTCACGACGATAGCTGTTTTGTTTTGAGTTGTATATAACGGAAAACATTGTTTACAGAGACTGTACTCTTAAATTCTAGCTGTGGACGATTGGAAACTCAATCGGAATGTTACAACTCTGATGATGATGATGGTGAAATTTTATTACGCACTTGCGAAAGGGAAAATAGTGCAGTATAGACAAAGAAAACGAAAAAAAATACACTGAGCTTTCAATAATGTAGTAAATGCACGAGATCATAAACTAAAAATTAAAAAAAAAGAAAAGAAAAGGGACTAATCGGGTCTAAAAATCTTCTTCCTAGATGGAGTGCGGAGAAATGGCCGAGGGCAGAAACGTGAAGATCTTGGGCAATCGAAGATAGCTTTGTACAAGGGTCAGAGGGCATAAAAGTTGCAGCTATGCGGGAATTCCTATAACGTCGAGGAAGGTACAAGAGAAATTTACAATATCTGAAATAAAAAGTCCTGATAAGTTTTAAATCTCTTCGCCTCAGAATACCAAAAATTCCGGAAAGGTTGCAGACAGAGGGAGAACAAAAACTATTATATAAACTACCAAGGGCTTTTCTGTTATACCTTCCTATATTTGGAACTATTTTTCCATATCCGACACGAATGGAATAGTGAACAGCCAAAACAGCGTTATCGCAGATTTTTTTTTAGAGACTGTGCTATGATCATGCCAAGCCCTTTTACGGTAGGTGAATTGGGGAGCTTTTCATTTTGAAAAGAAATACCGGAATCTTTTGGGCTGTTGAACTTAAGATACTGACACTTAGAAATGTTAACAGAAAGGCCAATTTGAGAAAGACTCTGATAAACCGTTTTTATGTTAGATTCTAACCCACTTTTAGTTCGACTTATTAATAGAATGTCGTCTGCGTAAGCTATGTGATTAATACTTAGGTCTCCAAGGAAAAATGTTGGCAATAAACCTGAGAGGCATTCACAAATGGCACTTTTAAAAACAAAAGGAGATAGGACCCTACCCTGTGATACCCTATGAAACCGCCCCTGACCATTTCGCACGAACAATCGCGTCACGGTACCAAAACCTTCAGAAACAATGGAAGCATTAACACCCTGACGCAATAAAGAAAGTAGAGCCTGTGAATGTACTACATTATCGAAAGCTCCAGAAATGTCGATTGCACAAAGACGAACGGCAAATTTTCCAAGAGTCGCCTCCTTGAGAATTGTACACAGGGCTATATGAGCATGGCTGCAACTTAGTCTTTTTTGAAAACCAAACTGCAAGTCGCCGAACTGGCACTTCGACGTAATTTCTGGCACTAAGAGATATTACAAATTTTTGCTAAAGATGCAAGACACTGTAATTGGCCGGAAAGAGCTGCGATCGTTTGGATCTCTTTTCCATTTTTTAGAATTAACGTAATAATTCCAGAAAGAAAACTGTCTGGAACTATAGACGTTGCCAGAATCATCTGAAATAGCAGCTGAGTATGGAAGATGAGTTCGGGAGAGTTGAACTTGAAGAGGCTGGAGCAGAGACCGTCGCTGTCCACGGAGGCGCTTTTTAATCTGCGTATAGCTCTTATGACTCCGTCACTGGTGACGGTGTAGACTGTTGACTGTTTCATATTGCTCGGAAGAAGTTTTGAAAGGCGCTCGCCAAAAAAACTTTGAAGTAGGCCATCACTAGAGCTGAATACAGAAGAATAGTGGTGCAACCAGTCCTTCATCTGAAGTGGCGACGGAAGTGGATGAGTGGTTTTCTCAGAACGCAGAACCGATGCCCAATCCTTCTTATTAGTCGGGAAATCCAAACCCTTAACGCGCATTGACCTAAAGGCCTAAGGGCCTTTAGGTCAATGGGGGCCTTACAATACGTTTCTGTCCATCGTGGACAGAAACGTATCTAGATACTGTAGAAATATCAGTTTGTTACACCTGTCCCAGTTGCGCTTTTCACACCATTTAGGTGCAGTGTTATTCTGTTGGAGAGCTGCACGAAATACACAAGTGGTCATCGTCAATATTCGGTATCCACATGGACAAGGCCATCAACTGGATTATCTGGCGAAGTGATTAGGTGGTCAATGTTTGACGTTGCACTGCCTACGTTGTTTATATACGTGTAGTCGAGGTCTTTTGGCGCTATTTGGTATCGATAAGGTAGGCTATCGAGTAACAGCGTTGATCTAGGGGAAGTTTCCAGAATATCACAGTTCAGATCACCGGCCAAGATCCATGGAGTTTGTTGATTTGAGATGCTTTTAAGAATCGTCTGTTATCAACTATATTTTCACGTTCATTAGCCATTCAAGCTGAAAAGACTTGTTCTTACGGAAACCCGACTAGCGGGTCCGGCAAAGAGTGTCTTGGCTGCTCTCTTCGTCTGGATTCGTCAAACTGCCTCAGGAAAAAATGTTTGAAGTCTCAAGTTTTCGATTATGGCGGCATGGCCGAGGTATCTCCAGCCAAGTATCCTGTCGACTACTTTTATACCCTGTCACCTGGTGGGTCACCTTATCTGTGCCGGTTTCTGTACAGTGCACGTTCTCACGAGGAAATAAAGTTATGAAATAGGTCAGTGATTCACAACCGGTGGTACGCGTACCCGAAGGGGTACGAGAGACCCTCGCAAGGAGTACGTGAAGGTCCCAAAATAAAGTTAGTCTCTAGCTTTTTGAGTCTGTTCAGTTTGGGTATTATTCCCAAAATCATATACCCAATGGTACCCAATTTCAGATTTATATCCCTTTACATGTCACTGATGACAATAAATATCGTCTATTTAATGTTCTTTTCGTCGAAAAAAGAGTAAAACAACAATTCGTAAAAAAAAATGGGTATGGAACCTTCTTGAACCTTGATTAGGGGTACGCGGCACGGAAAAGGTTGGGAACCACTGACAGATTGATTAAGAAGAACAGGAATACAATTAAACAGTCACTTACTGACGGAAGAACAGCGGCGCACTTGCATATCCCGAGAAGAACGTGAGGCAAACAGACTGCTTCGTCACCGTCGTACTTTTTCAGCATTTTGAAAAACACCCGATACATCCATTCAAACTGGGGTCGTTCACAGAAGAGATCCGAGAGGCTGACTAGGCTTTTGATTAACTCGAACTGAAGCTCAAACGAGATCTGAAAACAAGTGGATTAGAAAGCAAATTGGACCAAGTCAGAAGACCGAGTAATGCTCTGTTCCTAGCGACTAGATCAGGTCCAAGAAATAGACACTGTCAGTAAATGTTATTGATCGCGTGCAATCCCTGTGTATCACCTTAGCATACTGCGCGGAACCAAGAACAAATAATCAGATAGAACCTCTGTCTTTGGTACCATGCAGCGACTATGAATACTCCCACAAACTGAGCGGACCTAGATGTATTCACTGTAGCTTTTTACTACTCTACTTCCGTCTTCGCCGTTGCTGATCGCAGATAATGAAAATGCAGAAGGTGTACTCCGCGCGCTGACCCACTCTTGCGTTCAAAGAACAAATCGACTTTGTCTTCTACTTTTCCACAGCGATACAGCTAATTGTAGAGGTAACGAAACATGATGTGGCACGAAGCTACTAACCTCCGCTCGTTCACAGCGGAAAAGGTACGGGGAAATACTCGGCTGCGCAGTCATAGTACAGAATTAGGGAGAGTGAGGCTCTATCTGGTTATCTGTTCTTGATGGAATAGCGTCCAGATCTTCCAATTATTCACACTCCCCTTCAAATTATTATCTTCTAGACGCATGGTGTTTTGTTCTTTACAAACGAAGACTGAACTGAGCTTGGGCTTCAACTGTATTTTTTCCTTCTCTTTGTCTATACTGCACTATTTTCCTCTTCTTAAGTGCGTAAATAAAATCATCATCATCATCATGAACAGGCGTGCACGAAAAAGCACAAAACAGGTAGAAAGAACCTATTCCCCAAGAAAAATCGAAGCGAATGATTAGAAGTACTCAAATTAATATATAGATCTTCGTGAGACACAACTGTGGTCGATATTTCGACAACTCTTTCTTAAGGAACATAATAATAGCTGTATTCGTTGCACTACGGACTGTCTCTGGTGTTTTGTGACTGGTATCTGCTTCTCCTCTCGTAACGCGTTTGGTCGTGGCTAGTCACCGGTGAGTGCAAAATCGGCCTAAACTGGACTTTGCGCGAAACCACATTAAGTCTTTACGAAAAGTTGCTATCGGTAAAGCCGGGCTTCTGAGCGGGTTCTGGTTAGTCCGCACCGGTGAGATAAAACCGGACACCGGTTAGTTCGAAAACGAGTTATAGACTAGTCACCCACGGATGCGAAAACGCCTTATCAGAATAATCCGAGACCGCCAGTGAGTACTCCCGTGACAAAGAAATCAGCTAATATAGTTTGGTTTCCAACAATTTTGCTGATCAGAGAGGCTAACTGTAACTATGTTTTTAATAATCATAACATAGTCGTATTTTCTCCGAAGATAAACTGGGTTGTCAAAGTCTATGAAACATGGAAAGGAATAATAGTGTATACAGAACGAACTGGACTCTAACGCGGAATAGCAAGTAGGAACTATAAACCTTAAACCCTCGGTAGAGCAGACACGGCACGATAGTTTAAACAACACCTAACCTCTTCGTCAAACCACTGTTGATATAAGTCAAGCAGGAAGTGCACGCATGAGCGAACGTCCAAGGCTGCCTCCTGTAACGCTGTTTGATACTTCAACTGGGCCGAACTGTCAGCGGTAACTGAAAGAGAGAGTTCTTTAATAATCTGACTGCTGTGGCTGCTGCTGCTGTAGCTCCCTAAACCAAGAGGTGCGCCTGGGGCGGAGCCCCACGTCGTGCACGGAGTTACGGGAAAAGGCGCTCGGTAAGAACAAATTGGACCCTGGGCCCTCCCCCCCCCCCTTTCCGATAACTCCGGGGGACACAGGGTCCAATTTGTTCTTAAATAGCCGCCTTTTCCCGTAACTCTGTGCTTACTAGGTCCACACCCGACGAAAAATTCATCTCAAAATAGTGATATGAAGTTGTACGAAAAAGTAGCATGCAGTACGAACTGATGCTATTACATGCTTCTATGTCATTGCTACCGTGTTATTGCATTCTACTGCATGCTACTGTTAGCAAGACTGGATGCTACTATAGCAAGGCAGGATGCTACTGGATACTACTGCATAAGCAAAACTCTTACTAGAAACGATCGTTTCACTATGGATGGATCGGAAAAAAACATTTCTTGAAAACACCATTACTTTCCATTGAATTTAGAGATTTTCTTGTTAGCGCTTGTCGATTCTATCCAGCCTTCCTGCTCTCCGACGCGGCTGCTTGGCGCAAACCGTTTTAAAACTGAAAGCGCTGTGGTTAAAAAGTAGGAAAACTAAGCGAATAAAAGAAGTCAAAACAGAAGATTCTCATATCCTTGTGTGTGAAAGAGTTGTCAGCGAACGTTGAGGATTCTGACAAACCTTGCGTTGCGTAACGGGCAAAACCGGGCACGGATGAAACAGCCCTAAAGATTCGTAGGCACAAAACGGAACAATGGAGAAAGGTGGGTATTTTAGAAGCTTATAATCCCATAAGGGAGCTAGGTAGATTGGCCAAGTCTGAGGCACACTAAATGATAGGATTCTTTACTTACTATTACACATCAATTATAGTCAATTATCAGCAATTATATTTCTTCTGTCTGATTTAATTGAATGATTTTTGTTTGTGCTCGGAGGAAGATCAGACCCATGTCGCAAACCTTTTTTTATTTTTCATTTTTGGGATCCCAAAACGTAAGTGGAGGGATACCTATGACATCGCAAAAGTTGTCCGTCCGTCTGTAAGCACGATAACTCTCGAAGAGAATTAGATATTTTGATGAAACTTGGTGTGAGGATTGTTTGGGTCAAGGGTAAGGTCGAATTCGTAGACGGGCTCTGTAGCCCTTTATTTGGGGGTGAGGGAGGGGGTTCAAATTAAGGGACAAACAAAATATTTTTAAACAGCTAATGTGATAGTCGACTATGGGGTAAGAAGACATGCTGAGCACGATGTTGAAAATAATTTTATCGCTGGACAAGTAATTCGTCCGGAATCCGGCCAAAAAACCGGAAAGTTTGTTAAAAATGAAAGTTTCATTTGAAGTTGATTAAATGTTTGATTTAGGGGTAAGAAGGCATGCAAAACACGATGATGAAAACTATTTTCTCGCCGGACAAGTAGTTCGTCCGGAATCCGGCAAAAACCGGAAAGTTGGTTAGAAGTAAAAGTTTCATTTGAAGTTGATTAAATGTTTGATTAAGAGGTAAGAAGAAATGCCGAACACGATGATGAAAACCATTTTTACGCCGGACAACTAGTTCGCCTGGAACCCGGACAAAACCAGAAAATATATCACAAGCAAAAGTTTTATCTGAAGTTGATTAGATGTTAGATTTAGGGGTAAAAAGAGACGCTGAGTCTATATATGACAATCATTATATACCCGGACATATAATAAGTCCGGAATCTGGTTGTACCCGCATTTTTTTAAGTCAAAATTTTATTTAATGTTGATTAGATGATTTTATAGCGATAGGTCGAGATACGCCTCGTTTCTGAATTTTTTTTTTTGCTGGACTAGTAGTTGCAAATTTGGCAGAAGTAAAGCAGGAAGTTTCGGTCAGTATCGTCAAAATAGATATGGCCTATAGAGGTATAGATTGATAGATAGATGGAATATCTGAACTCGGTTTTCTTTGATGATTAGCCTGGCGAAGACTGGATCTGGCGAAGACAAGACCCAATTGTCTGGATCAAATCTTCGATTGTTAGGATCCCATCGACACCTTTGGTCTTGTTTCTTTAGTCATATGTCTGTTATCGTAGATTCTCGTGTTGTTCTTAATTTTTTAATTTTAGTGTTGATGTGTGATAGTTGTTCGTTTGTTTTTTCTTTACAATGCCTTAGGCTAGAATTGTATTAATAATTTTTACAAACCGATCAGAATTAGTCAAGCGTTTTTTTTATGCCACTGGCATGTCTGATGCTTTTAAGAAACACCAGGTTTATTCATATTTGCCACTAAAATTGTACCTTACCTTAACTTTACCTTAATACATACAACTTTTTCGTACAGCTATCATACAACTACGCAGGCTAAACATTTTTCACCGGGCATGGTCTCTAAGGGTCCGTGCGTCGGAGAAATCGGTTTAATTCTTGGTTTGCACCAAATTGGCCAAAGAGTACCCCTCACCCCGGTATTCTAGACCAACCCTCAGTTTGCGGCGGCGCCTTTTTGGGCATTTTCAAGGGTTGCTCAAAACAGTCGTGGCGGTTGGATAGTAATCTATTCCTATAAGGCTGATAGAAGTATATTTTATCACATATTTGAGACAAATCCGGACTACTTATCAGTCGAAATTTAAGCAGGACCAAAAAAAACTGTCAAAATATTTTAAGACGAAAACTAAAAACACAAACAAACATAAAAATGACGAAAAGACCGACAAAAGTATAACGGGTGCTTACAAGTACATGTTTGAGTCTTCACAAATTAAGCCTATCCCAAACAATAAAATTGTGTGGCAATAGAAGACGCGAAATAGAAGACGGAGGAAGGACCCCTGTTTCTCCAACTACGTTTTACTTACCAGGGATTTCCAAGTACTCTTGAGTGTTATCACTGAAACTAAGAGCGGACTGGAGAAACCGGATGGGGACCTGCGACAGGTCATACTGCCCACTGTCACCAATCCGTTCAATGTTGCAGTCAAAATCCAAGTTTACAGGAAGCCGCTGTAGGAGGTAGGAAAGCCTCATTCCATCTCTGGAAGAAAAAATATATTATTCGATCAAATGATGATAATCATGAATTTTCATCACGCACAAATACCAAAACAGAGTAGAGCAGTTTAAAGAAAGAAACAATCAGACTAATAGCCTCTCAGTCGGGCCAAAAAATATTCTCCTAGATGAAAAGTCGAAAATTAGTCAAGAGCAAAAATGTCCCTATTAAAATTTTTCGAGAATTATAGTTGTATGGAGTTGCAAGAAAAAGTAGCATGCAGTGGTAACTGTTGACACTGGATGCTAACACTAGCAAATAGGATGCTACTACAACAAGGTTGGATGCTATCGGATAGTAGCCTACTACTTAAAATTAACCCAGCCGGAGGCATGTTATGTCAAAGTATTCCATACTACTGCATATATCAATACATGCAACTTTTTCGTAGAACCACCATACAACTACACGTTAAAAAAATGTCATCGGGGTGAAGTTCATAGGCACTGGAAGTTCGCATGATCGACCGGTAAATAGGACGAAGTAACGCGGGCATCCTTGCAACGTCAAGGCATACAGAAATTTGCAATCTTTACAATGAAAAGCTGTGATACATTTTAGACAATTCTGCCGGAGAACACAAATACAAGGAGGGACTCGAGTTTAGCCCGATCCGCTCAGGTCAATAACCGGTAGATCCCAGACTAATGACCGTCTTGTCCGACAAGTTCTGTCCCAATTCATCCCTCCTAAGCGTGCCATCAGATTTCCGAGACCCTCCTCCCTCGAACTCCTTTAGAGACTGGATCCGGTCTGGACCTGTAACCGGAACACAGAAGGAAAAGTGTCCAAATCGGATCAATCGTTCAAGAATTAAGCAAGCCATAAGATTATAATTGGCAACACACACACACACACAACAAAATCCAATCATGCCATTTGATGTTAAGCAGCGCCCCTCCCCCTCCCCTACAGTGAACGGATCCTGTCTGGAACTTTAAATAAAATATCTAGGACATGTACTCTTGCCAATTATCACTGTAAGCGTGCCACAAGGAGTCCGGTAACCGCTTCAACTCCTCCCACAGTGCCTGGATCCGGCCCGGCTCTATAAATGGTAGATTTACGGCTGATACTAATCTTTCCTGCCAAATCTCCATACCTCCACTCTAAACTTGACACACGATATGCTCTTGCCAGCTATAACGTTTCATCTAGATCGAATAGCTCGTCTGAAAGTTATGTCTGACTTGATATTTCAGTTTCCTCCTCCCTCAACCCCTCCACGAATGATTGGATCCGGTAATTGATAGTTTGTAAATCAATTTTGTCAGGACTTCTATTATGCCAGACTAGTTCCGTCACCCTAAAATACCCTAACTCGCGACCACTAGACCGCCCAACAGGCTGACCGACGGAAAAGTAACCTGTATATTCCACTTGCAGTCTTCGGCTCAGAGCAAAATAACACTAGGGAGTAGCACCAAGATCCAAGCTTTCCGTGCATTGCAAACGGGCCATATTCCTAGCACCGGCCACTACGCTTTCAGGATTTAAAGCCAGACAAACTTGTGGGTATGGAAATTACAGTAGGATCGTTCACTATCGCTAGGGGTGCTAGTTTCGCTGCTGTTCGGGTGTGTGTCACTTTTGTCAAGTCTTGGCGATACTCCCTAGTGTTATTTTGCTCTGCTTCGGTTTCATACAAGCACTTATGGGAGGGCAAGGCGAACCAGCACTCAACCACGAATAGCTTGTCATTCAGCCCGCCAGCAACCGTCCAACCGTTACCTTGTGGTAGAGAAAGCCGACGGCAGATCTCTCGCTTCATGCAAGAACTCAGAAGTAGCAGGGTTGCCAGGTCGGGGTAAAAGTAACGTCTGGATAAGCACGGATGCGACTCCTCGTATCACTTCACATGTAACTTTCGCAAGTGCCTTTGCTTCGTCTCCATTCAAATCATCTATACTCATATTGGCGTTCAGTACACTCAGGTAAGTCATCCAATATTCTTCGAAGACAAAGCGATTCGTCCAGCCAAATATCTTTACACTGAGAAAATAAAATAAAATTATAAGCTAAATCGCTATATCCCGAATCAGTGTACGGCATTGTCTTCGTGTGCATTGTAAACAATGATCTCGCTTGATGAAACATTAAAGGACAATCCTATCTCAGTATACAACTGAACCACTAGCGTAAGGTTAGCCTGATGACTATGAATTCATTTTTTTTTCAACTCAATTCAATTCAGATTTATTCACCATAATATAAAAGCATGGAAGTTATAACATTGGCACGTCGACACACTACAAAACGAACAAGAAATATTTCAAACTCACGGCTTTTCGTTATAAAACTTAGTAAAATACGGCACAAATGTTTTTTAAAAATTGGTCTTAATTTCATATGAACAATTCGGTTTAAAGTTTGGTAAAATGGTGCGGTGTTGATCGGACTCGAGGCACTGGAGACCAAATTTCATAATAAGTGCATGTCTTCCATCGGCAAGGGATGTTAGTCTTAGCTTCGCCAGTGCCGAGTCATATTCCAAGTATTTGTCCCCAAGGATGATTCGGAGACCACGCTTTTGAATTTTTTCGATCATCGAGGACTGGTTCTGGGTTAGGCCAGGGTGCCAAACTTGACAGGCATATTCGGTATGTGGTCGAACAAAGAGTAGATAGTACTGTAATAATACCTTTGTAGAAAAACCAAATCGTTTCAGGTTTGAAAAGAGAGATATGCCACCGTTAGCCTTCTGACAGATGGAGTTCACGTGATTGTCCCATTTCAGATCATTTTCAATTGTCACGCCAAGAACTTTTGCGCTTTTGACATGTTGTAAGGCTGTTGATTCAATCGTTGGTGTTTCCTTTTTTAAAAAGCAGATTCTGAGCACTGAGTTTTTTTTTTCAGATTTACTTCGAGCTTCAGGTTGTTTGTCTGTGCCACCAGGTCATCCAGTATGTCCTTGAGAAGTGTTTTAGATTCACACGTGGATATAAGAGTATGGGATATTGGTAGCGACATGTCATCAGCAAATTTGAATCTGTTTTTCAGGTTCATCATCAGCGTATTTAGGTAGGTAGGTAGGTAGGTTTTTATTTTTAACCAAAAACATTAAAAATAAAATAAAATAACACTACTAATATCACATTGCAGCAAAAAGAAAGTCCTAAGGACTTGTGCTGCAATTTATTAATACTACTTGTATCTAATAAATAAATAACTAAACATAACAACTTATTATCCACCTAGCCTATGACTTAAATAACTCCACTAGTGTCCGGCAAACCAAAATCATTTCACCGGATTGGGCCGTAGCTAAGGAGAGGGAAGGGGAATAGTTCACGACACCCCCTTAATGAATATTTTATTAGCTTATAAAACATACATGTTTTTACCGTAAATTAGAAACCCCTCCTCAACCTCTAAAGATAAGAACTTGACCTGTACTTTGCCAGTGAATCCTCATTGAACAACATCCTTGCTAGAACAACATTATATCCTCGTTTGAACATTATATAAGATAAGATATTTATTACCTTAAAAGCCCAAGGGCCATGGCAATACAAACAAACGGAAACAGAATGACAAACTTATTTCTAACTACCACTAAAACTAAAAAAAGTACCTCTTTGAATCGTTGACAGCTTGACGAATCTACCCACTTTCTTTATAGTACCATAACACTCGCTCTAAAACATTTGCTCCATCCATTCCTGATCACACCCACTTACTCCAAATATTTCAGTTTTCAAATCATTCAATTCCCTACAATCACACAGAAAATCCACACATCGGGCAGAAGTAAGGACCAATTCTCCCAATCGCCCTACCTCCTATCTCCCAGCGGTAAAATATCAGCACGCATACTAATTAATAATTCCAATTCCTCCCTATCGAAACCCGCTTTAAAATAAACACATTCTCCCCATGTCCTTTTCGCCTCTGTATAAAACCTTAGAGAACCCAGGGTGGGGAATGTGGTCCACCAGTCTCTTTCGCGGAACACACCAGTCTCACTGTTTTGTCTCAGAAAAATGGTGCCGGGAACCACCAGTCTCGGAAACGAGACCAACAGTCTCAAATTCAGACCAACAGTCTCATCTAATTTCCAATTTTTTTAAAGTAAAATAGTGTTTTCTTTGTTTTTCTCTGTCAGTCCCTTGAATTACGCGCTTGTGTCAGCACTACAGGTAGAGTGAAGCTTGGGCTTTCAATACATGTATTCATCTCTGCTATTGGCTTGGTACTTCTCAGTGAGTAGGGCTCTCAAAAAGCAAACAAATTTATTTTTTTGTTTTCTGTGTTGTTTAATAGTATTCTGCTACTCTGCCAACTACAACAGGTAAAGTGAAGCCTGGGCTTTCAAACGATATATGATTCACTGTTACTGGATTACCAAGTGTCACATTGGATGGCTTTGAAAAAACTGTTTTGGTAAACAAATGTAATTTCTAGGCTGTCTATGCGATTTCTTGGAATTTTCTAACTTTGCGACCAGTTTTGGTAGATAGACATCCATGTATCTCTGATACTGGCTTAGTCAGTTTGTTGCTGGGTTCCTATGGTAAACTCATTAGCTGTTTTTTTTTTAACTGCCCTGCTTGATACTGTTGAATGTTTTGTCGCCTCACTGTTCAGTTCACCTGACTGACTGGTCCGGTATTAGTTTGTTACATTCTGTTTCCATGCATTTTCCATGCTCAAAATACTATTCTGAGGCTGTCTCTACACAACTACAGTAAGCGGTCAAGTCACACTCAATGGAACCTATTATCGCTCACCAGAGCTGCGTTTTATTCGCATTTCCAGTTAATGGTCATTCGTTCCATGGTTAAGCGGTCAAGTAACGCTCAATGTACCTATCATCACTCACCAGAGCTGGGTTCGATCCGCATTTCCAGTCGACTGAAATCATCATTTCGCTGTTTCATTTGCTATTCTCAGTTGACTGATATCGTTCAATTTATCCAGTCGACTGACATTGTCGACTAAAGGTGACTTTTGACAACAGAGAACAAATGGTAATTTGTTCCATGGATAACCGATTAAAGTAAGCGGTCAAGTATCGCTCAATGGAACATTTTATCTCTCACTAGAGCTGCATTTGTTTCGCATTTCTAGTTAACTTAAATCGTCATTTTGCAGTTTTATTTTCTATTCTCAGTTGACTGATGGGTTCGATTTATCCAGTCGACTGACATTGTCCACTACAAGTTGACTTTGGACGACCGACAAAAAATGGTCATTCGTTCCATAGATAACCGGTTAACCAACAGTAAGCGGTCAAGTATCGCTCAATGGAACATTTTATCGCTCACCAGAGCTGCGTTTGATTTGCCAGTTGACTGAAATAACCTTTTTGATGTTTTATTTGCTATTCTCAGTTAGCATTCAGTTTATCCAGTCGACTAAAAGTTGACTTTTGAGGATCGAGATACAATGGTAATTCATTCCATGGTTAACCGTTTAACCTACAGTAAGCAGTTAAGTATTGCTCAATGGAACCTATTATCACTCACTAGACCTGCATTCTATTCGCATTTCCAGCTAACTTAAATCATCATTTTACTGTTTTATTTGCTGTTCTCAGTTGATTCATATTGTTCGATTTAGCTCTTGGCTTATCCAATCTATTGAGATTGTTGACTGAAACTTGACTTTTGACAAACGAGAACAAATGATGATTTGTTCCATGGTTAACCGGTTAACCTACAGTAAGCTGTCAAGTATTGCTCAATGGAACATTTTATCGCTCACCAGAGCTGCGTTCGATTCGCCTTTCCAGTTGACTTGAATCATCATTTTTCTGTTTTATTTGCTATTCTCAGTTGACCGAAAGCGTTTGATTTATCCAGTCGACATAAATTGTCAATTAAAAGCTGACTTTTGACAACCAAGAACGAATGTTCATTCATTTCATGGTTAACCAGTGAAGCTACAGTAAGCGGTCAAGAGTAACGCTCAATGGAACTTATTATCGCTCACCAGAGATGGGTCCAATTTGCATTTCCAGTTGACTTAAATCATCTTTTTGCTGTTTTATTTGCTATTCTCAGTTGACTGACAGCGTTGGATTTATCCAGTCAACTGAAATTGTCGATTAAAATTTGACTTTTGACAACCGAGAACAAATGGTCATTTGTTCCATGGTTAACCGGTTAAGCTACAGTAAGCGTTCAAGTAATGCTCAATGGAACTTATTATCGCTCACCAGAGCTGGGTTCGATTTGCATTTCCAGTTGAATTAAATCATCTTTTTGCTGTTTTATTTGCTATTATCAGTTGACTGATAGCATTCAACTTATCCAGTTGACTGAGATTGTCGACTAAAAGTTGACTTTTGACAACTGAGAACAAATAGTCATTCATTCCATGGTTACCCGAGAATATAAGCGTAGGTTGAGAAAAAGATTGCGGAATCCAACCAACCGGTCACCTTTTACTGGTCATTTCAAATTGCGGCCATGAGGCCGACATTTGTTCATGTTCTAACAAATCTGGTGCTACAGAGTACGCTACCTATCCAATGATGGTAAAAAAAATAAAAAAATAAGCTTATTCTTAATGTTTTACACTGGCTATGGAAGTCCTAGCTAAAAGGGTTCAAGTTAACCTACATGAACTAACGCACCCACTCTGGTAATTTTTGTTTTGTTGGTTTTGGTGATTCTTTTTTCACATACCATATGTTCTTTACTATTCCTCCATGAATATTCCTCTCACTCTTTTTTTAATTGTTGAAGTACTATCTCCTCTGCAGATGTTGCTCTTGTTGTAGGAACATACTTACTGTTTAATGTTAATGTTTATTCTTAATGTTTTACACTGGCTATGGAAGTCCTAGCTAAAAGGGTTCAAGTTAACCTACATGAACTAACGCACCCACTCTGGTAATTTTTGTTTTGTTGGTTTTGGTGATTCTTTTTTCACATACCATATGTTCTTTACTATTCCTCCATGAATATTCCTCTCACTCTTTTTTTAATTGTTGAAGTACTATCTCCTCTGCAGATGTTTCTCTTGTTGTAGGAACATACTATTGTATGTTACAGACATACTATTGTTTGTATGTTGAAGTACTACAGATTGGTGCACGTAAGAGGTCTCTTCATGAGACCCTCAAATTGAAGCTGCTACGTACAGCATCATCAAGGAGACAAGCAAAGGGTAATTTTAGTAATTGTCTAAATGTTATAAAACATTATTAGGTCGCTTTGGCATATTGTTTTAGTGATGTTCCCTTACCTTCTTGAGTTTCCACACCCTTGCAAAGAGCTAAATCGAACAATATGAATCAACTGAGAACAGCAAATAACAGAGTAAAGTGATGATTTAAGTTAGCTGGAAATGCAAATAGAATGCAGCTCTGGCGAGTGATAATAGGTTCCATTTAGCGATACTTAACTGCTTACTGTAGGTTAACCGGTTAACCATGGAATGAATTACCATTTTATCTCGATCGTCAAAAGTCAACTTTTTGGTGATTCTTTTTTCACATACCATATGTTGCTCTTGTTATAGGAACATACTATTGTTTGTAGGTTGAAGTACTATAAATTGGTCCACGTAAGAGGTCTCTTCATGATACCCTCAAATTTAAGCTGCTACGTACAGCATCATCAAGGAGACAAGCAAAGGGTAATTTTAGTAATTGTCTAAATCTTATAGAACATGATTAGGTCGCTTTGTCATATTGTTTTAGTGATGTTCCCTTACCTTCTTGAGTTTCCACACCCTTGCCAAGAGCTAAATCGAACAATATGAATCAACTGAGAACAGCAAATAACAGAGTAAAATGATGATTTAAGTTAGCTGGAAATGCGAATAGAATGCAGCTCTGGTGAGTGATAATAGGTTCAATTGAGCGATACTTGACTGCTTACTGTAGGTTAACCGGTTAACCATGGAATGAATTACCATTTTATCTCGATCGACAACCTGGGTCTACTGGATAAATTGAATGCTAACTGTGAATAGCAAATAAAACGGCAAAAAGATTATTTCAGTCAACTGGAAATGCAAATCAAACGCAGCTCTGGTGAGCGATAAAATGTTCCATTGAGCAATACTTGACCGCTTACTGTTGGTTAACCGGTGAGCCATGGAACGAATGACCATTTGTTGTCGGTCGTCCAAAGTCAACTTTTAGTGGACAATCTGAATAGATTGGATAAATTGAACGCTATCAGTCAACTGAGAATAGCAAATAAAACGGCAAATTAATAACTTAAGTCAACTGGAAATGTGAATCAAATGCAGCTCTGGTGAGCGATAATAGGTTCCATTGAGTGTTACTTGACCGCTTACTGTAGTTGTGTAGAGACAGCCCCAAAATAGTATTTTAAGCATGGAACGAACTAGTACCGGACCAGGCAGTCAGGTGAACTGAATAGTGAGACAACAAAAGATTCAACAGGGTCTAGCAGGTCAGTTAAAAAAACACAGCTAATGAGTTTATCGAAGGACACCAGCAAGAAACTGACTAAGCCAATATCAGAGATACACATATCTGTGGAAAGTCCATGCTTAGATCTACCAAAACTGGTTGTAAAGTTAGAAAATCCCAAGAAAGACAATCTGAGTCGACTGGATAAATTAAAAGCTAACTGAGAATAGCAAATAAAACAGCAAAAATATTATTTCAGTCAACTGGAAATGCAAATCAAACACAGCTCTGGTGAGCGATAAAATGTTCCATTGAGCGATACTTGACCACTTACTGTTGGTTAACCGGTTATCCATGGAACGAATGACTATTTGTTGTCGGTCGTCCAAAGTCAACTTTTAGTGGACAATGTCAGTTGACTGGATAAATAGAACCTATCAGTCAACTGAGAATAGGAAATAAACTGCAAAATGATGATTTAAGTTAACTGGAAATGCAAATCAAATGCAGCTCTAGTGAGAGATAAAATGTTCCATTGAGCGATACTTGACCGCTTACTTTAATCGGTTATCCATGGAACAATTGACCGTTTGTTCTCTGTTGTCAAAAGTCACCTTTAGTCGACAATGTCAGTCGACTGGATAAATTGAACGCTATCAGTCAACTGAGAATAGCAAATGAAACAGCGAAATGATGATTTCAGTCGACTGGAAATGCGGATTGAACCCAGCTCTGGTGAGCGATGATAGGTATTTTGAGCGTTACTTGACCGCTTACTGTAGCTTAACCGCTTAACCATGGAACCAATGACCATTTATTCTCGGTTGTCAAAAGTCAAATTTTAGTCCAAAATCACAGTCGACTGGATAAATCTAACGCTATCAGTCAATGCAAATCAAACGCAGCTCTGGTGAGCGATAATAGGTTCCATTGAGCGATACTTGACCGCTAACTGTAGTTGTGTAGAGACAGCGTCAGAATAGTATTTTAAGCATGGAAAATACATGGGAAAAGAATGGAACAAACTAATACCGTCAGTCAGGTGAACTGAACAGTGAGGCGACAAAACATTCAACAGTATCAAGCAGGGCAGTTAAAAAAAACAGCTAATGAGTTTACCATAGGAACCCAGCAACAAACTGACTAAGCCAGTATCAGAGATACATGGATTTGTGGAAAACTCATGCTTAAATCTACCAAAACTGGTCGCAAAGTTAGAAAATTCCAAGAAATCGCATAGACAGCCTAAAATTTACATTTGTTTACCAAAACAGTTTTTTCAAAGCCACCCAATGTGACACTTGGTAATCCAGTAACAGTGAATCATATATCGTTTGAAAGCCCAGGCTTCACTTTACCTGTTGTAGTTGGCAGATTAGCAGAATTCTATTAAACAACACAGAAAACAAAAAAAAAAAATTTGTTTGCTTTTTGAGAGCCCTACTCACTGAGAAGTACCAAGCCAATAGCAGAGATGAATACATGTATTGAAAGCCCAAGCTTCACTCTACCTGTAGTGCTGACACAAGCCCGTAATTCAAGGGACTGACAGAGAAAAACAAAGAAAACACTTTTTTACTTAAAAAAAAAATTGGAAATTAGATGAGACTGTTGGTCTGAATTTGAGACTGTTGGTCTCGTTTCCGAGACTGCTGGTTCCCGGCGCCATTTTTATGAGACTGATGGTTCGAAACAGTGAGACTGGTGTGTTCGATTTTCAAAACGGCCGTGAGACTGGTGGACCACATTCCCCACCCTGGAACCCCTTCGACCTTTGATTACACAATTCTCTCTGACGTCGCCAGAATAAAGAAATGATTAGCGGCATCCGCGTGCGCAGAGCTATAATCATTTGAGAATAAAGGGGTACGACCGCTATGGCCGATACGTTTTGTGTCCGGTTTTCACCGGATTCCGGGTGAACTACTTGTCCGGCAAGAAAATAACTTTCTTATTTGGATTCAGCATGTCTCCTTACCCCTAAATAAACTATCTCAAAAGCTTTTAAAACAAAAAAAATTTTGTGCCCCTTAATTTGAAACCCCCCTCCACCACCCAAATGTAGACCACCCCTAAATGTAGAGCTACAGAGCCCATCTACGAACTTGACCTTACCCTTGACCAAAAGAATGCTCACACCAACTTTCATCAAAATATCTCATTCCCTTCGAGAGTTATCGTACTCACAGTCAGACGGACATTTTTGCGATGTCATATGTATCCCTCCACTTACGTCTTGGGATCCCAAAAATCGCCCAAACAATTTATTTCAGTACAAGCATAACTGACATAAGCCGGTAAGGTTTGCATTTCAATTTACCTTTTTTTTTGTATTTATTGGAAGTTCTGCAAATTTGTTACAAATGTGCTGCACTATACCTCTTAAAACAATCTTACTGGTAAAAGAATTCTCACATACGCTACAACTAATTTTCTAGGTACTTAAACAGTCGTTTTTACGATTAAAGGACCCCTCGCACTATTTACTCTTCAACTTACAGTATTTTAAAGTATTTGAATACTTCAAAACTAGGCTGTGCTTTCAACAAATAACCCACGGTTTTGGCTGTTTTAAGTCTTTTCCGAAGCCCGTTGACTAGTAGAAAAAACAGGGAAACAATTTAAATAACTTCAGCGGAAGAACTTCTAGCGGAGAATCGGAGAACCATCGACAGCGTAATACACATCGAAGTAGCAAAACATGGCAAGTGCGCAAATCAGTGTGTTTTGTTAGAGGGTTTAGAATCTACCGTACGAAATTTGGGTCTCCGGGTTTAGAAATATATGGAGTGCTTGTGGAGGTAGGTTGCGTTAGTATTATAGGGAAGACATGTCCTTTAAGAGAAGAACGACAATATCTGGCCGTAGACGAAGGCTACCGTATGACAACGAGTGGCATTTAAGTCTTCATTAATAATTGATTTAGAGAAAACTAATAAAAGTGCGATGTAAGGAAACAAATTGAAGAAGAAAAGATAATAAAAATAAAAAAGATAGACAAGAAAAAGTATTTTCATATTGTTCTAAAAAGGATGGAGAAATTCAGCAATCAACTATCGACAAACCAAGGCAAGCCGAACCCTACTTTCTTTCAGGGTGCTTCAATCCTTGGAATGCCGCATCGTTTCCGCTTGAGCGGCATGAGCCTGAAGAAGACCTTTACCCAAAGAAGGTAAAAGTGACTTATGTAACCGTTTGCTGTATCAAATAGGGTCAGTGATAAGTCGAAAAATACTGTTTATTACCTTTGAGTGAACTTCTTGATAATTTCTTCGTCCTGAAGAGCAAGCACGCTTGTAGGAGACAATCGCGCACTGACTTCCGCAGGGCCGTCCGTGTTAGGTGTTACAATCCGGGATTGGAATGATGAGCGAACGACAGCATTAAATATTAACCTGTAAAACAAATAAGAGTTGAGGAAGACTCTTACCGGTAGGAGAAAATCTGGGAATGAATGAATGCATTTATCACCCATCAATTAAAAAACAGATGGAGCACAACAAAAAACAAAGCAAAAAAGAAGAAATGGAAAACACTAATTCCTCTGACAACAACAAAAAGGAACGAACACAACAACCAACAGCATATACCAACTACTGTTGCAGAATCATGGCCCAGGGGTGGGACTCAACTGACAGATTATAACGAGTGATCTGCGCTACGATTGCTTCTTCCGGATTCGTAACGCCGTACCGACGCGAAACATATCTGTTACTTGTCCATGGTGGTAAACGCAACAGAAACTTTGCATATTTGTAGTAGACTGAGCGCAATTTCAGTCTATCTGTAGCCGTAAAAATACGCCAAAATGGGCTAAGGTACAAATAATGGGGCAAAACCATAGCATTGTACAAACGGGCCAACAGACGACGGTCAAATTTCCGCTTATTTGCCACTATCCGGCTATAAGTAAACGAAGCCCTCTTCTGGAAGTGAGAAAGTAGTAACCGCCGCGTCTCAAGTATTGACCGTCCAATAGGAAGGCCCAGATATACGATACTATCCGCAAGCTCAACAATAGAAGCACCAAGTGTGATGCTTCGACCAGTATCGGCTTTCGAGTTAAACAGTAGTTACTTCAGATTTTTCAGCGTTAAACTGAAGTCCAATGGTGAGCATATTCTTGTTGTAATTGTTAGCCAACAAAGCAACAAACAGTAACCTAGAAAGGAGATATTATGATACCACTTTTGGCTTCAACTTTCGAAAACTAGGGGCTGATACGGATGGACCGATGTACTTGCAAGTGAAGACACTTACTAAAACAACGTATTCTACTGACTGAAATAAACCTAAAGAACCTATATTAGGATTTCTTTGCTTGGTTTTTCCATTTTTTAAACACGGCGCGCATGTATTTCAAATATTTTCCGTCCAACCTTCGCGTCGTCTGGATAGAGTTTACAAGTTTTATCAACAAAAATATTAATCCCGTCGAGGAAGCATTGGTATTCTAGGAAAACAGTATTTGTTAACCAATTCATCGTGAAAGGACCATTTCTAGGAAAAGCTGGGCATACAGACAGACCGTTTTCAAAGCTTCGATCGATTGACAACTTCAGCATTTAACCGATAGCAAAGAAACAAAACCAAAGTGTTGCTCTCGCAACACTTCGCGTTGCCCAGGCAACGTAGATATAATTAGTTTTAGTATTTTATGCACATTCTAGTGCAAGTAATCGCCGATTTGGCGGACTTACACAAAAGAAATCAATAAATAGAAGCATATTATGAAGACATTTTTCACATATCACATACAATATCCTTTTTTCCGGTCTGCTTTTTCCTATTAAATTTGTTAAAGTATTTGCTCCCGGAGGGGACAAAGAAACTAATTCGTCGAGCGGCGAGAAATGACAAAAACCGTACCCGAAAAAGATTCGCGATCCGTGGGCAGCAAGCTTTGTAAATAAGGTTAACAGTGATAGTCGAGGGTTAATAAGGTTAACATATCACTGGTTCTATCTCTGCCATGCAAGCACACAACATTCAGTCGGCCCTAAGTACACAGTGCATTCTGAATCGTGAAATTTATATTTTCTGGACGGAAGAGCAGTTCCAAATTTTTCCTTGAAATTCCCCTTGCTAGGATGGTGTGAGTCTACATTATGTCAATGGACAATTTTATCGAAGGAACTTTGCGGCTCGTCCATGTTAGATTCACTGTGACCCCACAACCATTTAGCCTTCGACTTTTGGAGTGTGTCCACTCTCTCTTAAGCGTAGGGGAGTGTTTTACTCAGCACAACTTTTGTATTTCTTTTAATTTGCAGAAGGCACTAACCCCGCGCGCTCTCCGTCGTGACTCATTATTGTTATGTCGAGGCAGGACTGACAAGTCAGAGTAATTCATTCCGGTCTGTTTTAGTCGCGGTCCGCGGATCGGCAATCGATCTGACCACATGCCGATCGCTGGCCCCGTGGTGGTCTGTAAATATGTTGTATTCGCGACTGAATCTTTTGTGTTCATCATCTTGTTGACAAATCGGACTGATTTTGCAACCTCTGTTGACCAGCTAAAAGACAATAGCCTAACACTATCGTTGATGCAAGTTTGTGTCAGTAATATAAATACTGTGAGGAAGTATGAATAGTATGATGTCCCATGTATTTCTAGTAGCCTACGTTATTGGTACGCGCAGAAAGCTGGAAGTTGGTTAGTTTGGTTTAACATGCCTCAACTTGGTTTATCTTAAGTAGAAGTACCTGATGGCATCAAATCTTGCTGTAGTATCATCAAGTTTGCTAGTAGTAACATGCAGTGACAACAGTTGCTACTGCATGCTACTCTTTCATACAACTCCATACGACTAATTTTCGAAAAATTTTCATCAGGTTAACAACGGGGATATCATACCTATAGCTTCCAGAGATATCGTCAGGAGTCAATACAAGATTCGAGTTGAACTGAAGCAGAGAATGAATCTTCCGTACTGACGCTAACAAATCCTGTTCTTCCTTTATGAGATAGAAGCGAGACAAATCCTGGATAAGGAAACGGACAAGGTGTGGGACTTGCTTCTCAACCTGGGATCCCAACTCCAGAAGCAGGGTTAGTCTCAGTAAATCGGAGACGGTTCTCAATTTTTCGGTATGATCCTTCCCAATCTTGCAGTCTGTCAGCAGCTTAAAAATGAAAACAGAAGTTAGATTGCTTGTTATCTGAAAACAACATCAAGACGGCCATTTAAGGAGGTTATGAAAAGTTTTTTTTGACAAGAATAGCTAGGTAGGTTATGGAAAATATCTACCGAGCGAAGCGAGTCGGATATTTCTAAATGACAGTCGTGCTTTTCGATATCAGCCAAGATGCGCCTACGAAACTGGTAATTTCTACCAGCTATTACCGAAAAATCTCGCTTTATCGCTTTCATAACTATTTGCCGGAACTTTTTTGCTTCATTTTTGTATTTACTGGTAAGGAACCAATTCGCAGAATTCTCGCTTCGTTGACGAAGCTAACATCGTGACGAATCGCAGAACTTTGCCATCAGTGGCGACACCGCTAGATGGCATCTGATCACCAAAAGTGTATAATACTGTAACTGACAGAAATAGATGTGCTCGAGTCACAACAGTATAGTTATTTTTTAGTTTACTGCGATCGCTAGATGGCATCTGCATCGCCAAAATGTAAAAGTCTGTACCGGTATTGACAGAGACAGAAGTGCTCGAGTCACAACTCTATTCGTTTCAGTAGGCCCACAGTAGGCTTGGGTTCCTGCTTCACTAATATAAATTCCCTACACCAGCAGCAAAATAGTACAACAAAAGTCCTATCAATAAAATACTATTCTCTTCGAGAAAGCTATAATAGTTAGCATACCTCCATATCGGTTCACCAAGTTTCGCCTTGAAAAACACCATCATAGGAATTCCGGAAGGCCCCCCTCCACCCCCCCCCCCGTCCCTCCAAGTTCCGGATCCAGTCAAACTATGCAAACGATTTATCTAGAATACAATGTTTGTTCTTCCCAGCAAGTTTAACTCCGATCCCTCCATTCTAACCATTTCTTGAGATTTCCGATCACCCCCTCCCACTCCCCCATAGCTGTTGAATCCGCTATCACAAGCTGAGATGAATCATTTGATAAAAAGTACTTTTCGGCTTTGCAGTTAACATGCGCACTTTAAGGGAGCTTTAACTTTATTTGTATGCCATACCCTTGAGGCAAAAATGATAATGGGCTCATGGGGGTCATGAAAATGTATATCTCGCTTAAAAGTATTTTTCTTACTTTGTGGTCAAGATTGTCACAATATTGTCAAATAGTCGGATTTGGAAAGTGGCGGTTATTGAGCCAATCTTATCGAATGTCTAATATTCCAGCCAAGTTGCATCGTCCTACCACATCTAGAAGTACCTTAACTCGTGATCACCGGAACTCCAGCCCCCCCCCCCCCCTCAAACTCCCCCACGGTCGCCGTAGCCAATCCAGTTCCGAAAAAGATTTATCCAGACCATTTGTCTGTTATTCCCACAAAGTTCCATCCCAATCTCTCCAGTATCAGCCACTCAGGTATTTCCCACCCCCCTCAATCTGTTGTCGGATCAGGTCCGGACACGAAAAAGACCATCAGAGAAATGTCCTCTGTTCAATTATTAAATTTCACACAAATCCGATCACCCGTTCCAAAGTTACGCATAACTCAATATTACGGATTCCCCCTCCCTCTACTCCCCCCGCGACTATCGGATCGAGTGAATTTTCATTTACAAGTCAGTTTGATTGGATCCCAGACATGCCTCCCAAGTTTCGTCGCGAAAATCACCAAAATTGACATCACCGTAATTCAGGGAAAATCCCCCCCCCCCCAAGGGTCCGGATCCAGTCCAACTATGTAATGATTTATCTAGGGAAGATGCTTGTTCTTCCCAGCAAGTTTCAATCCGATCCCTCCATTCTAACCGTTTATCGAGATATCCGGACTCCCCCCCCCCCCCCATCTCCCCCATAGCTACCGAATAGTGTCCGGACTTCAAATGGGATATCCGAGATATGTCCTTGATTTACTCATCAAGTTTCATTCCAATCCGATCACCAGTTCAAAAGTTACACACTGCTCAACTTTCCAGATTCCCCCGCCCTCCACCCCCCCCCCCCCCATCCCAGATGGTCGGATCGAGAAACTGATTGTTTCCAAGTTAGTTTGGTCGGGTCTCTGATATGCCTCCCAAGTTTCGTCACGAAAATCCCCAAAACTGTCACCGGAATTCCGTCAATCTCCCCCCCCCCCCCAAGGGTTCGGATCCAGTCCAGTTGTGTAAACGATTTATCTCGGTCCGATGCAAGTCTCGCTCCGATCCATTAATTCTAACCGTATCTCGAGATTTCCGGTATCCCCCCCCCCACTCCCCCATAAGTACAGGACATCAGAGATACGCAATACTAAATTTTCCAGATTCCCCGGCCCTCCACCCCACCCCAGATGGTCGGATCAAGAAACTGATTATTTCCAAGTTAGTTTGGTTGGGTCTCTCATACGCCTGCCAAGTTTCATCCTCCTAGCGCATCTGGAAGTACCCTAACTCGAAAAAGTGTGACAAACGGCCCTAAATTTCTCAGATTACTTCGCCCGCCACTTCCCCGCAGATTGTCGGATCTGGAAACAGACTATTTCCAGGTTAGTTTGGTCGGGTCCCTGATATGCCTGCCAAGTTTCATCGGCCTAGCACATCTGGAAGTACCCTAACTCGAACAATTGTGTGACTGACAGAAAATCCGGACCGACCGACAGACGGAATTAAGTAAGTAAGTAAGTAATTTATTTATGACCCGCCATTTCGGAAAGGCGCAGTAAATGAAGAAAGTAAACAAAACACAATACAAACACAGAAAAAGACACTTAATTTTTAATCTTCGGTCAGGAAACAGTGGACGACGTCGTGTGCTGGTTGGGCCCTGTCGTCCATGATTTTTGAAAGCGATGAGGAAACATCCAAAAGGGTAGCACTTGCATCTTGAATTTTGAACTTCTCCGTCAATGTATGATTATGACATAATTTCGATAAGTGGAGCAGGTGCTTTGCATATTTAAAATAACATGATCTCATCTTTTTAATCTCCTTCTTTCGCAGAACATGAGTGACGCCAGAACGAAATAGTATAGGAGCGCAGAAGGTGCTGTACAAATTTCCCAAAGCTTTATGATTATATTATAGCACCCCCGGTTGGGGACGATGCGCCCATAGGCGGTACAGATTGAACTAGAAACTTTTTGAACAACCGAAGAGCAAAATTTTGATAATGAAGATTTGAATGTTATGCCGATCCACCATAGAAAATCTGTTGATTTGACCATGAATGATCCAAGAGAGATAGAAGCTTCGGATACATTCGAACTATTTGACGAAGGGTTGAAATGCAGGTACTCACATTTTGACAGGTTAACTTCAAGGCCAATTCTGAGAAGTTCTGACGACAGCTTACTTACATTTGTTGTGAGTGTGGATCGGCTACGGCTTACTAAGAGCAAGTCGTCCGCATGGGCTATGTACCTGAAGGCATGGTCTTTATAAAAGTAAGCAGGATGCAAAGAATCAAGACAAGAAGATATGGCCGATTTGAAGATGTAGGGAGATAAGACTCCCCCTTGACGAACACCAGTTCGGACTGGAATAATCTCTGACAATCTACCTTGCCATTTGAACCTTACTGAAGAATGACCATACTAAAATTTTAACAGATAGACAACAGACAGATTCACGCCAGAAGTAATGCGAGAAAATAGGGCCCGAGAGTGCGTTATATTGTCAAAAGCACCAGCTATATCTATAGAACCATATATGTATAGCAGACTTGTCGCGGGTAGCCTGTTTCATCATTTTTGTCAATATGTGACGAGCGTCCGATCGGTATATGGCACTTGAGCCACAGGCTGCAAGTGCCATACAAATATCACCTAGCCTTTGGCTGGTATAGGTTATTTTGAATGGCCGTCTCGTTTTTATTTTCCGATATCAACCTCGATGTCGTAAGTTAACCTTTAATAGTGTTATTACCCACTTTATGGAATATTGTAGAAAAACTAAAACTAAGAAAGAAACAAGACCAAATGTTTCTAAGTAAAAGCATCAGAATAATTTCGGAACGAGATTGACAAAATTTCGCTTGCCACTCACTGTGAGTCACAAGCGCGATTAGTACCCCCCCCCCCCCCAGACCCAGAAAAGTTGCGTAGCCCCTAGTTCACATGGTGGAATTACCGACCAAACCAACACGAAATTTACGTCCATTAGCGATGGTACCTATGGTTCAAAAAAAGACTATTAAACATTTCTGGAACGGGGGGGTGGCGGTGGGAGTATTTGGTGTTGCTGGAAATATAAACCCCTGTACAAATTTGGAAACTGGTTTTTCTAACTGAATTACCTTCATCATACTCCACTAGTCCTCATGTATCGCAGCGGATTAATTCATTTATTCAAAACTAAAAGCCGAGTCCACAGTACAGCAGTTTAGCCTTGCGACGGAAAGAACAACCCGATCTAGGCGACTGCAGGTAGACCTCTAGACATAGTTTCAAACGGGACCAAAAGCATGACGTATATAGATTTTACCCGAACCTTAGGATCAATGGCGGCTGAAGCTTCGCACGGAGTTAAGTATGACAGCCCTTCATCATCCAGTTTACAGTTGTGCATTTCCTCCCGAGCCCATAGAGAAAAGGTGCGTTTAGCCATGGGAAACTAAAGCCAGCCAGCTGCGCCCGGGATATGACTTTTATCCCCTCATTCGTTCAAGCATTTAACAAAGCATCGAGTGATCTACTGATCTAGGGGGTAAGCATTGTTCCTAGGTTGTTACACAGTAACAACAGACAATTTTTGTCTGCTTCTAATAAGAAAAATGTTCACCGGATGTATTTTAAGTTTGCCAAGTATCTGCTGCATTTGCCCCCTTGGACCAGCAATTCTTTTTTGGCGCAGAAATTCCATCTGGTTGTGCCTGCTAAAATTATTGATAAGAGAGTGGAAGATTTCAAATCTTCCGCTAGTAAACTGAACCACCAGTGGTCTTCGCTTTTCGTGTAATCTGTAGTTATGTTTGTGCTGTGTTTAGTGTAAAGTTTTCCTACGTGCATTGTCTGTTGTTGTTTTTTTTTCTTCTCCTTTTTTTTTTTTTGTACTCCGTCACTAGGGTCACACACCCTCCATTGTTTTTGACGGGTAATAAACAGATTGATTGATTGATTGATTGACAGTGGGATTGGGGTAATTTGATGTGCCCATTGAACTTTAAGCTTCTAATTCTCTGTGTTCTTGAATTATAGAAGGACATTGCTGTGATTTGCCAGCAACTTTCGTTTACTTGGTCGGGTCTCGGTCAACTTTTCTGCCTTCAATTATTTACGAATTCATACATTCAGTGAATTAAAAAAAGAATCATACCGTCAGAAAGCTAGGCAGAACGTCGAGACATTTCGGAATCCATTCCTTCACTACATCAATATACGAAGGTTTCATGCAGGCGAGAAGGACAGTCATCATGCCACAAAGACTTTCTTCGTCAAAATGTTTTTGCAAACTCTTGCTGAGTATTCGTTTTAAGCTCTCTTCGGGTTGAGTACGTAAATTACTTTTCGTACAAGGAAAGGCTTCATATAAGTCGTGGATGTCGGCAAAATCAATCACAGATTGCAAGTCCTCAACTCTCACATTTTCGCAGAACCCAAGCTTTGATACGATCTGGACAAGATTTCTAGCAGGAGGAGGACCTTTCTTCATCTCGGCACTGTTTAGAACAAGCGTCCTGAAATTAAATTAAATCAATCAATCAAGTTTATTATCTAAATAGCTTAAAGCTAGAAGTGGAATAAACTTGTCTCCTGGAGGCGGACTTGGAAGTAGAAATAAGATTGCAAGAATTTAGACGGCAGGTAGGTCAAACAAAAACGCGATTACAAGATCCACTAGGATCCACAGCAAAATCCACGAGGTCCACTGAAGTCGATGCGGCCACGGACAAAGACCACGGCTGATCAATACTGCGCCCAAAGAAACATACAAATTTCCCGTGAGTATAAACTTTAGATTTTCGAATTTTGTCCTTTTTGGGCATTTCTGTAGCCGTCTAATTCTGCCTTGCTGATAAAATGTGTCAACAAAAATATGCTAGCTGCGAGACTTTGAAAAAATGTATCACAGTAACGCAGGAATTGTTTCTTCAGCATAAGTAGAGTGACAACCAGGATCATTGTGAAATTCATAGAAAAGGTTCGGCTTAAAGTTTAAACGAAAAGTCTTAGGATACGACAATCTAGTTACTCATCACTTATTCAATTAAATAATCTCGAAAACCAGACGAAAAAGCGTTAGTTCCAAATAAGTGATTATCATTCAGGGGTTGCCTCCTATCCGTATTTGTGACACATCTATGCTACCTCAATATTTGGCAACGACACCAGCATACAAACAGATAAATAAACAAAGAAAGCTAGTAACTTCTTCTGTCTTCTTCCGTCTACCCTTAGTAAGAATATAGAAAATCACGTCTGATTGATGATTTTAATTTTCTGCACCAGCTGTTGTTGCGTTTTTATCGGGGTAGAGTCCACATTCACAAAGTCCCTACTAAACACAACTGTGGACATATCGAAAATTCAAAACGGGGGTCAAAATAATTTAGTGCATTCAGGTCTAAGATGTAAAAACATGTTGCCTTTTCAGTTAACTTTAACCATACGGTGATAATTATCCTGATTCCACCGAAAAGTGTTTGAAACTAGCATTCTTACCCATTTGCCAGTTCTTCATCTATATCATTTAGGGATACGAAAAATTTCTTCTCCATTCTCGACTTTATATACATCTGTAGGCACCTGTCTGCTATGCCAAAGAGATATGATACCAGTTCCATAAAGCTTTGCGTTCGGCTCCCAGTATAGTTTTCAAGCACGGCTTTTGTGACCTAAAAAAAAAAATACCACTGAAAGAATAACTAATCTTTGTACTAGTCATCCAACGCAATTACGTCTGCAAAAGTTACCTAAAGATCAAATCTGCGGAGCGAAAACGTATCCAGAAGTGGAAGTCGACCATCAACCCTTGCCAGCTCATCCGCCCCGCCCCCGTAATACTGCAGAGAAAGGATAACGTGACAATGGCAACTACACAATCGTCTAACACTCATAATGCCCCCGATCAAAATGCCCACGACTCAAAATGCCCCTTCTGTGTTGGAACAATTTTATATGACATTCTTTCGTATTTTCACGCAAATAATTCTGATCTGATCAGCAAAATAATCCCTTTGAACATCTTTCCGTGGTAATCCTGTCCCTTGTAATTTCGTTGTCCGGTGTCCCAGGACATTCCGGGCTCCCCTGCCGACAGTTTCAGTCGTCGGCATTTTGAACCAGGAGGATTTTAGTCTCCCTTGTGAGCATTTTTAACTGTCAGCATTTTGGGCCGTTGACATTTTGGACGATTTCGATTTCGGGGTGTCTGACCTCAATTGTGGGCATTTTGAGTCGTGTGCATTTTGAACCGTGGGCTTTTTTAGCCGTGTGCATTTGTGTGTGGGCATGATGTATGTGCGCAGAAGTTCCAATTGGTTCTGCCTGCTAAGATTATTGATAAATAACTACTTATGTTTGTTCCGTGTTTAGTGTAAAGTTTTGCTACGTATGTCGTCTTTTCCTTATTGTTGTTTTTTCTGTTCTTTTTTGTACTCCGCCACTAGAGCTATACGCACCCTCCATTGATTCTCTTGACGGTTCCTAAATAAATTGATTGATTGATTTTGATCGCGGGCATTCTGCATCGTGGGCATTCTGAGCGTTGACATTATGAGAGTAGGCAAAAAGATCAAGGTGATTTTGGGAACCACCCAAGAAATCTATAAAGCAAAAATTAAATGAGGGCTAAAACCGCACAGTCTTAGGATAGTTTCTTCCACTCAGAGTCACCAATTAAAACACATTATAATTGTGCTGACCCACAAAATTTATTTAGGCACCAGACAACTGACGACGGTCTTTTAACAATCGGCAGTTGACAGCAAATGAGATCATTGAAGGATATCAAGATCGTACCCACCAGCTCAGATGCTTCCTAACGGAAATTCAAGCTCACAGCAATATTGCGTTACAACCGATGCAGACAAAATGGTTACAATATTACTACAATATAGATCTGACCTGACGCTTGTCATTCCTTGGCAGCACGAGCTGAAGTTGCATCAGATTAATCAGCAAAATATTTTTGAGCCCTTTACTTACACCAGCCTTCAGTTTCAGATGACTTTTGAACCCAGTGACAGGTTCTTTTAGATTAAATCTTACATTTATGACGATCGCTATCGGATTTTTCTTGTCAGTTTGTTATGTCTTCATTCTTCTTTTCTTCTTCTTTTTTCGCTCCTTCTTTTTTTTGTTTTTTTTTATTTCTTTGATTTGTTTCCCTTAAGGCTATATGAATAAAGAATAAGCCCTGCCCATTGCCAAGCCATAAGCTAGGCCTTATGGTGGGGCCATAAACAGTTAATGGTGTTTTTATTTTTGTATGAACAAACTGAAACTGATAATAAATAGATTAATTAGCTGAGATTTTATTTCGGCGATATTTCGGGCCTTCTTTGCAAGGGTTCTCTTCAGGCCTTCACTAAGACTTTTCAACTTCCTTTAAGAATGAAAATCAAGCCGTAGCTCAATAAGCCGTTTGGCAAGAGATAAGGTCGTGTTTTAACTAAGGCCTCAAAGACCCCTGACTAAGAAGGGCCGAAGCATGACCAATACAAATCTGAGCTGATTAGTCTTAGCACTATTGAGTATGATTAGCAATCAGAAAAGGATACTTCGGGCCTTTTGATCAATGGATACGTACATTTCGAACGATTGCTCTGTCCTCGTCACAAAGTTCTCTGATTTTGAAGCCGAAGGTGGGAAGATGTTCTTCTGTAAGCAACTTGGAAAGTGCACCAGTGCAGGATGACACATCCGTCAAACTGAACAGATAAGACTCGAGTCCAGAAAGTTGACATGTCTGTAAGAAGAAAGTTCATCAGAAGAGCGGATCATAGATTTAGAACGTGTCCGAAAGCTTTTTGGTGCTGTAAATGCTGCATTAATGCTGCATTTTCTTTTCCTTTTTTGTCCGAAAGCTGTTACCTTTTTTTCTTCTCTGACACTTCTAGAATACCAAAATTTAAGTCAGGAAGAAGAAGAAGAAAAAAGAACTAGCTCTACAAAGCTGACAAAATGGATGAGCTACTGATATCCAACCTTCTTATATTTCCTTTCTTCGTTGGCCATGATCGCCAGTTGTCTTAAAATTGGTATTTTTGCCGAATTGTCAGTTGTCTTTTTGAATGTGTTACGTTTGCCACCGAAAACACTGACAGAATCGCCGTACTCCTCAGTTTCTTTATGAAAATTTAGCATTCTTCCTGAATTTGTCGATGGATTTTATGCTGCATTAATTGAGCTAAAATTTAAGTCCGAAAGCGAAATGCTGCTTAAATGCTGAATTAATTCAGCATTTTCGTTCGTTTCGGAGCTTTCGGACAAGTTCTTAGTAAAACGAATTAGCCCTTCGAGTGCGAAAGGTGTCGGACCCGACTTGCTGTATGCTATATGCACTACTTGCTGTATGCACTACACAAGTACAAACGGATTACATATATTAATATAAGGTTTGAAGCCAAGCTGACCATTCATTACGAAAGAAATAGAAAACCGTGATTTTGGGTTTTTTTTTCTTGATCAGCTAGATATCCCTCTAAGATGATGTTGAGGATATTTCGGTTGCACTTCCGGCAAACCGTCCTCAGCGAAAAAAACAAAAAACTAAATCATAATATCCAATACACAACAGAAAAACGATGCGGAACCAACAAAACATACAACGACCTGTAACTAACAAGAGCTGAAAGCTCATATGGCACTTGTAAGAACAGTTAGCATGTTTGTCAGATACGGTTTGCAGTTGTCAAGGCTGCATCTCTCTCCCGATGCTCTTTCATCAGAAAATCGGCTTGATCTACTAAATCTGAAATGGTTATTCCACTCACTGATAGGTTTAAGTTAGGCTATTCTTTATTTTACACAAAATCACATTAAACAAATTGTAACAAAAAAACATAAGAACTGAACGATACATCTTCAGATAAACCAGTCACCCGAGAACCTGGGCGTCCAGGTTGTCCTGGGGGTGACCACTAAATCCACAATACCGATCACATAGCGTTGTCAGCAGTGGAATCAACCTCCAACCACAAACAAACCAAAACAAATCAACAAAAATAACTTTCTCTCTTCCACCTGGGCCAAAAAAAATTAATCTATTAATTTAATCTAAAATAATCTACTAATTTAATGTATTTGCTAAAAATCATACTTACCATACATTTTATTTTTAATCGCATTCTTAAACTCATTCATACTTTCATTTTCCAGTAATTCCTTTTCTAACCCATTCCACAATCTAATCCCTCTATAAATGATTGAAAACTTAGACCTAGTCGTCACAGCCAATGGAGCACAAAAATCATTTTTCGAACGCGTATCGTGGCTATGAACATCAGAATTAACAACAAAAACGCTTTCAAAACATGACGGTAAGGTTTTCTTCTGATATTGGTACATAAAACATAGGGAATATAGATCACGTAGACCAGCAGCCGGTAATATTTTAACTTCACGGTACATTTCTCTTACCGATTCACGCGCCTCTTTTCCACATACTATCCGGATTGCTTTATTCTGCAGCACTCTAATCGGTGTCAAAATGGAAGGAAACGTCGCAAGCCAAACTGATGAACAATAGATAGATAGATAGATAGATACTTTAATTTTAGCCGTTAGGCCATACACAAAATCATACATTTTTAAACACTTCGAGAGAGCGGTTATCTAAACTCACATGTAAAACGATTTAAACTCCCACTACCAATAACTATTTGCATCTCCTTAACGCTTCTTTGACAAAACCTGTAACTGCCATTATCGCTGACCGTGAAGATGACTTTAGGATACCAGGAAAGAGCAACCCATCTTCACCAAAAAATCTTACTCTCAAATCCGAGAGCCCCTTGCATCTTGACAGGAAGTGAGACAGATTTTCCTCTTCCAAACCACATAACGAGCAAGTATAACATGACTTCGGGTTTCGGGAATTTCTTTCAAATAATTTAACCCTACTCTTAAGAGGGAGACTATTCGCTCGGATCTGGAACCACAAACGCAGGTTTTCAGTCGGTAAGCGTAACTTAAAATAAAATTCAAAACCAATCGACTCTTTAATATTCCTATAATCTTTCAGAGTCTCTGAATTAACAGTCTGTGCATGCCAAAGTTGAATTTCCTGATCCTCCTGAACTCGCGCAAAACTGCGACAAAGTTTATCTTGATCAGTTGTAGGACCGAGACCCTCATTCCAAGCATAAGACAGCCCTGCTTTATCAAGTAGGGCTTTCACTTGAAATGACCAGGATCTCTTCTTTCCCTGCTTTAATAGTTCCAAATACGCTGCCTTCAACAGCCTCTCATCTGGCAGTTGAAGAAGTTTTATCCAAAACCTAATAACCTGGACAGCTCTATCTTTCTGCAAAGTACAGAGTCCTAAATCCCCCTTAAGGGCTAGCGTGGGAATTGTAGGATGGACCCCAATTAATTTCTTATAATGTTGCAGCTGAACGGTTTCAAGTTGCGGGATAGCCTCATACCCCCAAAGCTCAGCCCCATAATGGATAGTAGGGCGAATTTTTGACTGAAATATTTGCTTATGCATTTTTAAATTTTTTATTCCACTTATCACTGAATTTCTCAACACAGCAGCAGACACTGCTTTACCTCTACGAATCATTTCTTTAATATGATCTTTCCAGTTTCCTTTTTCATTCAACAAAAACCCAAGATACTTGAAAGTATCACTTCTTTTTAAATCAGTACCTTTATAGAAAAATTTGTGATTATTTTTATTATTACCAAAAACTACTATTTCTGTTTTTTTAACATTCAACTTCATCTTCTTTTTGTCCAAATAATCTGCTAATATATTTAACAAACTCTGCAGTTCTTCGGGGGATTTAGCTACCAGCGCAGCATCGTCAGCAAATAGCAACAGTGATAATGTCAAATTCCCTAGACGCACCGTGGGTGCCCATTTCTCCTGGAAATATTCAACAATATCATTTACATAAATACAAAAAAGCCTCGGTGACAAAGTGCTTCCCTGCTTCACTCCTACCTCACAATCAAATAAATCTGAAAATCCCTTCCCTGCTACTTTAACCATTCCTTTAGTAAGCCTATACATATCCCCAACTAATCTAACAAAAATCCGGGGCAGGCCTATCCTCAACAACTCTTTACAAAGCAGGATTCTATCTACGCTATCAAAAGCCTTCTCTAAGTCTATGAAAACAATAAACAGGTTATTCCTCCCTCTACAATACTTCTCTATCAATGACTTAAGTATAAAAACCCTATCAATTGTGCTATAACCTTCCCTAAAGCCTCCTTGCTCCTCAAAAATAATTCTATTCCTACTTAACCACGATGCTAGCCTATTATCAATTATCTTTTCTAGAATCTTACTTAAACATGAAACTAGAGCAATTGGACGGTAATTACCATGTAGTGATGGGCTCCCCTTCTTAAACAATGGCAAAATCAGAGATGTCTTCCATCCTGAAATCCACTTTCCAGAAGAAATCACATTATTAAATAACATAATAAATATTGGCATAAACAGACTGGAAAATTTCTTATATAACCGAGTGGGGAGCCCGTCCATACCTGGTGCCGAACCTCCATCCATCTTTTTTAACGCCTCACTTACTTCTTCACGAGTCACTTCACCTACAAGCGAATAATCTTCTTCCCTCATAGGATAACTAACTTCTACATTAAGACCACCAAATTCTTCTTCACACCACTTACCAAGATCTCCTTCTTCTTTACTTGAGAAATGTTCCGGCCAGGTTTCAGGATCAGGGATTCCAAGTGATGTTTTTCCTTGTTTATGGTTCACCCGTCTCCAGAATTCTTTCATATTACTTTCCACGTAGAGGCGACTCGTCTCCTCCATTTGGCGAAGAAGGAATGATCTTTTCTTCGACTTAATTAGCCTCTTGTGACAACTTCTCAGCTCGCGAAATCTAGTTAATAGACTAAAGCTTTGAACCTCATCCCTCGCCTGCTTTACTAATTCTAGAGCTTTTACTAATACTTTCTTGCTTCTAATACACTCTATATCATAATAACTATCAATCAATGGCTCCGACGACCCTAAAACTGGAGTAGACAATTCCAGCAATAATGAACTGAACTTAGCTTCTAGATCTTCAGCATTACTACTAGTTAACCTCATCTGTTCTAGCTTTTGATGCACAACTTCTTCACTAAAAATCGCGCTTAATACCTTTTGTTCCATCTCACCCCACGCACTCTTAAGCCGACGAGGCAGCGGTAAGTTTTTTGGCGGGGGTGATTCTTCAATTTTTTTACGGGCCTGAACCAGACTCAACTTAATAGGTAAATGGTCAGAAACCTGAATATTTAAAACCTGAACATCTAGCGATTCCGGATCCAGGCGAATATCAATTAAAACATAATCAATAACACTTGGCCTAAGACCCGAAATACATGTATACTCACCCGCCAACTTATCAACTCCAAATCTCCCATTACCAATTGCAACTCCAACTTCCGCACAAAATGCCAGGAGCTTTCTACCCCAAACGTTCAATCTTCTTTTAACATCCATACTCTTTCGTGGTATCCTATACATCAGTGGGATAACAGAATAATTATCTGGAATTTCCACTTCGGGTAACTCAATTGAATCCGCTGTATACGCGTTGAAGTCTCCTAACAACAAAAAACTATGGTTCATAAATTTACATCGAAGAGCTGAAGTTTCCTTTTCTAAAAAATCCCACGTATCCTCTGCATTATAGGAACTATTCTGGGGAGGGATATAAACTGAACAAACAACCAATTTCAGCCCTGTATGGCATACCAGTCTTATCCAAATTAGGTTTTTTGATTCGCTTTTTAACCTTTCATAAACCAAAAACTCATTTTTCTTTATTAGCACTAGAATACCTCCGTAAGTCCGCAAATTCCTCGACAAAGGACGCGATACACTTTCTACCGCAAAACCGCGAAAAGATGGCACATCGTCGCTACTGTGCCACGACTCAGTAAGTGCCACAAAATCAAACTTAGATATTTCGTTCTCCACTTCACACATTTTATTTTTTAACCCTTGAACATTCCAAGAAACGAATTTCAAATCACTTCGCTGTGTACGGCCATCGCACCACTAGTCTACATTACGGCTTGGACCAGGCTCGGGTTGGGAAGGCATTTGCGGGGGCGTAATGACTGGTTCACTGAAGTCCATTCTGTAATAATCTGGATGTGGACTGTAAGCCCCCCTACCTCCAGTGCTGCGGTCGTAGCTGCGACTTCTCATATTTTCTTTCCAGCGGCCACCGCGGACATTTCTTGATTGGGTTCTAAGTGGGTCATCCGGGCTTATTTCCGAGCTCTTGCGTCGGCGCTCCGACAAAACCTGCGCATCGACTACAGTGCTCGTATCACTTTCTTCACTTGCAGAGGTATCACCCCCTGAGCTTCCTTGATAATTCGGATTTGCTCCCATCGCCGGGATAGTGTTATTGCTAACTATAGGGGTCTGGGAGCCACTCCTTTGGTTAGCAATACGGACAGTGTCATTTCCAGGTGCTCGATGTTGAGTACTTTCGGTCACTTTATTAAGTTTCGAATCATAAACGAAAATGCGACCTTGAATAAACAGTTTCGTACCCCTGAGTTTGGCATTTTTTCCATCAGATACTGCGCGATCTAGTACTGGTTTCAAGTGGCTGCGGGCTTCCCTTTGTGCGTACGTATAATCCGGAGCTACTTTTACTCCAAACATCTGTAAAACTCTGCTGTGGCGCAAGATATAGTCACGAAGATCAATCACATTAAACTTGATCACCACCGGTCCCGTAGCACCTAGTCTGTGAACGTCTTTTAAGTCGTACCTTGATAGATCGAGTCTCGAAAAAGCTTGTTCTAGTAGCGACATCACCCCCTCCTTTAACGTTGTGTTGGCCTGCTGCGTCGTAGTGAAATCATATAGAATGAGGTTAGCGCGTTTCATCTCAGATTCTAACAAATCAGCCCTCCGATTTGCTGTCGATAAGCGCTCGCTCATTTCACGCATTTTTTCCGCCATTTCTTTGTTAGCCTCTAAAGCTTTTGAAAGCTGTTCTTGTACTTGGCTTACATCTTGCTGAACGACCGATACTGCTGTAGACAACTTCGGCAGGAGATCTAACTTAAAACTTATCTCCTGCAAATGCTGGTTCATCACCGCAGCATCCATAAACCCAGTCACGCTGCTGGCGCATGTACTTTGAAGGCTCGCTTGTTGCAAATGCTGGTTCATCACCGGGGCATCCGTAAATCCAGTCACGCTGCTGTTGCGTGAACTATGAAGGCTCGCTTGATGCGTGGATTCCATTTTCACTGCAAAAATTCTCTGCAGCGTATTCACTGAAATCAGGAATAATCGTTCGTCGAGTCCAAAGTCCAAGGACAGTGCAAGTTCGTTATCCGGTAATGGTAATACAATCACTAGGGCAGAATGCGACCGCTCTCATCGAACGCTGAATGAATAAGGATGGATTATCGAGAAATACAAGAGCCGCAGTATTTGCCTGGGAACGTAGAACTTGAATTTTCGTAGCATACCCAGGTTCCTAGATAAAGTTTTGGAAACAGCATCAGTATGGTTCTTGAAGCAAAGAGTTTCACCAATCTTCACTCCGAGATACTTAACCGTTGGTGTTCGCTCTATTTCACCTTCAGTAAATTTGATACACCGAATCCAGGGATAATAATTCGCCGTGCGCGAGAATATCACGAAAGAGCTCTTAATCGGAATTGGTTGGAGTTTATTCACTCTCATCCATTGCGATACTTCTTCCAGTGATTGCTCACACAAACTCATTAAAAGTCTCTCGGTTCTGGCTATACATATCAGTGCAGTATCATCAGCAAACATTGGAACTGTGATGTCTTTTTCACCACAAAACAGTTCGCTCATCTTACTTTTCACTTCTCTGATAACTCGTGACAGGTCATTGACAAATATCAGGATCCTTGTGGCACCCCACACACCACAGGCAATTAAGACGACTTGACGTTTCTGATTTCTACAAACTGCGATCTACCGAAGAGAAAATCACGAAGGAACTGCAGAGCTGGCCCTCGAATAACTGTTTCTCCCACAACGATGATCGGATCGGGGGAGGGACTATTTTTAAGCCAATCTGATAGAGTCCCTAGCATGCCTGCCAAATTTCATGGCCATAGCACAGCCTGCCAAGTTTCATGGTCATAGCACATTCGGAAGTACCCCAGCTCGTGATGACCAGAATTGTGGAAAACCCTCTCAAACTCCCCCAACTGTGACTAGATCCGGTCCTGTTCTGTCAGAATTGTCTCGTATTATCTCTACGGCTTATTCTTGTTCTTTCCTCCGAGTCCCATCCCGATCTTTCGACTCTAAGCGTTTCACGAGATTTCTTGCACCCCCCCCCCCCCTCCAGCTCCAGCCCCCCTTTATAGGATTCGTTCCGGACCTGAGACTGATCATCTGAGACACTTGTTCTTGACACTTGTCAAGTTTCATTTACGTCCGATCACCCGTTCTAAAGTTATGCATGTCACTAGATCCTGGATTCCCATCCCTCCACTCCCCCAACATCACCGTATCAGGGAAGGAACTAATTTCAAGTCGACCTGGGAGACTACCTAATATGTCTGCCAAATTGCATGGTCCTAGTACACCCGGAAGTACCCTAACTCGTGATCACCGCGGAAATCCAGGAAACCCCCTCTGACACGCTCCACTGCGTTACCTCCATCCCGATCCCTCGACCCTAAGCTTTCCAAAGATTTCCGGTCCCCGGAACCCCCAGTTATCGGATTCGGGCCAGATTTGAAATTGAAAATCTGAGACACTTGTTCTTCACACTTGTCAAGTTTCATGCATTTCCGTTTCCAGATTCCCCATCGCTCCACTCCCCCCGCGATGGCTGGATCGCGGAAGTGATTATTTCCAAGCTATCCTGGTCGGTTCCCTCATATGCCTTCCAAGTTCCTAGCTTATGTGGAAGCGTTTCAGGAGATTAACGGTGCCCTCCTCCAGCCCCCCGCCCCCACCACAGGTATCGAATCTGGTCCGGATTTGAAACTGAATACCCGAAACACTTGTTCTTGACTCACGTCAAGTATGTCCGATTACCCTATCCGACGTTATGCATGTTAATAGTTTCCCGATTTCCCATCGCTCCATTCCCCCCACTATGATCGGATCTGGAAAGTGATTATTTCCAAGTTAATCTGGTTGGTTCCCTGATATGCCTGCCAAGTTCACTGTCTAGCTTATGTGGAAGCGTTTCACGAGACTTGTTCAGTTTAAGTATAGTTAGCATCAGAGAAAAATAGCTCTAGTTATTTTGCTCTGTTTGGCATTTAGCATTCGTTCTCACCACTTGGTTTCTTTAATCTGTAAACTCTTCCCGCATTCACTTCCAAGTACAATGACGCTTGGCCCTATTGGTAGAGCGCTGGACCTACACCACAGAGGTCGTTGGATCGATCCCGCATTTGGACATTTCTCTTTTTGCTACCCTTTTGCTACCGTTGTTCCTAGTTTCCGGACTCCCGGATCCGGGGAAAGTCGGATTGGCGAAGTGATTATTTGTAAGTTAATCTGGTCGGGTCCCTGATATGCCTGCGAAGTTTCATCGTCCTAGCTTGTGTGGAAGTGCCCGAAGTAGAAAAACCTAGACCGACCGACAGACCGACGGACGGACAGAAATTACAATCGCTATATGGCTCTTGGCCGGAGGACAAGTGCCATAAAAACCAGAAGAACGATGCGGACTGAACGACATACAAACTCAAATAAAAGAACGAATTTTGAAATGTGCGTGTTAAAAGTGTATATGTACAAATCTGTGACAAGTTTACAATTCTGAATTCTGTGTCTATTTACAATTGCGCAGAAGCTTTCACCCAGCACTTATAAAATCCTTCGTTTTTCCCATAACTGTACAACTATAAACTATAAATATACAACTCCGTTAAAGTCCGCAAAAATAAATACCGGCATTTTATGAACGCAAAAACGGACTTTTACCGGACATACAAGAACAAAGAGAGCAAACATGAGTTTCAAATTTAAAATTTAAGTGCGATAATGAATACTGCTGTATGGCCCTTTGTTGGCTTTAATAAATTATTATTATAACAAGAGCTAGAAGCTCATATGGGACTGTCAATTAAGCTGGGGCAGAGGACGACTGTCGGAATTTGTCAACTCGTGGGTTTACTCTTATTCTTTGCGAACAAAACCATTGAGGCAAGAATGTTCATAGGCCCTTGGCGACCATGAAAATGTATCGGTTACTAAAATGTATATTTTGCACTTTGCGGAAAAGAACTCATTCCGGATCAAACCCTCGAGATAAAAATGAGCATGGGCCGTTCGGGATCATAAAAATCTGTCGTCTGGTCAATAATATTTTTTTTTAGACTTTGCAGTTATGATACGCATTTTAAGTGGTAGTAGTAGACAGGTTTAATAGAAAAACTTGGCAGCATCGCTGATTTGCGTTTCTTTACAACAGATTCAAAATCAAACTACACTTGTAAATATAAAACAAACAAGAAATATTAACTCTTATTGTACATATCGACGAAAGCCGGGACGAAAGAATTACCATATCAGTTTGTTCTTGCATTAACTGGAAATAACTTATTTTGCTTTCTCGTTCTTGATGGTGGAGGTTGATCAGGTAGAATGTCTCGGTGCTGAGTTTTAGAAAGCAAGAACTTTCCAAAACCCGTTATCAGAGCTTCGTACCGGTTTTGGAGTAACGGCAGTCCTAGCACTTCCAGAGCCTTTTCGTAGGGGATGTCACGGCGGCCCAAAATAATCGATACAGCTCGCTTCTGAACCGATTCAAGCTCCTGACAAAGATACACTGTTCTAAGTGCTGACGGCGCCCATACAGGGCAAGCATACTCCAAAATGGGGCGGACGTACGTTAAGTATGCAGACTTAATACTCTCTGTGTTCGCACTGAACCTACGCATACCGTTTAAAGTCTGTAGACTAGCGTTTGCACTTTTAACCACGTTTTCAATCTGTGCGGCAAAGCTGAAGTCATTGGAGAAAGTGACTCCAAGGATCTTGATACTGTTTGTTAGTGGAAATGGAACATTTGGCTCCATAACATCCCTTTTTAGCGGGTTAAAGCGTACTATCTTCGACTTTTTCCGATTAATCTCAAGATCTAGCTCCGCGCACTCTTTTGTGAAAACACTGACAAAATTTGAACTGAATTGTGGCGTCACAACTCCGTTTTGTACTAAATATTTCAGGATGAATGACAGGTCGTCCACGAACTTGTAGCGGTCGTCATAGTCAGCTATGAGGAAGTTGATTACAGACAAGAATACAATAGCTGCGAGCTTAGTGCCTTGTGGGGCTCCACAGGTGGATGAGGACCATTCGGAATTACTATCACCTTCATAGAGAGCAAAAACACGCTGCATCCTCTGACTGAGAAAGTCCAACACGAGCGTAAGAGTCTTTTTCTTAGCCCCCATTAGCTTGAGATTAAGGGCAGCTACAATGTGATTGATTAAATCAAAGGCCTTTCGGAAGTCTATGGCGCCAAGGTCGACAAAACTGTGTCCCTTTTCGACCCACTTGAGGATACTATCGTACATCCGCACTAGGTACACTGAGGTATTACAGTCTCTCAGTCCGCCGTATTGTCTTTGGTCGATAGATTCCTTGATTTGATCCAGTAAGACCCTCATGATAAAGGTCTCGGCCACTTTTGCCAGGCATGGTGTTAGCGAAATAGGTCTAAGTTCGTCACAGCTCTTGGGGTTAGTAACCTTCGGAATTACTCGAACGTGAGCTTTCTTCCAAACAGCTGGAAAGACCCCAATAAGAAAGCACAAGTTTATCAGCACTGAGAGTGGTTTCGCATTGAAAGGGGCGTATTCTCGAATCAGTTTGGGTGGAAGTTCGTCTGGATAAGCAGAGCTGTTTGCTTTCACCTTCATCAGGGCCTTATAGGTTGTCATCTCATCGAAAACAACTTCACCTTCGTCTGCGCAGGAGTCAAGTATTTCCGACTTCTGGGCTTGTGTGGGAGAAGGGAATGTGGTCCAGATACGGGTGAAATATTGGTTAACCTCATAAGCAGTTGTGTAAGTTCCGTCAGGGTGGCTTATTTTTATGCTGTTATGGATGGACTTGCCAGTGATTTGCTTGACCGCTCTGTGCCATTTCCTGGGATCAGTGTGCCTAAGACTGTCCGAAAATTTCTCACGCCCGTAATCTTTCTTCGCACTTCTCGTGAGACAGGTAATGTGATTCCGCAATTTTTTCGCGTTTTGCAAATCTCCTTCTTGGAAAAGCTTGCACTTCTTTCGGATTAGTTTCTTGATTTGCGGGGTTATCCACGGTTTATCACTTTCGCATCTAGTGAAAGTCTTTTCAGGAAATAGCTCAAGGTATTTGGCGTGGAGCACTTCGGTGAACAGTTGGCATTTTTTATCGAGGCTTCCGTCTCCATAGACCTCTGGAAAAGCGTAAGTAGCTATCCATCGACCATAAGCGCTAATTGCCGAATCCGTAAGCGGACGGTACTTGACACGCTTAACTTCAGGCTTGGGTATGGAAGCGGCAGCTGACCAGAGCACAACGTTGTGATCAGAACTGGCAAGCGGCCCAAGGGATTCGGGGGTTTGGTAGTATGTCTCACAGTTGGTCAGGATTAAATCCAGTATGCTGCCGGATTCGTGTGTTGGGAAATTGACTACCTGCTTGAGTGAAAGGCTCGATGATAGCCAGCTTTTCTTGGTTTGATTAAAGTCACCAGCCAGAACAACAGCAGGGTTTCCATAAAACGCACGAAGGTGGTCGACAGTCTTTTGGAGGTATGTTACAAGATCACGGCGGTTTTTAGCACTTTCAGGGTAGTAGATTGAGGCAAAAATGATGCATGAGTAAGCACGCGGCATGGCTGATGGTTTGCACCAAACCCACACAGCCTCATGTTCAGTGCTTTCGAGTTCACGTAGCTCCTTCATAGGGATATCTTCACGCACGTAAAGGGCTACTCCACCGCCAAGTCTCTGGTCTCCGAGAGCTTGTCTTGTTCTGAGATGTAGGGCATAACCGGTGAGTTTTCCTGTCGCTTCAGTCAGGTTCCAAGTTTCTGTTATGGCTGCGACGGCAACATTGTTCTGCCGTAATACAACGTCGATCTCATCTGTTTTATTGCAAAGAGAACGGGCGTTACAAAGCAGGAATGTTGGAAAACGCTTCTTTGCATTGTACTCGACGGGAGACAGAGTTGGTGGGGACAGCCTACAGCTTGCTGGGCGTGGGTCTGCGTCATATCTTGCGAGACAGGGCGGAAGTTTTTGATTCGAAACGTTTACTTCTGTGTAGAACCCGTCTCTTTGTTGTCGGCAATTAGGCATTCTGGCAGACACAATTGTCTCAATCGCTTTACTGAGTTGGTCCCTATGTCTTGTTTTAACACGTATTCCAGCTCTACTCCCGTGCCTCCTTCCTCTTTTCTGTCCATACAGGGTAACGCATCCTGGCGGAGCCTTCAGCAGTCCAAGTTCGTTTAAACGAATGAAGGTAGATGGCACTAGTGTTGAATATGAATGAATTCCGTACACGGTAAAGCATCCTGGCGGAGCCTTCAGGAGTCCAAGTTCGTTTAAACGAATGAAGGTAGATGGCGCTAGTGGTGAAAATGAATGAATTCTCATTTCAATGCGCGTTTTCGTCAAACTGCTGATACCTGCATGTCTGGTCATCACACCAATTAATAGTCCGTGAACAACTGCATTCATCAGTATATGCATTTCCTAGGGTATTTGATTTGATCTCGCACAAATTTAGAGCTAAACTTTCCAGATGGTCTGCAGCCTCAACGGCGCAAGAGCCGAAAGGGGCTAAGTTCATTTTTAAGTAGAACCCTTGAGGCAAAACGGTTTTTGACTCTTGGGGATCATTAAAATGCATCGTCTGCTGAAAAGTATCTTTGCTCTTTGTGGTTACGATGATCATGGTCCCTTGTAGATCATGAAAAAGTATTTTTGGCCAGAAGTTTTCTTTTCACTTCGTGGTAAAGATGCGCACTTCAGGGGGACTACAAATTGACTTATAAGCAAAACTCTACAAGCACAAAAGATAAACATCAGAGGCATGAAAAATTCACAATACCAAGTTTCGCCAAGTTTCACCGGTTCGAAAGTTATGCATGCCTAAATTTTTCGGATTTTCCCTTTCTCCATTCCCCCCTCCAGGATGTTCGGATCTGGGAAGTGACTATTTCTCAGTCAGTCTTGTCGGGTCTCTAATTTACCAGAAGAGTTTCATCGCTCTAGCACATCTTATAGTGCCTTAACTCGTAATCACCGGAATTCCTGAACCCCTCAAACAACCACAAAGTATCCGGATCCAGTCCGGTTCTATACACGACGTATCTAGGGCTCGTTCTTGTTCTTCCGCCAAGTTTCATCCCAATCCCTCCACTGTGAGCGTGTCACAAGATTTCTGGTTGACCCCTCCAACTCCCCTAAAGTCACCGATCCGGTCCCGACTTGAAATCGAGGTCTTTATCCAAGCTTCAAGTTTCAGAAAAATCCGATCATGCGTTCGGAAGTTATACATAAATCAAGATTCCGGATTCCCCCTCCCTCCACCCCCCTACACTACTACTGTTCTTAAGTAACTATAGTCGAGTCCCGGATACGCCTGCCCGGTTTCATCTTCCTAAGACAACTAGGCGTACTTTAACTCGGAATCACTGGAATTCGGGACCCCCCCACCCCTCCCAAGCTCCCCCACAGTCCACAGGATCCTCTAAGGATCTGTCAACTGTATATATGGGACTTGTATTTGTTCTTCTCATCAAGTTTCGTCCCGATCACGACCCCTCTAATCTGAGCGTGTCATAAGATTTACGGTTTCCCCCTCTCAACTTCCCCCAAAGTCACCGGATCCGATCTGGAGTTGAAACGGGACGTCTGATGGGTCACGAGGTCATTCTTAGTATCAAGTTTTATTAAGATCCGATACCCCGTTCCAGAGTTACACATACCTGAAGATTCCGGATTCCCCCTCCCTCCACGATGGTCGGATCCGGGAAGTGACTATTTCCAAGCTTGTTTGGTCGGGTCCCTAACATGCCTGCCAAGTTTCATCGTTCTAGCACATCTGGAAGTACCCTAACTCGCGATCACCTGAGAGTGATCGGTATATGTCACTTTCCCGGAAGGCAAGTTCCATAGAAACGAAAGCGCACTTGCAACACTCCATCGTTGAACGGAAGAAATTGCGTGAAACCTTAAAGAAAGTAAATATCTCCCAGTAAAACAATGGGATTTAATCAACGATTGCCTTGACCGGAAACCAATGAAGAATTATCACCTCGTAACGGAGAAACCTCTGAAGGACAAAATAATATGGCCAATTCGCTGGATAGATGCTGGTGAACTACTGATACTGGGCTGCCTGAGTACAAAGCTAAGTCCACCTACATGAAAGCTGCGATATCCACCAGGCCCCAACCCCATCTGACAATTTGAGGTTTTTCTGAAAGTTTAACTGAAAAGCAAGCTTCTATTGGTATGTTGTATTTGAATACACTGAGATATTTTGACTCGGTTGAGGGATTTTTTTTTTTTTGGGGGGGGGGTGTGGAGAATACAGGCATAGACTGAAAAAGTTAAAGCTAGGTTTAACCTTCCGGATTTTTCTTCCGGAGTCCAGACAGCCGTTTTCGTTGAGACAGCCTGGAAGACCAGACAGCTGGAAGGTGAAGAAAGTCCGGGTTGTTGGATCCCCCAGATTCCGGATTTCTGGGAGTTGCCATAAAGGCAACCCGTTATAGCAACACAACAAATATGCCAATGTCTGAAGAAAAGGGAAATGATTGATAGTTATATCCAGGAAATATTGCAGAATAGCAGAATTAGATATCATAATTTTCATGAAAATCTGAGTATCTGGAAGGTGAAGCCTGGCTTTCAGACAGCACAATTTGAATCCGACTGAGGGCGTGTTTTTCCTTCACAAACGATAGAAAACCTAAGACGCTTCTACATGCCTATTGTCAAACCAAGTTAAGAAAAAGTCCAGTTATTTTCATCGGGTTTTCAAACTTGTTGAAGTTGTTGAATGAGTGATTTTAACTAGATTCTCGCATGTCAGTCATAATAGATGAACCATTAAGGTCTAACTCATACACACGATGCAAGTGTTACCCTTTTGGATGTTTCTTCGTCGCTATCAAAAATCATTGACAACAGAACCCAACCAGCGCATGACCTTCTACACTGCTTCCTGGTCGACGATTGAAATTAAGTGTCTTTTTGTATATGTTTATATTTTTATTTATTTTGTTCATTTGCTCCGCTTTCAGAAAACGGTGGGTTATAAATAAATTACTTACTTACTTATTACACGCCAGCTTAGTACTGTACCTTGTATTTGAAAAATGCGTAGTGACGCTGTAGTGATTTCGATAAAAAGCTATCAAAAGAAAAACAAAAACGCAGACACAAACGGCTTCAAATTAAGTCTACAAAAGTCCCAGAAGTAGCAGCAAACTGTTGTTGGGATCCCAAAACGTAAGTGGAGGGATACCTATGACATCGCAAAAGTTGTCCGTCCGTCCGTCCGTCTGTAAGCACGATAACTCTCGAAGGGAATGAGATATTTTGATGAACCTTAGTATGAGGATTGTTTGGGTCAAGGGTAAGGTCGAGTTCGTAGATGGGCTCTGTAGCCCTATATTTGGGGGTGGGGGAGGGGGTTCAATTTAAGTGACAAACAAAATATTTTTAAACAGCTAATGTGATAGTCGATTATGGGGTAAGAAGACATTCTGAACACGATGGTGACAATCATTTTCTCGCCGGACAAGTAGTTCGTTCGGAATCCGGCAATAACCGGAAAGTTTGTCAAAAGTTGAATTAAATGTTTGATTTAGGGGTAAGAAGACATGCTGAGCACGATGGTGAAATCGTTTTCTCGCTGGAGGAGTAGTTCGTCCGGAATCCGGCAAAAACCGGAAAGTTGGTTAAAAGTAAAAGTTTCATTTGAAGTTGATTAAATGTTTGATTTAGGGGTAAGAAGACATGCTGAGCATGATGGTGAAAATCATTTTGTCGCCGGACAAGCAGTTCTTCCGGAATCCGTCCAAAACCGGAAAGTTGGTTAAAAGTAACAGTTTCATTTGAAGTTGATTAAATGTTTGATTTATGGGTAAGAAGACATGCTGAACCCGATGGTAAAAATCATTTTCTCGCCTGACAACTAGTTCGCCTGTAATCCGGCCAAAACCGGAAAATATATTAAAAGTAAAAGCTTTATCTGAAGTTGATTAAATGATATATTTAGGGGTAAGAAGAGACGCTGAGTCTGTATATAATGATCATTTTTTACACGGACATATAATTAGTCCGGAATCCGGTTGTACCCGCATTTTTTTTAAGTCAAAATTTTATTTAAAGTTGATTACATTTCTTTATAGGGATAAGGAGATACGCCGGCTTCGTTTCTGAATTTTTCCTTTTTTTGCTGGACTAGTAGTTCGGTCGGAATTCTGGCCAAACCACAAATTTGGCAGTAGTAAAGCAGGAAGTTTCGGTCAATATCGTCAAAAATAGATATGGCATATAGAGGTATAGATAGGTAGATAGAATATCTGAACTCGGTTTTCTCTGATGATTAGCCTGGCGAAGACAAGACCGAATTGTCTGGATCAAATCTTAGATTTTTGGGATCCCATCGACACCTTTGGTCTTGTTTTTATTGACACCAAGCAGGCTACTTTGGTCCCACATATCCAAGATTACACAGAGCTACCATGGCTGATTTTTAAACAGACTTTGTTAAGGATAACCATTACCGTAGCATTCCTGTGACGATGCAACAGACTTGTGCTTGTTTGTAGACATGTGACTTTGAGGAATCTTTCAAGAAATGACTATTGAAAGACAGAAACCCAACAAAAACTGGCTTAACCTCCAACGAATGAAAGACAACCTTACATTCGGCAAATAAATCTAATATCTATGTCCACGAGGTCAACATCACATGAGTCTTCCGGATTTACTCTTTGCAACAATTGCAACACCTTGAAAAATACATAGATCATGTGGTGGATAAGCACCTACCTATCTTATTATCCAAATTTTCGAGCATCACTTTTCGAAAATCTGCAACCGCGCATTCGCAAAGTCCAGGTCACCCACATTCAAGCCACTACTTGACCTTGTGGCCCCACCCGGAAGGACATTTACTTCATTACAATACTTGGGATCCAACTTACCTGACCTGACTCACAAAAGTAGAGAAAGACAGCTACTTCAAACATTTTATCTTTGAGCAGTAAATGTCCGGTTCCAGATCTTTCAAGTGCTTCCACATCTCGTCTGATACCAAAATACTGAAGAAGAATTACATCAAGGAGAAGTTCTCCAGTTTTTCCAGCGATCCTAGTAACTGGTCCAAGCTCCTTTAGCCAACTCTCAGGGGTCGTCAACTTCAATCCTAGAAGTAGCACAGCATAAATATTCCTTCAGCCCATGCTGACTGCGAATCATATTTGACAGCGCAAAACGGATACGTCAGCGGAACTTTTATTACAGCTATATTTCGTCCATTCTTGGCATGGTCCTCTTCAGGCTCAAAGTCGCTCAAGTTGGAAAAATGTACTTTTTAAAAAAGAAAGAAATATAGCTCTAATAAAATTTCAGCTGACGTATCCGTTTAGCACTGTCATATCAAAGCGCATCATTCGTGACGGTCTGGGTGTATCTTTCCTTGGTCTTCCCCAGAACACTGTGGTAACTGTATTTTGGTCCAAGTTTAAGGTAGACATTCATTTAGGCTAGTGTAACCTTTTAAAATGGATCGAATGCAGAATTTGTGGAAAAGCATGGTCTAGATAGTGTTCAGTTGTAGACCTATTATTTTTATTTTATAATATTTTTTCTACCCCCAAGCTTTGACGGATATAAATAAATTAACTTAATTGAATTGATAAACATGAAATTAAGCTTACAGCTTACTGACAACTGCTACTACTGTTTGTTACGAGCTATTTTTTCTCCAAGCAGAGTTAAGAATGCTTATTAAGCTGTGCGGAATAAGGCGCTTAATCTTTTTTCCGGTCCTGACAGTTCATGTTTTTGTGAATTTGCTTTCATTTAGTTTTTCAATTCCCAAAACGAAACAGTTCAGTTCATTTCAGTTTAGTTCAGTTAATTTTAATCATAAAAATAGAAAACATCATTGACTGTTTATGGCCCCACCATAAGGACTAACATAAGGCCTGGAAATGGGCGGGGCTTATTCATCATTCATATAATCTTAAGGGCAGCAAACCAAAGAAATCAAAAAAAAAAAGAAAAAGAAGGAGCGAAAAAAAGAAGAAGAAGAAAAGAAGAATGAGGGCATAACAAACTGACAAGAGAAATTGACTAATGAACGATCTTCCATCAACAAAGCGCCGTTCCCCCCCCCCCCCCCCCCAAAAAAAGGAAGGAACAAAGAAGAAAGAAAATTATGTTTTGGAACTTTATGTTCTCGATAAGAAAAAAGACTTGTCCTGTGACTTGAAAGCTGAAAGGGTAGACGCAACCCTTGCCTCCTCAGGTATTGAGTTCCAAACTCCCGGAGCAAAGTGTTTTATTATGAAAGAAGCTCTAGTTGTTTTACTCGCCAACTTTCGGGCATTCCGAGTAGAATACTCGTGGAAATCCTGATTCCGTGAAAACAAATTCTAAAAGATGAATTTAAATGATCATTAAAATACTTATAAGTGAAAACTGCAACTTGGTAATCTCTAATTGTGGCGACATCCATTATTTTATTAGATCTAAAACGTTTACTATGATTCTCATTGGGGTCATGTGACGTGATTGCCCGGATATCACTGTTCTGTATATTTTGAACTTTCTTGTAACAAGATACAAAATTGGTAGCCCACACGGAGCATCCATAAATTAAGGATGAAAAATGGCATAATATATCATTCGAAGAATTTTAGATGATGCAATGTTTTTAACTCTCCTTATCACTCCAAGAGACCGAGAAAGTTTAGACGACAGAACATCGGCGTGTTCTTTCCATGACAAATTCTCATCTAGTAGAAAACCAAGGTATTTGATGGATTGCACTCTTTTGATGACTGAAGTACCCACCATAACTCGACCAGGGCTTGTTCGGGACGAAATTCTCGAGAATACCATATAGTTTGTTTTTAAAAAATTCAGGGTTAGTAGGTGAGAATCAGTGAAATTGGTAAATTCAGCTAGTGCTATTTTTAGCTTTTCGTACAAATCAGGTATAGAAGGGGCAGACAGAAAAAGAAGAGTGTCATCAGCAAATAAAAGAATACCAGCTTCGGATAGGAAATATTTAACCGTGTCAATAAAGATAATAAAAAGTAATGGTCCCAAAATCGAACCCTGTGGCACTCCGCAATGGATTGCAAACTGTTCCGATGTAATACTACCGTTCATGACTACTTGTTTCCTTCCAAATAAATAAGACCGAAGCCAGTCTAGTGCTTTACCCCCTATTCCAATAGACTGTAAAGAATTTAGCATTTCATGGTGGTCAACAGTATCAAATGCTTTTTTTTTAAGTCCAAAAATATTGCAGCTCGAACCAAACCATTTTCAAAAGCTTCGTTGATCCAATCTACTAGTTTAATGATAGGTAATTCCGTTGATAGACCTTTACGGAACCCAAATTGAGTATCAAGCAGAATTTTTTCAATGTGTCTGGAAAGTTGACCGTGCACTATTTTTTCATAAACTTAAAAAAAAAAGCAAGGATGGATGTTGGTCTTTCGTTACTTGCTTCATCTTTTTTCCCCGATTTATGTCAAGGAATTACCCCCGCAAGCTTCAAAGCTTCAGGAAAGATTCCTGTTTTGATCGATAAATTTATTAAATGGACAATTATAAGAATTAGGGATTGTTTAGCTGCCCTTACAATTTTTAAACTTATCCCATCAACGCCACAAGAATTCGATTTCATATAATTAAGGATTTTATTAATTTCCTCAGATGAACACGCAGTAAAATTCAGTTCTGAAACAAGTGGTCTGTTTATCGCTAGCGGGACTGGGTTTGATTTACGCCGCGCTTCCTCACACAGTCGTCTGCCTTCGGAAGAAAAATAATTACAAAGGTAATCAGCAATTTTCTTGGGATCTTCGAGTCTTCCGTCAACATTTAATGTTTTAATTTCATCACAAGATGGCCGTTTACCAAGTAAATCATTTATACTCTTCCATACTTTCTTCATATTCCCATTACAAGAAGCAAACTGATCTTCATAATATTTAATCCGAGCTCTTCTTCGTATAGAATTTAATTGATTGCGATACGTTTTATAACGCGCATGGTTTTCAACAGAAGGTTCATTTATATACACACGAAAAAGTTTATTTTTATTTTTTACTGAAATTACAAGTCCAGGCGTCATCCAGGGTTTTCTTGGGAAATTCCTGTTCTCTTTCTTACAATCCTGAAGGAGGCAAGCCAAATCCATTGCTTTTGTTATAGTTTCTGCAAAGAGATCATATGCTTTACTTGGGCAATCTTCATTTATTACTGGAGAAAAATCTTGCTCGTCCAAAATCTTACTAAACTTATTTAAATTTGTTTCATTCATTAACCGATAAGATTGCCTCGTGTTAATCTTAAACCGCTCCTTATTGTTTAGTCTTATTTTGGATAACAGGAAAAAATGATCAGATCCATCTGTAACAACCACATCAGCCAAAGACCTATCAAAAAATGCACTGTCACAGAATATATGGTCAATTAGCGTCGCTGATTTGTTTGTTATTCGAGTTGGAACAGTGACTAACGGATAATTATCCGAAGAAATCATTAAGTTTACAAAATGGTAACTATCCTTTTTATTTAAAAGATTTATGTTGAAATCCCCCATTATTATTTTACTTTTGTTTTCATCGTTTACCCGTTCAAGTACATTTCCCAATTCCTGAAGGAATTCTTTATCATTGTAATGAAGGGACTTTATACACTAAACCAAGGATCAAGTTTTTTCCACGAGTATTCTTAATTTCAATAAACATTGTTTCAAGTCTGCCTTCAAGCCCCAGGGAAAGATCCTCTCTCACCCAATACGAAGTATCATCTTTTATTAGCAAAGCAATGCCGCCTTTTTCCATGGAGGATCGTTCGCGACGGTCACATTTGTAACCGGGAAAAAATCCCAAGGCAGCGATTTCTTAGACACGAAAGTCTCACACAAAAAATTATCGAAGGTACGTGAATTAGTGACGCTAAAGTGTCACATAAGATGAATAAGCAGTACGCAAACCTTGGCAATTCCACAACCCAAAAATCATACCATTATCTGAGGTATTCGCCCATTCATTTGGATTTGAACAGCCAAGAGAAATGTATTTGCTTGGGCAAGGGTGATTACAAGATTTCTAATACAATCATCGTCACCGGATATAGGCATTCCCAGAACACTATCAGGTGAAAACGGGTTGTTTTCAAATTCCTTCAGCAGCACGTCATCTGGAGCGTGTTCCACCCTACTTACTGTAGTTACTACACATGACGTAAAAAATTCTGGCTTTTTGCCGTCAAGGCTGGAACGATTTTTCGGATCACAAAACGCATTATCGAAGGTGTCCAGCGACGTGCAACGAAAATGGTCAAAGGATTGCAAAGCACCCCATACCCAGAACGACTCAAAGCCCTGAACATCCCCACAATGACCTGTGTATAGCTATGTACAAGAATTTGAGCAGCAACATCCCACCCAACATTTTCGTGCCAAACACAGGAGGAACCACCAGGGGCCACCCAAAAAAGCTGAAGAAGAGGCCTGTACTGAAACGGCATGCACAGAACTTCTTCACAAGTAGGTCGATCAACTTGTGGAACGCGCTAGCAGATTCCACTGTTACCTGCCAAACAACAAATAGCTTCAAACAACATTTGGACAAAGAGTGGTCAGGCAAACAGTGGAGATTCAACTGGAAACCTGAACAAGACAGCACCCATGAAGGCGTATATTAGGAGAAATCCTATTCGCCTGCAATTGCAAATTTGCAGGTAATTTGCAGGTAAGTGGAGGGATACCTATGACATCGCAAAAGTTGTCCGTCTGTCCGTCCGTCCGTCTGTGCGCGAAGGGAATGAGATATTTTGATGAAACTTGGTGTGAGGATTCTTTGGGTCAAGAGTAAGGTCAAGTTCGTAGATGGGCGATTTAGCCCTACATTTAGGGGTGGGGGAGGGGTTTTAAATTAAGGGGCAAATTAAATATTTTTAAACTGTAGTGAAAGAAGAGGCCTGTACTGAAACGGCATGCACAGAACTTCTTCACAAGTAGGTCGATCAACTTGTGGAACGCGCTAGCAGATTCCACTGTTACCTGCCAAACAACAAATAGCTTCAAACAACATTTGGACAAAGAGTGGTCAGGCAAACAGTGGAGATTCAACTGGAAACCTGAACAAGACAGCACCCATGAAGGCGTATATTAGGAGAAATCCTATTCGCCTGCAATTGCAAATTTGCAGGTAATTTGCAGGTAAGTAGAGTGGAGATCGCTATGACATCGCAAAAGTTGTCCGTCTGTCCGTCCGTCCGTATGTGCGCGAAGGGAATGAGATATTTTGATGAAACTTGGTGTGAGGATTCTTTGGGTCAAGAGTAAGGTCAAGTTCGTAGATGGGCTATTTAGCCCTACATTTAGGGGTGGGGGAGGGGTTTTAAATTAAGGGGCAAGTTAAATATTTTTAAACAGATAATTTTTAGTCGATTATGGGGTAAGAAGACATGTTGGACACGATGGTGAAAATCATTTTGTCATCGGAAAAGTAGTTCGGCCGGAATCCGGCAAAAACCAGAAAGTTTGTTAAAAGTAAAAGTCTTATTTGAAGTTGATTAGATATTCGTTTTAGGGGTAGGAAGCCATGCTGAACACAACGGTGAAAACCATTTTCTCGCTGAACAAGTAGTTCGCCCAGAATCCGGCCAAAACCAGAAAGTTTGTTAAAAGTAAAAGTTTTATTTGGAGTTCATTAGATGTTCGATTTAGGGGTAACAAGACATGCTGAACACATATGTGAAAACAATTTTCTACCCAGACAAGTAGTTCGCCGGGAATCCGGCCACAACCGAAAATTATTAAAAGTTAGTTTTATTTGTAGTTGATTAGATATTCAATTTAGGGGTAAAGAGAGTTGATTAGATGTTCGATTCAGGGGTAAGAAGACATGCTCAACACGATGGTGAAAACCGTTTTATCGCCAGACAAGTAGTTAGCCCAGAATCCGGCCAAAACCGGAAAGTCTGTTATAAGTAAAAGTCTTATTTGAAGTTGATTAGATGTTCGATTTAGGGGTAGGAAGACACGCTGAACACAACGGTGAAAACCATTTTCTCGCCGAACAAGTAGTTCACCCGGAATCCGGCCAAAATCGGAAAGTTTGTTAAAAGTAAAAGTTTTATTTGGAGTTGATTAGATGTTCGATCTAGGGGTAAGAAGACATGCTGAACACTTATGTGAAAACAATTTTCTACCCAGACAAGTAGTTCGCCCGGAATCTGGCCAAAACCGAAAATTATTAAAAGTTAGTTTTATTTGTAGTTGATTAGATATTCAATTTAGGGGTAAAGAGATGGTGAATCCGTGTATGACAATCATTTTTTACCCGGACATATAATTCGACGGGAATCCGGCTGGAGCCGGAAAATTTGTTATAAGTTGAATTTTTATTTGAAGTTGATTAGATGTTCAATATTGAGGAAAGAAGATATACGATGCGTTCGTTTTTGAGCTTTCTTTTTTCGCCGGAAAAGTAGTTCCGGAATTCGGCCGAAACCGGGAAATTGGCAGAAGTGGCAGGAAGTTTTCGTCAAAACAGAGATGGCTTATAGGGGTAAACACACATGCTAATTCAATACCTGAACTTGTTTTTCCCAGATGATTAACCTGTTTTTGGATTTTAATAGTAAAAATGTTCAAGGAGTCTGGCGAAGACTGGATCTGGCGAAGACAAGGCCCAATTGTCTGGATCAAATATTGAATTTTTTGGATCCCATCGAAACCGTTGGTCTTGTTCTATTTTCCAGCAGGATCTCACGCCAGGGACGAATCCAACCAATCACGTTACAGAGATGCGTAGTTACTACGCTTACTACGCTCCCGAGCATGGTAAGCAAATAGTAACTATTAGTTACTATTCCGACAAGGTTGGAACGGTCAGCGTAGTAACTTTTCGTGAGGATGGAACGGAAATAGTAACTAATAGTAACTATTGTTAGAAGGGTGGAACACGCTCCTGATTGATTCGAATATGCGGGGAAATTTGAAGCACTAAACATATGTTAACATACAAAAAATATTTTAAAGCACGGGGTTATTACTACTAACAGAAACGTTTTAAGTCTTGCCATACTCCGTTCACACTACTCGTGTCGACAAAGATAAGCGTGATTTTATTTTGTTTCAACATTTAATGGATTCATTGTTATGCTTGGATAGACTTTTATAACAGAGTTTAAAATTGACTGTTTGATTGCTGTTGATTAAATACATTTGATAAAATAAGAAAAAGTAATTAAGCGATATTTTATGACACAAGGAAGGCCGAAATTGGGGATAAGAAAGAATAATCGGACAAACTGCATGCCGACTTGATTTTGCAGCATCGGTGCTTTAAAGTGCTCATTGCTTCTCATTTTGTAAGCGATTATCTTTTGCACTCGTTGCCAGGAGTTTCTGAACTCGACGGAATGAGCCTTTCTGGTCAATCGGAAAGAACAATTGGGCAAATTGAGTCGTCGGCTTGATTTTGTAGCCATGGTACTTTCAGTGCTCATTATTTCTCATTTTCCAAGAACGGTCTTTTGCAGTCGTCGCCGGGAGATTCTCTGCAATCTCCGCAATCTCTGAAACATTTTCGGCCAAGATGTGAAGAGGCAATGACAAACTGATAACAAGAAACAGAGTATTTTGAAGAGTAATCTACGAGACGTCAGGAATATTTATCTGCAAAGAGTTAGACGAAAACAAAGCATATTGACTGCCCATTGTACTTTAAGACTTTAACACCTTTTCTTAAGATCTTTTCTTCCTTTTAGGACCTTTTTAAGTACTTTCTCAACCAGTGTTTTGCCGAGACGTGAGATATACAAGGTAGTTTTGTCCCCTCCTTTGTTCCCTACGTAACAGAAATAAGTAGGTTATTATTTTACCTCCCCCCCCCCCCGTTGTCTATTACCCCGATCGTCATTTTTTATATTGTTTGTTCTCAGTACTCTATTAAAGTCGACCACTTTCTATTCTATGTCGATAATTCTGGTTAGATTTTAATTTATGTTTGACTTTACCACCTCCTATTCACGGCCAGTCCGTAATTGATGTGGAAATAAAACTGAATGGAACTGAACTGGATTGAAGTCTCAAGCAGATAGGAAAACGACAAGTAAGTGATTACAGGAGGATTTTCCTGCACTTGAAACGTAGCTTTCTCAGAAAGAATTTGGAGCAGGTAACTGGAAAGCTCCGGAAAAGATGATAAAGATCTGCCGAGAATGTAAGACAAATAATAAGAAAACTGACAGACCTTGATGAGTTACTTTGTTGGGAAAATAACGTGGAGATTTGTAATATATAAAGCATCTGGTTTTGGCGTAGTTTGTAGAGTGTTGATTTACCGTGGGATTCTGCACTGGTAAGAACGAATTGCTCCCCCTGATAATCCAAAAAAAAGCAGGTCAAGATAACAAATTAAACTAGTAGGCTACCTTTCAGACGACAAACCTCAAAATTTATAAGCGTGCCCTCGTGCTTTTTTGTGCCCGTCCAAGTGAACAAGTAATATATTTAAGTTCAAATTGTATCGATGAGTGCCCTTAAGCATCTTTAAAGTTTAACTGAAGATTTATTCAAACAATGTTTACACGGATACGTCAGCTCTGATTTTTCATCAGCGATATTTCGGCCCTTCTTGGCAAGGGTCCTCGTCAGGCTGTCAATCTTCTTGTTCAACTTCGGGGAAGGAAACAAACCTGTAACCTGTTGGTTACAGGTTTGTTTCCTTCCCCGAAGTTGAACAAGAAGATTGACAGCCTGACGAGGACCCTTGCCAAGAAGGGCCGAAATATCGCTGATGAAAAATCAGAGCTGACGTATCCGTGTAAACATTGTTTGAATAAATGTTTCAAAGTCAGCTTGGGCTCAAAGAATATTTATTAACTGAAGAGCCAACTTATTTTTGTGTCATTGATTGAATACACTGAATTATTCGGATTCTGCAAAGGAATTTTTTTATTTTCGACTTTCTGCTCTAGTTGTGACGTTCAGAATATCTGCGGCCGTCCCCACAGCGTCAATTCTACTATGACGGCGGAAATATTAATCTCAACAAAAGCGCGGCTGTTCATTGGGCAGTGGTAAGATTGGTGAGGACTGCTTAGTGCCTGAACAAAAAAAAAAAAATCTCTGTCGTACTGCAATTAATAAAAATACAAGCGCATAGAGGTACCACAAATCCCACGGAAATTATACTATTTGAAAATCGATTATTCGTGGATAGCGGAAGAACGAAGTAGCGCATTTTCAGCGGGTCTTCAAGCCAAATTAAGTGAATAAGTGATGGGTAACTCGGTATAATTTTAACAGATGAAAGCTATTTGGTAGGATCATTATAAAAGATTCGATTCGAATGCATGCATGTCGGACCTCATACTACCATCAGTAGTACAAGGCTCCATCAGGACCTTTTTTCTAGCATTGCGATGAAGGAAATGAGAAGAACGGACAAACTTACTTGCTAAATCCTGGAAAGCCCTCAACAGGAAAATAGCACAATCAATTCGTTCTTTCTGACGCGGAGTCTGACAAATCAGCTGCTGGATGACCGTTCCCACAGAACGGGTAAGCATCCTAAAAATATAACCAAGTAAGCAACTGCGGATGTCAAGTCGTATTCACAAAGAAGAAAATTTTAACTTGGCCCGCAGAGAAATTGCATCGCGCCCGCTCTGATCTCATCCTTAAATCTGTTAAATTGTCTCTCAAATTAACTTTATCCTGAAAATGTTAACAAGGGTTACTGGTTTACAATAATATATTGCAAAAACAATAACGACACAAAGCATCCACAAAATTCTTTTAAAACACGTAGGGTCGTACATTTGAGTAGTAAACATTTTAAATTTCTCTCTTGAACTGGCTCAATGGCGGGCATATCCGTTTAGGCCTACTGTTTTTTCGGGTAGTTGGTTCCAGCGAAGAGGCACAAGATTCTAAGGACCCACCGACCAACGTCTTTGGTAGGGTTCCAGTGACTTATTACAAGTTACGATGATAAGAGGAGGTACGAGCACCGTACTGTGATAGTGGTAACGCTCTCGGGAACGAAAATAATAACAACGCGAACATACGTCATCACTCTTACGAGAGTTCCTGCAGAACCGACAATTTTATCACTTATGATGCTCGGGACCATCATAAGTCAATCGTGAAGATCGCAACAGTCGTGGAAGAAAAATAATACGAGAGAGGAGCTTAATTACTTATTACGGCGGTCTGTAGAGCAGCAATAAGTAAGTAATTTACTTATAACCCGCCATTTGTAAAAAACGGAGCTAATGAGATAGGAGGGGGCAGGTAATCCATATCTGACTTTGTTTTCTTACTCTGCATATGGTTCACCCGGAATCCGGCCGAGACCTAAAACTTGGTTTAAAGGACACCTGAATGAAGAGTACCAAGTATCATCCCTATCTGTATGACTTCCGTTAACATTGCCTGCAGAAAACCCAATCCAAATACGAAATAGTGTTTCCAAGCTATGATTTTTGCTCCATTTTGCATCTGTCCTTATTTCAGTACCAAACAATTTTAGCAATGAACAAATGGTCTCCAATCAACCCTTCTTATGGAATATTTTTTAACCAGTTAAGCCCAAACGTATATCTAGAAGAAATTACAAAACGATCCGTCCAGTGCTGTACAAGATTTGAATGAATTGCGCTTTTTGTCTTGGAGTCTACATGTGCAGACCTCCAGAAACGAACATCCCTATTTTGAAAACGTCCCGCTCAGGAGAAGAATGCTCTCCGTGGCCATGTCTGTAAATGAAATTCTCCATGTTATGTTCAAGTATGGTTTCATTGTGCAGGTGTCCTTTAAGCTCAAAGTTGTTTCTGAAGTCGATTACAGATTCCGTGTCCAAGTAAGGAGACATGCAGAATCCAATTTTTTTTTATTTCCTTGACAGAGAAGCTGGCAAATTTTTCCAAAACCCGTAAATTTGTATCGCCTCTCAATGTCCCCAGCTTTTTTGCTCTGCATGCAGTCCGCCGGGAATACTGCTGAAATACGAGGAAATTCGTTAAAGTAAAAGACTTTCTGAAGTCGATTAGATTAGATAGATAGATTGGATATAGACTCATAATAGAAACGTAGAGCGAGGACATTAATAAAATAATATTTAAGTTTTCAGCCCCTTATTAATAAAAAAAAACGAAGTTGACCAAAATGCAGAAAAAAACCTTTCCTGTCATCGCCCCAATCGTGCAGCAAAAATAGCGTCGGTGTCAAAAATTAAATCTCAGGACTAGTTTTTTCATTATAGTGGTATTTGACGATAATTTACTTTAATAAGATATTTATAGTCGGTACAAGCTTCAGTTATTTATTACAGGTTTGTTTCCTTCCCCGAAGTTGAACCAGAGGATTGACAGCCTGACGAGGACCCTTGCCAAGAAGGCCCGAAATATCGCCGATGAAAAATCATAGCTGACGTATCCGTTGTAAACATTGTTTGAATAAATTGGATATAGATCTTCTCACCTGATTAGTTGTTTGGATAAGTTGCCAAAAAACACCAAAACGGTAGCGAACATTTGTTTTGTACATACTGATGCGGTTGATTATGGGTAAATAGCAAAATGGTAAGGGGCCTGGCAAAGACAGGAAATCAACAAGATTCGAGTTTCTAGATAAAAAAGTCGAATAAACATTCAAATTTTGGGATTCCACGGAAACCTTTGGTCTTATTTCAAAGCTGAGCGTATTTACGTACATTCTTGTGGATAGAGATTCTTTCTGGTGAAAAAAGGAGCACAAAATAAATACGCATTCAAATACACTCGAATTTACGCAAAGTGTAAACGCTGCATGAAGGACGGACACTACTAACCATTTCATTCCAAGGACAGGCCGTAACAATGGTCGGCCCATCCACACGTCATAGGCTAAGCACGTCGGCCCGATCTTTCCGCCTCATTTTCCGAAGCCTGTATGTTCTTGAGTTATTTTTCTTTTACGGCTATGAATGTAATTTCAATCGACATCACAATTTGGCCCTCGAATTTATCTGGAATGCGTTTGACATCAGCTACGAAAAGAAATACTTCAGATATTACCTGAACAGATTCAGATCCTCTTGGCACTCTTCTCTTCTGACATTTTCACGGGATTTTGAACAAATCAGTTCCTTTTCGATTGCCACCAGAACTCGGAAAATGGAGATTCCTTCCAAGTTGCCAGGGTTCTGAAAAAAAAAGATTAAAATAAGTACTGCAGTGTCTTTAATTCTAAAAAATAATAACTCTCTTCCGTCGGCCATAGAAGTTCATCGCTAAGGTGGCTCTGAAATGGTCTTTCCTAGTTTTCGATTGGTCTTAGAGGTTCAGTCAAGCTCGAAGGATATCTTTCACATAAGGAAAACAGAGAGGAATCACCCAAACCCGGCGTATTAATCATCATTGGGAATGGGATAGCAAAGAAATGGTAGCAATAACTCCTGAAAGTGCCCTCAATAACTTACCTGGATAACTCTTTAACATATAACAAGGACATTCGGTGAAAGTTGGCCTTCAGGCCAAATGTTATGTCGTAAATTTGTCCGTACATCTTTCCGCACACCCATCCGTCTGTGTGGCTTGACAGCTCACAAATGGATTGATAAACTTGGATGAAAGTTGGTGTGTAATCTCAAAGGACACCTGAACAATGAAACCATACTTGAACACACCATGGAGAATGCATTTACAGACATGGACACGGAGAGCATTAATAATATTTATTTATTACCCACTTACATCAAAAAGATTAATAGCGGAGTATAAACTTGAAGAAGGAAAAAGAAAAAAACGGAAAAAGACGTAAAACAACAACTAAAGTCAACAAAACATTAATCAAACAAACGGATCAAACCGTGGTGAGGCGGCAAACGCCATTCTTCTCCTGAGCGTGAAGTTTTCAAAATAGGGATGATTAGTTGCGTTTTTGCTGATACCATGGCATCTGTTACCACGGTAACTGGATCCGCAATTAGTCGTTTTTGCAGTTATCGTGGTATCTGATACACGGTGCTCTGCAAAAACGACAATTGCCGAAATTGCACTTTTCGAAGTCATCCCAAAAGAACAAGAGCTACGAGCTCATATGGCACTTGTACGAGTAGGCTGTACAAGAAAGTAGATGAGAACGTCACAAAATACATCCGCCATCCAAAAATGCGGTTCGGAAATAGGAATAGGATATTTAGTCTCACTCATTTCTGAGCAGTTCCGGCATCGTCTCGATTGTCTGTAGCAAATGCACATGACTGTTCAAACTTTCATCCCAATAAATCCATTTGTTGGATCGCTAGACGTGCTACACGATTTCCGGTACTCACTCTATCTCTACCTACCGTGGCCGAATCTGGTTCGGAATAAAAAAAATCGACCACCTAAAGCGTCTTCGTTTATACCATGTATCAAGTTTCACTCGAATCTGAGCATTTTTGGAAAGTTCCGGTACCCCCCCCCCTCCCACCAACGTTGTCGGAGCCGGTTCGGGCCCAATCTCTTAATTCCCTGTTCCTGTCCATCAAGTTTGACTGAAATTGGAGCATGGCCTGTCTGGAAGTTTCCAGTACCCCCCCCCCCCCTACCTTGGTCAAATCCGGCCCGGACGCCAAATAACAAATCTAGGCCGCATAAACTCGGCACTGTCGAATTTGCATCTCATTCGGTCCATCCGTTTGGTTTTTGTGCATGACAAAAGTCCCCCCACCCCCAATTCCCCTAATCGTGGTCACATATGGTTCGAACGCATTTTTTACATGTCGAGGCCATCGATTCGTATCACCCATGAAGTTTCACTCGAATCAGACCACTCGTTCGCAATTTATAGAAGTCAATTTCCATATTTCTCTTCTCTTGCTCCCCAAAAAATGCTCGGATCTAGGAACGGAAGTTTCCGGGTGTATGTTGTGTCAGGTTCTTAAGTCAAGATAATTCGGGTCGCTAATATGCCTGCAAAGTTTCGTTGTCGTTTTACATCTGGAACTATTCTAACTCACGACTACCGAAATTCCAGGAAATCCCCTCCAACTCCCCCCACAGAGCCCCGAAACCATCTGGCTCCGTCAATTTCTCTAGCCCTAATGCTTGTTCCATCCATTAAGTTTCGTCCCAATCCCTCTGCTTTAGGGTTTCTTGAGTTTCCCCCCCCCCCCATCCCCACAGGTATCGGACCCGACCCGGACGTGACACTGAACGTCCGAGCAGCTCACCAGACAAGTTTCATTCAAATCCGATCACCCGTTCGAAAGTTAGGCACGCCACTAGATTCCGGACTCCCCATCCACCCACTCCCCCCACGATGGTCGGGTCGGGAAAACGGCTGTTCTCAAGTCAATCTGTTCGGATCCCTGACATACCTGCCAAGTTTCATCGCCCTAGGACATCAGGAAGTATTCCGAACACGCGAGATCGCTAGAAATCCGGACCCCCACCCCAACTCCCCCACAGTGCCCTGATCCGGTCCGGTTATGTCAATGACGTGTCTAGGACCTGTGTTTGTTTTTCCCACCAAGTTTCATCCCGATCCCTCCACTTTAAGCGTTTCTCAAAATTTCCGGTTCCCTCCTAGAACTCCCCCCAGTGTCATCAGATCCGGCCTGGATTTAAAGCGAGATGTCTGAGACACGAGGTCATCCTAAATATCAATTTTCATCAAGATCCGATCACCCGTTCGCAAGCTAAAAATACCTCAAATTTTAGCTTCACCCTCCCTCCACTCCTCCCCCCCCCCCAGATGGTCGAATCGGGGAATTGACGATTTCCTATTTAATCTGGTCGGGTCCCAGACATGCCTGTCAATTTTCATCGTTCCAGCACATCAGGAAGCACGGAACTCGCGGGATCACTACAAATTCGGACTTCTCCCCCCCCCCCCAACTCCTCCAAAGTGAGCGGATCCGTTCCGGTTGTATCAGTCATGTATCTAGGACTTTTGCTTGTACTTTCCACCAAGTTTCATCCGGATCCCTCCACTCTAAGTGTTTTCCAAGATTTCCGGTTTCCCCCTCCAACTCCCCCCAGTGTCACCGGATCCGGTCTGGATTTAAAATGGAGGGTCTGAGACACGAAGTCCTTCCATATACCAAGTTTCATTAAGATCCGATCACCCGTTCGTAAGCTAAAAATATCTCATTTTTCCTATTTTTTCCGGTTTCCCCCTCCCTCCACTCCCCTCCAGATGGTCGGATCGAGGAAGTGACAATTTCCAATTTAATCTGGTCCAGTTCCTGATATGCCTGCCAAGTTTCATCGTCCTAGCTTATCTGGAAGTGCCCGAACTAGCAAAACCGGGACCGACAGACCGACAGACCGACTGACGGACAGAAATTACAATCGCTATATGGCACCTGAGTAAGCTCAAGTGCCATAAAAACAGATATCCAGTTACATCACTAAGTGCTAAACTTCTTTCTCACTAATCTGACAAAATTTGATGAAAGTGAGATGACTTTTCAGATACTATGACCAGTTACTACGGTAAGACGTAGTATCTGAATATATGATACCACGATAACTGGCCAGATACCACGATAACTGCAAAAACGCCTTTAGACCGTGGTAACAGATACCATTGTATCAGCAAAAACGCAACTACTGTTTCCGGAGGTTTGCAGATGCAGACTCCAAGACAAAAAGCGCAATTCATTCAAATCTTGTACAGTGCTGGAAGGATCGTATTGGAATTTCTTCTAGATACACGTTTGGGCTTATCTGGTTAAAAGATATTCCAGAAGAAGGGTTGATTGGAGACATTTGTTCATTTCTAAATGCTCGGTACTGAAATAAGGACAGATGTAAAATGGAGCAAAAATCATAGCTTGGAAACGGTATTTCGCATTTGGATTGGGTTTTCTGCAAGTGTTAACGGACGTCATACACAGGGGCGTCGCTACGGGGGGGGAGAAGGGGACTCCTCCCCCTAAAGGTCTTGAGAAAGTACTTTCGTCGGGCAAATAAATATAAATAAAATTTTGTATGCTTTTGTCAGGCGTCGGTCGACTCGTCGGCACATCAGGTTCTTTTTATACGCAAGACAGTCGGGCAAGACATGAAGAAATCGAATTTTGCATGCTTTTGTCCTGCCTCGGTATTCTCGTCGGCACCTTTGGTTCTTTTTATACATAAGGAATCTAGAACAAACACATTTTTATGTTTTTGTCGGGCGTCGGTCGACTCGTCGGCACATCGGGTTCTTCATATACGCAAGAAATGAATTCCTGCAAATTTTTCGGGCGAAACATGAAGGAATCGAATTCTACATGGTTTTGTCGTCATTCTCGTCGGCACATCGAAGGAATCCAGACGAAATACACTTTTTTATGCTTTTGTCGGGCGTCGGGCGACTCGTCGGCACATCGGGTTCTACTTATACGAAAGTAATCTAATTTTGCAAACTTTGTCGGACGCACCCGAGAAGTTCATGTCTCATCGGCACAAGGGGTTATTTTTACACGTAAGAAATCAAGTTCTGTACAGTCTAGTTGAGGAAAACACAGGTTGAGGAAATCAAATGCTCGGCAGTTTTGTTTGCACATTGCGTTCTTTTTACACGAAAAAAAAAATCACATTCTGTAAATGTCTGTCTCATCGGTACATCGGCTTCTATTTACACGTAAAAAATAAAGTCGCCTTTTGGCTAAAGTTGAAACGAAAAGCCGAATATGTGAATATAAATAGACGAATTTACATCAAAGGAACAATGTCAACTGATGCATTACAGTTAGTTTTAAACAAAATTGCGCCTGCGGCGCATTTTGTAGTATTCTCTATCTGGAAGAACGGTGTATCCTTTAGTTTTCGTTTTAGGATCGGCATTCTTGGGGTTTGAAACACGTTAAAAGCCGGAAATCGTATGATATTATAGCTAAATTTTTCCGGAAAAAAAAAACAGATTTAAAAAATTTCGTATGCGGCGCTTGGTTTAACTTGTCTTGGTACAGTCATTGGAAGCTTCGCTTTTCAGCGAAAACTAAAAGGAAAAGCCAAATATGTGAACTTTAATACCGGTATACGAAATTATACCAAAGGAATAATCTCAACTGATGAATTACAGTTAGTTTACACCAAATTTCGCCGCCGGCGCATTTTGTAGTATTCTTTATTTGGAAGAACAGTGTTTCATTTAGTTGGCGTTTAAGGATTGAAATTCGCGGGGGTCTAAGACACGTTAAAAGCTAGAACTTGTATGGTAGGTATAGCTAAATTTTTACGGAAAAAAGGTAGATCTAAAAAATTTCACCTGCGGCGCTTAGTTTACCTTGTTCTTGCTACAGTCGTTGGAAGCTTCGCTTTTTAGCGAAAGGTAAAGTGAAAAGCCAAATATGTGAACTTTAATATCCGAAATTGCATCAAAGGAATAATCTCAACTAATGCATTACAGTTAGTTTTACCCCGGTTCTATTCTGTGCTAGCGGGAAATATACTTTTTTGTCGGCACATTTTTTACTCCGTCGGCATAAACCTGACGCCCCCCCCCCCCAAAGGTAAAAGGCTAGTGACGCCCCTGGTCATACAGATAGGGATGATACTTGGTACTCTTCATTCAGGTGTCCTTTATGGTAAGAAGTGAGACCGAGTTCGCAGATCGGATCTGTATCAACTCGCATATCTGGGAAATTAAGGATACAAAATGTTTTAATCAAATGACCGGAAGTTTGGTAACTAATTCGGCACAAAACAACACGCTAAATCACAAATGCTCTTGGTTCCTGTCACGGAAGGAGAGCTCGACTGGCACTCGACAAAAAACCGAAGATTCTGAGATCGCATCCGTATTTGGCGGGACAAAACCTCCAAATCTGAGAATGTACCAAACGTGGCGGATGACCTAAATACTGATCAGAAGAAAGGTTGGTTAATTATTGTCTTCCGACTGTTTTCTCATCGGATCTATGATTCAACCGGGAGTCCGACAAAATTGCTGCGGGTCAGCGAATCAAGACCAGGCAAACACCTAGTGTCCGGTCGACACGCGAAACGAAAACATGCAGAAACATCGACGGTCAAAACCGCGAAAGCCATCCACCAAATCCTTGAAGTTGTGGATTGGAGAGTATGTCTCGGTCAAATGTCTTGCTCTTAGCTGTTCCTTTTCCCTCACACCTTCAACCATATTTCCTGAAGCCTACAAGAGATTCGAGGTTGGCTTTGTCGTCAGATGCCATGTATTCGACCTCCTGATTCGTACTTTGATATGGGGAGTGAGCTTGGGTCCTGTACGGTTTAACGTTATACCAAATTAACATGTCTAGGCGAAAACCAACCCGCCGACAACACCCCCTCGTCCCCCCCCTCCCAAATACAAATACATAGGAATGAGACAAGCATTTTGTTTTGCAGTTTGCAATTTTTAACCATTTTGACTGCAAATACTTAAAGGGCACGTCGTGCTTACGATAGTAATTTATTCTTCTTCAGTAGTATTTTCAGTCGTTCTCGTTGTAGAGGGTTATCACTGACCAATCTCCTCTATTAGCAATACACTTACTATAACCCTTACCATGATTGTTCTCTTTACATGACGTACCATGCACCCGATCCTTGTTTCCGAGGAGCTTCTCGTCCGGAGACAAATTACGCAAATCCCACGAGATTGTCATCCAAGGCCGGCGTCATTGAAAGAGGCTAAGAACAGCCAAATACCTGTGTAATTTTCTGTAGGCATAGTTTAGTTGTAAAATGGTCACCTCTTTATATAATTTTTCCAAAATCCTTTTTTTATTAATACAGTGTCAGGAGGTTAGGGTAACTGGTGGTGGGGTCTTTTTTTGTGTGTGGGGGGGGGGGGGGGGGGGGGGGTATGTCCGGGGTGCCGGAAGCCCACACTGTTCATTGGATTTACTTCCAGACTTGACGAAACCAATCAATCAATTGTTTCTTTAATCGAAATTATCCATTGGATAGGCTGACGACAATATTTCAATAGAGGAAAAAAGAAAAAGTTCGATTTATTATATACAACTGATCTGTCAAACTGGTTGAAATAAACTATGCAGGCTAAATAGGGGATAGGAGGAGGTATGTGGGAAGGGGGTTAAGTCGGATTGTTCCTTACTAGTGCCCCATGTGCGGGGATATGAATGAAAATATGGAACCTGATGTGTGAATGTAATGAATTGGATGGGTTGAGGGAAGAATAATTTGGAAAAGGAGTGCATAGTGAGGAGTAGATGGTTAAAATGATGAAAGATGAATAGCCTACTCTATGGGAGTTCGTCAGTTGGGAAAATTCCTTAAGGTTTCAATGAAGCATTGAGAGAGGCTTATTTACTTTGTATTTTATTCAGTTGGTGTGTCTTTCTTTTGTATTGTATTGCCATGGCCCTCGGGCTTTTTTTTACAAATATGCATCATACTATTCCTTTAAGTGGGCTACTCACCTTAACCACAAAGTAAGAAAAAAAAACAACTTATAAGCAAAATCTACATTTTCATGATTCTCATGAGCCCATGATCAATTTTAACCTAAGGGTTTTGTTTAGAAATGAATTTCTAGCTCCTTTAAAGTGCGCATCTTGACTGCAAAGTGAAAAAAAAAAAAATTTTGACCACACGATAGATTGCATGATCCCAGATGGCCCATAGTCATTTGTGCAGAAAAAGTTTTGCTAAAAATGAATTTCTATAAGCACCCTTAAAGTGAGCATCTCAACTCAAAAATGAAAAAAATACTTTTGACCAAACGACATCCATTCATGATGCGCAAGGGACCATGATCATTTTAGCATTAAGGGTTCTGCTTACAAGTGAGTTCCGAAAAGCACAAAAAAGATTCTTGAGCAAATATGAATTTTCATGATTCCGATGAGCCAATCCCCATTTTTGCCTCAAGGGTTCTCCTCACAGATCACAGATTCCTCAACAAACCCACGATGTTGACAAATTCTTATTTTCACCCTCCAACCCAGCCTTGCAAGTGCCATATGAGCTTCTAGCTCTTGTTTAGTTTAGTCTACCCATCAATCTACCGGTAAGCACTCACTGAAGCTATAGGCTCCAACATCGAACCGAAAATTGGTCAACAGTTCTTCTGTTACAAGTGTGACTTTTGGAAGGGTATACCCAAGGAAACCGTTTCACAGCCTAGTTGGCTTAGGGGACACCTTGCCGAAACAACATTCAGTTGTAATGCGTACGTGAACCCATTTTAGTCTGTTAATCGATTGTAATCCAAGTGAATTGTTATCAATAAATGTTGTAAACAATAGTTTGATCTGTTTTGTAGTAAGAACCTCATTTTCTGTCAATGATAAATAAAGCGTCTTTTAATTCGTTGTCTATAATAACTCATCCTCTTTCCGCGTTTTCTTCCTACCCTTAATCGATAACCCGTCCGCTCAAACATATAGTACATATATATAAACAAGTGCAGCTTACCGTCTTCTGTGTATCAAGCGAAAATTGGTCCATGTCAGGAGGAGAATGAATTTCCTCAGACACTTGAGGATCCAGTTCCGCGAACAGCTTTTTCAAGATTGTTAGGCTCTCCGTGGTAACTTCCTCTTTAAAGGGAATGTTATCGACAGCTTCAAGCACACTTCTAGACAGAATCGAGTATCTAGGATTGCTCGCTTCCCTTACATTTGCAAGTAAGGCGGTGATTAATTCAAGTGCCTGGAAAAAAAAGACAAATAACTACGGTGTAAGAGTACTCGGTGACCTAAATATTGTTTCTACGAAAGCAAATAAGATGGTAAGTTGATGACTCACTTCCCTAAAGGAAGTGATGATACTGATGATGGATTAGCTGACACTGTCACAAAGACGATTAGAGACATACGCCATCTATCACTAACAACCTGAACAACCTAAACTTATTGCTTAGATGGCGTATATGTTTACACCATTGTTAGGGAATGACAACCAAAATGGATGGGGCCCTCTTCAGCCACAACATTTGGCAGTAACCTTTTTGCTCTATACCTGATGATCCGTTTTATCTTCAAGCTGTACGGTACATTCCGGACCTCACACTCACTTAGTCAAGCACTTCAGAATCAAGAGGATGTTAAGAATACGTCTTTAAAAAGTGCACAGAACACGGTTTCATCTCATAAGTAATTTCACGGAACGGAACGTTGACTGCAACTGTTGTCTTCTGTGCAGTACCTACGTCTATTTTTGTCGCTCTCTCCCTTTACTCATCTTCTTCCTTTTCTTCGTCTATTGCACTAGTAAAACAAGACCAAAGGTTTGATGGGATCCCAAAAACTCAATATCTGATCTAGACAACTAGGTCTTGTCTTAGTCAGATCCAGTCATCGCCAGACTCCTTGAACATTTTTACTATTAAAATTCAGAAACAAATTAAGGCCAAATAGCTAATCATCTGAGAAAACCAAGTTCAAATATGGATTCAGCATGTGTGTTTACCCCTACAAGTCATATCTGTTTTGACGAAAACTTCCTGTCACTTCTGCCAATTTCCCGGTTTCGGCCGAAATCCAGAACTACTTGTCCGGCGAAAAAAGAAAGCTCAAAAACGAACTCAGGGTATCTTCTTTCCCCAATAATGAACATCTAATCATTCCGACTCCAGCCGGATTCCGGTCGAACTATATATCCAGGTAAGATATGATTGTCACATACGGATTCAGCATCTCTTCTTAGCCCTAACTCGGTTATCTAATCAACTACAAATAAAACTTTAACTTCTAACAATTTTCCGGTTTTGGCCGGATTCCGGGCGAACTACATGTCCGGATAGAAAATTGTTTTCACATAAGTGTTCAGCATCTCTTCTGGCCCTAAATCGAACATCTAATCAACTCCGAATAAAATTTTAATTTTAACAAACTTTCAGGTTTAGGCCGGATTCCGGGCGAACTACTTGTCCGTCACGTAAATGGTTACCACCATCGTGTTCAGCATGTCTTCCTACCACTAAATAGAACATCGAATCAACTTCAAACAAAACTTTTACTTTTAACAAACTCTCCGGTTTCGGCCGGATTCCGGGCGAACTACTTGTCCGATGACAAAATGGTTTTAACCGCCGTGTTCAGCATGTCTTCTTACCCCATAATCGACTATCACATTAGCTGTTTCAAAATATTTTGTTTGCCCCTTAATTTGAACCCTCACCTCTAATTGTAGGGCTACAAAGCCCATTTACGAACCTGACTGGTCCGACGACTCAACGAATCAAAATATCTCGTTCCCTTCGAGAGTTATCGTGCTTACAGACGGACGGACGGACGGACAACTTTAGCGATGTAAGTTTGTATGTATGTATTGTACATGGAAAGCCCAACGGGCCATGGTACAAAAATATTATGCAAATCAAATACTAACATAGGTATACTGTCATAGGTATCCATCCACTTACGTTTTGGGATCCCAAAAATAACAACACGCCGACATACCACGGCATTTCCACCCACCCTCTCCCTTAGGAAACAAACAAGTTATTTTTTTGGTGAAGGGAAGTAGTAAAAGACGACTAACCTTGAAATCTTCGACATTGCTCATAAGTAGATCGATAATTACATTCTGACAGCTTTCGGTCTCCATGTTAATCCTCGGTTCTTTGGTAAACAAGTGATTGATCAGCGATAGACCAGCACCCAATCCTGAAAAAGTGGTTGAAGTTCCGACTGAGCAACGAATAAAAAGTGCATTTACAGCCTTTGTAGAACAGATTCATTCAAAAAAGCGAAGGGGACCAAGGAATCATCGAGAACTCGAAACTCAGCTTCTCTTACCACGTCGAGCATAGTTTGACAGGCACAATCATTAGCTCGCGTCAAACAGGGACCCCTAGCTTGGTCTTAGCAGAACTTCAAACCCTTTCTAGGCCTAATCCCTGAATGTGGACAATGCTTAGGAAGAATATAAAACAAGAATTTGGATGCACTCAAAGGATGCAGGGCCGGATCACTCAGTTTCGCTCCGAACTTGATAAATGTTGCACACGAAGAAAGAACAGTTGGATTTGGGATTCGGTTTCTAGACACCGGATGTCGAAAAATGACTTCTACAGTCTGCTAACCTGCTTTTCTGTTCCTCGTATTCTGAACGAGAGTCCTATAAAGCTGACCAACTCTGACGAGCGACATAACTGGCTTAGAAACCGCATCGGGTCTTCCTTTGGACAACATCAGAAGAAATGAGAACACTTTCCGTAACAACGATTCCAGGTGCCTAGGGCAAGAAAGGAAAAATAGAGTATTTTGAAAACATCTGAAAAGATTAAAAACAATAACATTAATCATATAATTATAGCCCTCTAATTCGGTACACCGGAGTATGACAAATAAAAACAGGAAAAGACAGACAGAGTTTAGAAGAAACAAACGCAGGGACTCGGTGATAACAGATTGCAAGGCCATCAATATCAGATAACAAAAGAGCGATCTTACGGACAAATGTGCTGGATCACTTCTTCAGAATCAAAGACAACAAATAAGACAATATTCGGTTTCGTAGCTCATACTGTTAATTCAGCAGCTTTAATTTAGGACAGGTAATGAAAGTGAGCACTGAAAATGACATGGTCAATTTGTCTATTCGATCCTCTTGCGGTGTACGATCAAAATCACTCCTGAATGGACTGATATGGCAGAAATCTGATGAACAGACCTCTTCAGATCAAAAGGCGAGTTTGCACGCATGTACGTAGGGTCTTTGTAAATAAATGTCAGGGTATTGAGGGATAGACTAGAAAACTTCGGACAGAAAATTTATCCAATAAGAAATAAGGAGACACGTGCACGATCAGGAAATGATTGCAAATCAAACTGGATTTCAGATGGAAAATTCCGCCAGAATCACTAAACCTGAAATTTGCCCGACTTGAAAAAAAAAATATGACTATAGTGAATATCGACATATTTAGTGCCAATTCAGCGCTACGAGTTGTATCAATAAAATATATATCTATCTATCTATCTATGAACGAAACGCTCTGGCAATTCATCCTGCTGGAGCCCAGTTTAGAGAACGATGAAAATGACTGAGGAAAAGAGCTGAAAGGGGTTTTCTTCTATTTTTGGCCCGGCATAGAATCCTGAGAAAATCGGTACTGAAAAAAAAAAACAAGAGCTACGACCTTGTTACGAGTAGGTGGTACAAGAAAGTAGATGAGAAAGTCACAAAATACCCCACCAACCAAAAATATGGTTCGGACCTAGAAATAGGATATACAGTTTCACTCAAGTCTGAGCATTTCCGGAATCGCCTCGGATCATCTAGGGATCATATACCTTCCAAGTTTCAACCCAATAGATCACCTCGCTTTGTCCCTAGAGGTGTCACACGATTTCCGGTGCCCCCCTCTTACTCCCTCTACCGCAGCCGAATCTGGTTCAGACTTCTAAATGGTTGTTGAGATTCAACTAAATCAGTTGAATATGAGCATTCTGGGGGAACTTCGGGTAATTCCCACCAGCCCCACCATGGTCGGATCAGCTTCAAACCACAAAACAAGTCAACTAGGGTATATTTTCTCTATACACTTCAAGTTTCATTCATATAACTTCACTTATCTAACCCCTATGCGAGCCATAACATTTCCGAGACTCCCCTTCCAACTCCCCCTGTGGCTGAATACGACTCGGAAATGTATATGTCGAATGTCTCTTATCTCATCTTCCTGTCCATCATGTTTGACTGGAATCGGAGCATAGCCTATTTACAAATTTCCAGTTCCCGCTACATCCCCCCCCCCCCCCCCCCCCTGTTGGATCCGGTTCGTACGAAAAATAACAAATCGAGGCCGCAAAAACTCGGTACTGCATCCAATTCTGTCCATCCATTTCTTCTGTATGCATGTCATAAAGTTTTTCGACCCCTCCCCCACCACCACCACCACCATCTCCCCCAACCGCTTACGCCTGTGGTTCGGACGCAGCTAGGTCATCAGTACTTATCACCCATAAAGTTTTATCCGAATCGGACCAACCGCTCGCAGCTTAAGAAAGTCAGTAATTTCCGAGCTCCCCTTCCATCAACTCCCCCAAAGATAGTTGGATCCAGGAACATAACTTTTCCTAGCACATTGGGTCGGGTCGGGACTGGAACAGTCCTAACTGGCTATCACCGGAATTCAGGCAAAGACCCTCCAGCTCCCCCGACAGAGCCCCGATACGATCTGGTTCTGTAATTACGTATCTAGGGCTAATGCTTGTTTTCCCACTAAGTTTCATCCCGATCCCTCCCCTCTAAGCGTATATAAAGTTTGAAGCAAAGCTCACCACTCATTAAAAAAAGAAATAGAGTTCTGTGAAAGTGTTTGACAGTGATTGAAAACAAGGATCGTGTAAACACTGGGTGAAGATTCTGCGCTTTCCCATGGAATAACTGTAAAAACAGTTGGTAAATTGTAAATAGACACAGAACACAGAATTGTAAAATAATCACAGATTTGTACATGCACACTTTTAACACGCACATTTGAATATTCGTTATTTTACTTGTATTTGTATTTGGTTCAATCCGCATCGTTCTTCTGGTTTTTAGTTACATGTCGTTTTATGATTTGGTGTTTCCGCATCGTTTTTCTGTAGGTATTATGTTGGATCTTACAGTTTAGTTTTATTATTTTCGTTGAGGACAGTTTGCCGGAAGTGCAACCAAATTTCCGAAACTATATTTATCCCACGCACATCATCTTAGAGGGATAACACTAGCTGATCAAGAAAAAAAAAACTGAAGATCACGGTTTTCTATTTCTCTCTAAGCGTTTTCAAAGATTTCCGGTTCCCCCCTTCAATTCCCCCAATGTCACCGGTGCCGGTCCGGATTTAAAACGGGGTACGTCTGAGGCACGAGGTCTTTCTAAATATAAAGCTTCATTTAAATCCGATTACCCGTTCAACAGCTGATCTTGCCATTACCTTCCGGAATCCCCATCCCTCTACTCCCCCCACGATGGTGGGATCGGAGAAACTACATTCTCAAGTCAATCTGTTTGGGTCCCTGACAATCATTTCATCGTCGTAGCACATCAGGAAGTACCGAACACACGGTATCACTAAAAATTTGACAATGAAAAACGGATACGTCAGCTACACTTTATTTGAGCTATATTTTGGCCCTTCTTGTCAAGGTCCTCTTCAAACTCAAGCTGTCCAAGCTGGATATCGGTGACGGATACCGGTAGTTAGAGAGACTTGTCCGGGGCAGTTCATCTGTGAAGCATTTGAGTTAACAAAAATACGAAATAAGTGACCTAGCTCTAAACAGAGATACTGGAAAGTGTCGTATAAACCCACTGTACGATAGATTCCTTGAAAATCTTGCCGCATTTCTAAGACCCCCTAAAATCCCACTTTGTGTTCCCCCAAACCTACCAATTACTTTAAACATCGATTCCAGTAATACTCGACCAACCAGACAGACAGTACTAGTTGCGTTTCTGATGGCCTGTCGTGACACCTGTCACTCGCCGGTCTGCTAAATTGTCGTTTTCAATAGTCTTGTCAATCTCTATTCGCCTGGCAGCTTAATTCCCGTTTTCGGAAAAACGGAGATCCTGTCATGTCGCCGTTCCAGTCGAACGGCGAAATGCCTTGGCTAGGTAGTTCACCTTTTCTTCCTTCGTCATTGCGCAGAAAATTTGAAAAAAAAACTGAGGGAACATATTCAGTTGAAGGAAGGGTTCATCATGAGTCATTTAAGCTGAAGCAAGGGAAGAAGGAAAAATATTCCAATAACTGACAACCGTTTCAGAATAGAAGTTTTGTCACACTCCGGTTCCGATTCGCGTATTATTCAATCGATGGTAGAAGCAAATACTCTAGCTGCGAGCATTCTGTGCCCGGACTGGAAAGCATTTGGAAGGGTTTTCACGAGATTTCCAGCGGCCCCTTGGAGCTCCGCAATCGTTATCGGGATTGGTCCGGAGTTGAAACGGGAGATCTGATACATTAGCTCTTGCCGCTTGAGCCGCAAATAAGTTCTATTCACATTTCATAACCCATTCGAAAGTTATTAGCATGCCACTAGATTCTATATTCAATCTCCCTCTATCCCTCGCGATGATCGAATCGGGGAATGTGACTATTTCCAAGTCAACATGGTCCGGTCCCTAATACGACTGCAAAGTTTCCCTGTCATAAATAATGAATGAATGAATAAGTTTATTACCCATCTTTACATAAAAATGTCACTGATGGAGTATAAGAAAATAAAAATAAACAAAAAGGATCTAGATGTAACCTAAGTCATGATCACCAGCATTCCGGGAAACCGCCTGCAGCTCCACCTACAATGACCCGGTCCGGTCGTGTTCTGTCAATATTGTACATAGGGCTTATGCGTATTTTCCCAACAAGTTCCATCCCGATCCATCGGCTCTAAATGTTTCACGAGATTTCCGGTACCCCTCTGCAGCCCCCCGCCAGTTATCGGATCCGGTCTAGACTTGAAACTGAAAATCTGAGACAATTGTTCTCGAGTCTTATCAAGTTTCATTCACATAAGATCACCCGTTCCAAAGTTATGAATTTCACTAGATTCCGGGATTCCCAATCCCTCAACTTCCTCTATGATGACGAGTCAGGCAAGGGACTATCTCCAAGTGAATCTGATCGGGTCCCTAATATGCGTGCCAGATTTCTTCGACTTAGCACACCTGGAAGTACCTTAACTCGCGATCACCAGAATTTAAGGGAACCCTCTTCAATTCCCCCACTGTGACAGGACCTGGTCCTATTTTGTCAATTGTATCTAGGGTTCTCATTCCGATCCCTCGACTCTAAGCGTTTCATGAGATTTCCCACGCCAGCTCCTCCCAGTTATCAGATCCGGTTTGGCTTTAAAGCAGGACATCTGCAATACCTGTCCTTGACACTTGTTAATTCTCATGCGCGTCCGATCACCTGTTCCAAAATGTTTGCATGTTACTAGATTCCGGATTCCCCATCCCTAAACTCCACCCACGATCTTTGGATCGAAAAAGGGACTACTTTCAAGTAAATCTGGTAGAGTAGCTAATATGCCTGCCAAGTTTCATGGTCCTAGCACATCCGGAAGTACCCTAACTAGTGATCACCGGAATTCCGGTAAACCCCCTCCAACTCCACTGTGACCCGATCCTGTTTTGTCAATAATGTGTCTAGGATTCATGCTTGTTCGTCCCTACAAGTTCCATCCTGATCCCTCGACTATAAGCGTATCACGAGATTTCCGGTGCCCCCGTCCAGCTCCCCCCAATTACTAGATCTAGTCTGGATTTAAGCTGTACATTTGAGACACTTGTCAAGTTTCATGCATTTTCGATTACCCGTTCCAAAGTAATGCATGTTACTAGTTTTCTGATTCCCCATCCCTCCACTTCCACTCCCCCCCCCCCCCGATGGCTGGATCCAGGAAGTGTTCCCAAATTAATCTGGTCGGGTATCTGATACGCCTGCCAATTTCATCGTCCTAGTTAATGTGGAAACGTTTCACGAGATTTCTAGTGTCCCCCTCCAGCTTTATCGGATCCGGTCCGGATTTGAAACTGAAAATCTGAGACACTTGATCTTGACACTTGTCAAGTTTCATACATGTCCAATTACCCGTTCCAAAGTTATTCAGGTTACTGGTTTTCGGATTCCCCATGCCTCCACTCCCTCTACGATGGCCGGATCGGGGAAGTAATTATTTCTAAGTTAATCTCGTCGTATCCCTGATATACCTGCCAAGTTTCATTGTCCTAGCGTATGTGGAAGTGCCCAAACAAACAAAACCCGGACAGACCGACAGACCTTACGATCGCTATATGGCACTTGATTATAAAAAAGAGCCATAAAAAGAGACAAAAAAAAGACTGATCAACTAACTAAGAAAAAGACAAACGACCTTTCATCATACAAAACTCATACACAATTAAAGTTTTTTAAACAGAAACCTTAGCTTCGGTTCCTAATGGAAACTTCTGTCTTGTTTCAGAAACGCCTAGCGAAATTTAAACATGGCCAACATATGGTGCTATGGGAGAGCCTAAGGTGGTACAACCAGAGAGCTATAAGGGTCTAAGGTAACATATTCCCCTGATGAACGCAAATAAACAAAAAGTGAGCGAGAAGAGTGGGCGGTAGCTGGAACTTTATGCTGGTTTCTTTCCTCCGGAGAACTGCTGGCTACGTAAGCGTACTTGTTGCTTCTAGGATACTGATATCCTCGTTCTTGTCGTTAGTGATAGGTTCATTAGAAGCAAAGGACAAAAAGATTAAGGCACTTACGGAATATATCCCTCTTCGCAAAACTCAACCTGTTGGATAACGAACTTCAGAAATACTTGGTCGGGGTCCAGAAGCGTGTAGTTAAGGCCCAGGCTTAAGAGCTGATGTATAAGACCCAGGATTTGGACCTGAACGTGAGTGTCACTTGTTGTTGTGTAAAGCTGAAACGAAACAGAACCTTATCTTTCACATGATTTTTACGTAAATATCAGCCAGTCGTAATTTCTTATGTTGACGAAACGCAGCTAGCAGTTGCTAATGCTATTAAGGAAATCAGGAGTTTTTATTATAATCATGCCTGAATCCAGATTAATCTCGTCGCATTCTTTAAACTTCCCGAGTCCCAGAATCCCACCAATTATGTAAAAACTTGGTCGTGGTCCAGTATCGTTTCGATAAAGTTTCATTTTGCGTTTATAATGTAGGCTACACACAGGCCCGTATTCAGGAAATTTTTTTTTTTTTTGGGGGGGGGGGTTTGCCTGCGGGTCGGACAAAAAGTACACAAAAGACATAGATCAGAGGAAAAGCCTACAAAAATGGCTATTTTTTTATATTTCGGGGGGGGGGGGCGATCCCCCCCCCCCTGGCTACAGCCCTGGCTACAAATCACCTTCTTCGAAATCGTGACTTCTAACTGACAATCGGTCCTTACGGACAAGCTCAAATGAAATCTTAACAAAAAAATCAGTCAAAGAAAAAAAAATATTGGTGGTATCGGAATAGAAAGTAAAAAACTATACTAAAGCTAACTATTTGGCAGTATTTTTCTTATTCAATAGTTTTTGTTTTTGCTCAGGAACACCGGTTTTTCTCACGTTTTTTTTTCTGATTTCCTAGTCCGCCGATGTCTGCTCAGTTCTAGAAGATGATCAGGGTGACTTCTGTGATTTTCAAGGAAAGTTTGGAACTCAGGCCGGACTGATGAGCATGATAGGCCTATTGCATTTTAGAAAGCTTCACAAACACTTGCCTGGAACCACAGATAATGTTTTTGATGATGATTTCCAAACCAATTTAAACTTTTATCATTTTTGTTTGTAGTATTTGAAGACAGAAAAAGATATTATTTGAAAGTGCAAACGGATACGTCAGATACATTTTATTGGATCTATATTTCGTCCCTTGATAGCAAGGGTCCTCTTCAGGCTCAAGCCCCCCGAGCTGGAAAATTATCTAAGAAATATAGAAAGAGATGTTTACCAATGTAAGTGAAGGTAGAATCGAATGTCCTACTGGACAATTTCTTTAATCCACTGAGAACCATAGCCTACCCACCATCAATTTTAGTGGTCTAAACTAGAATTTTGTGTATTGTTCTTTGGTAGTATGTAGGAAAAATCAACACAAAATACGAGAGGTACATATTTGCTCTAGCCTCTAAGCAGATATAGTTCGGTATGATTAAAGTTTAGAAAAAAATAATGACCATAATAAAATAGTGTGAACTAGAAAAAAAGCGATCTACTATAGACCTGTCTCCCGGTATCTGATCTGATGAAGTATCTAATTTGTGTGAATTTTTTGCTTGGATTTTAAGTTAGTGTTGTGATTTCATTTTGCACATGGCTGCTCGATTGGGTCGTTAATATGTACACATTTTCCCGCATTTTGGTTGATCTTGGTTTTGCTGTGGGAGCGCTGATAGAGTATTTAGAATTATGCAGAAAAACGTATACTATAGTGGTACTGGTATGATTTCTTCATTTTTCACCATAGCAACAGTATCTTTTCAGACCCACGTCTAAGAACTCCGAGTTAATATTAGTCGGCTACTTGATAAAAAAAAATAAGTCTCGCTTGTAATTGTGTCGGGCTGAAAAAACTGCATCATTAAACACTTAGGCTACTATCGCAATGAGAAACCGCCTTTTCTAGACGGGCTACGTTCCAATTTGCCATACCACATTTTGTTCCCTTTGTCCATACATGGCTGAGAAGAAATCGGAGATGACGAAATACCTTTCAGTGCGCAATTAAACTGGATAAAACTGGATACACCTCGTCCAGATATACTGAGATGAGAGGCAGTGGGAAATTGCTTACCGTAAGGACTCTTTTAACAATCGATTCGAAGTGTACAATGGTACTGGTAAGAACCGCTTTGTCAGGAGCTGGTCGCTCAAAAGCCGGCGGCACAGACAACCTGAAACACATACGAAAATAACAACTCGGTCTCTTCGAAAATACTTAAGGCGCGTTCCCAGGAGACTCCAAAAGCGCAGTCCTAACCTTTTCGTTTGATTAGAGCTCCGATTATCAACACCATCATTATGATTCGGATTCGAATCAGGATTCTTTCTTTTGGCTGAATTCGAATCTTGTGCTTAATTTTACTGTTCCCTGTATACATTGGAATCCGAATTCGATCTTCTGGTGGATTCGGATTCCGAACCGGAATCGGATTCGTAGACTACCTAGACCTGGTTTAGGATTCGGATTCGAATCCTTTCATGGTCGGATTCACCCATCTCCGGTCACTTGTCTAGTTGACTTTCAAAAACAGATAACAGAAATGGTTAAAACGAATTTCTGAGTGTTGAATAAGACTATTTGAGACAAATGCATCTGTTTTATTGTCATTATCCTTTTCTCTGTCAAATTAAGTTGAAAAAAAAAAAATCAAAATAAAATATACGTAGAGAAAACTAAGTAATCCATAACCTTTACAGACTAATTGCGTCACCCCATATTCACGTACTTTCCGTCCGGGCGATCCCCCGGAAGTGATTACATGGTCCTCTTGGCTCCCGAAGGAGTCGCCGAGAGTACGCCTTTAACGTTTGGTGGAAAGCCAGAGGGGATGGTTATACACGACGATCCAGATATTCGACAGGGATAACAAAGGAAATCTTCGATTTCGAACGGGCAGACTACAAGATCTTATAGATAAGGTGGTTATTCAGACAAGAAGCCCTAGGTTAGTCTTGCTGCAGGGTTAACAGGCAATAACGGTAGTGGTAAAGCACGGTGTATTCTTCCATGTTGTCATTTATACCTCAATCTCGGGAATCGTATCTTCGATCCTTACTGTTTTGAGGCTAGGGGTCTCTTTTGTGAAATCTGATGCAAGCAATCGGTTAAATACGTTGGTGATTTTGGTGGCATCTTCATTCTTTCCCTCTGGGTTCTCGACATGTACGACTACCAGGGTATTTAGAAGTCGCGTATTTTCGAAACTGTTTAGCGTTGGCTTTAGCATTCAACGCTACTGACGTACAACTTTCTTTGTTTGGGACTTTGATTTGTTTCGTGCTTCAGCACACGCAAACCAAAGTTGTTCGCATTTACACTTGTGATATCTTCTCTGTGCGTTATTTTTGCTCACTTTCTTTTTTTTGGGATCCCAAAAACGTAAGTGGAGGGATACCTATGAAATTGCAAAAGTTGTCCGTCTGTCCGCACGATAACTCTAGAGGGGATTGAGATATTTTGATGAAACTTGGTGGGAGGATCCTTTGGGATCCAAATTTCCAGTTTCGGCCGGCCGAAACTGGAAATTTGTCAGGACGGGTGAATAATTACCCCTAATAATTGCCACCTTACCCCTTAAACGACTATCTCGTTGGCTTTGAAACATATTTGTTACCCTTAATTCGAAACCTTCTACGAACATGGCCTGTACTTTGCCAGTGAATCCTTGTACGAAGTTTGAACAACATATCCCCCCCCCCCGACACTGCCATTACTACACCCAAAGAATACGTACGCTAGGTGTAAAACTTCTTTGATTAACACAAGAAAAATAGCGAACACGCGGGAGTCACCAATCACATCACTATCGCCCCGGCGTAGATTAAACAAAGAGTGTCGTCATCGACGCAGAGCTTTCGCTTGTATGGATAAAGAGGTAGGGTAAGGACTGGTGTAGCCAATTGGTTTTCCGAAAATTTCTCGATAAACTCTTATTAAATTGTTCACGACACAGTTGCCGGAAGCAGTCTGACTCTTCAATCCAGTATACCGGCACACACTTTTTGTTTATCTTTAGTATGTTTGAAAGCTGCAACGGCGTGTCTCGTCACCCTATATCGAGTGTGTCATTGGGTTTAAAACTTCATGCTAAATTTCGGGATTCCGAGCGATCCACTTGTCCGGCTATAATTTTCATATTCGGATTCAGCATGTCTCCTAACCCCTGAATCGATCCTGTAATCAACTTAAGATTCAACTTTTACTTCTTACATATTTTCCGTTTTTTGCCGGATTCCCGGGGAACTACTTGACCGGTGAGAAAATAAAAAAAGACCTGAGAAAGGAAATATTTGGAGAAATGGTGCAGGGTGAGGAAAAGTTTAAACAAATTATGAAAAGTAGAAGTTTTAGTGATATTATAATTTGGGAAGATTCTTAAAGGGGGCCATGATCCACAGGGAAAGTTTGTTGTAGTTCAGTTCCTGAGGTTCTGGTTCGTTTTGGTGTGGTTTTGTTGTTTCCATGGCATTTCGTGCTTTTACGGAAATAAATCTAATCTAACGGAAATAAATCAGCCATCCGGGTGTGCTTGCCCTCTCTGTGGTAATGGAGTTGATGATTTGGTCCATGTTCTGTGCCGTTGTCCAGAGCTCTCTGGGTTAAGAAGGGGATTATTGCGAGGTGAGGTTATGTTACTTCCTGACATCTTAAAGAGCACGACGCCAAGCATTATATGTTAAATTTTGCAGGTATGTTGAAGGTGTGGTGGAATTTCGAGAGAGGGAGGGCAAAGTTTAATTCATGTAAAGTTATTTTGTTTTGTTGTTTTATATGTATTGTCTTGTATATGGCCTTTGGCTTTGAATACAATTATTATCTTATTCGGATTCAGCTGTCTCCTTACATCTAAATCGATCTCATTTTCGATCTTCGCCTTAATTGGAAACCCCTGCCCTTAATATCCAGCTAAAGGGCCCGAATATGAACTCGACCTTTCCATTGACCCAAAAAACCCGCACAACAAGTTTCATCAAAATATGTCATTCCCTTCGAGAGTTATCGTGCCGACAGACGGACGGACAGAAGGGAAAACTTTTACGGAGTTACAGATATCCCTCCACTTGTGTTTGTGGTCCCAAAATTATTTGCCGATTTTATTATTTCAGCACTACTGAGCAAACCTTTAAACAGGCGTATTAACCCCTCTGTCTGACTATAATTGACCTTGTAATCCTTTCCCCGACTGTGTTTGGTTTAAATCGGCTACTCACAATTTGTGATGTGTTTGCCAGTGAGCATGATGTGATTTTTAACACTTCGAAAACGTATGCTGTGGCTTTTATTCCGACTGGATGTAAAGTCGTGAAACAAGAAGTTTATTTGAGTGGGCGAAACATTACATTTGTTGACGAATTCCGTTACCTTGGATTTTATTGTAAAAAGGATCTTAGTGATGATCGCCATATTTCTGAGATTATGAAAAGTTTTTGTAAAAGAGCAAATGCTTTTGTTTGGAAATTTGGTTTCCTTAACGAGGATATGAAGATACGGTTGTACAAAACATTTTGCTACCAGTTCTTTTGCCTAGGCCTAGTTATGAATGCTAGAGACGGTTCACTATCAAGATTACAGGTTGTGTATAAAAGTGCTATAAGGAAACTGCTTCGCCTGCCACGTAGATGTAGTGTTAGTGAAGTTCTAGTGGCAAAACGTTGTTTTACATTGAAAGAGCTCCAGCGGAAAGCTTGTGTGTCTCTAGTTATTCGCCTCAATAAGAGTGATAATGATCTTGTACAGTTGGCCGCAAAACCTATATTCTATAATCTTGGAGTGTGGAAGGCACTGTTAGCTGATTGTTTTGCTTTGGCCGAGTAATAACTAGTTAGGTTACTTTGTTGATGTGTTATTTTTCCTTAATTATTATTTATTTTTTGTTAGAAGATTATTTTTTGTTTGGCTTTTTTTGCTGATTTAAATACATCATTCATCATTCATTCATTCATTAAAAGCACGGCTCTTCCTAGAAATAGCTTTTTCACGATGAAATGGTCTGGAATTGTGGTGTTTTCCGAAAACACTCAAACGTGCCTGGTCAGATTAAGGATTTTCTTGTAACTTAACTCCAGCCGGTCTTTCTGCAAAAATACTTGATTTTTCTCGCGAAAAACGTAAAACAAATGCGTGCCGTTGTTAAATGCTGAGAGATCATAGCGATCCACGTCCCCTCCGTTCACAAGTGACAAACGGTTCTGCAGCACCTTCTCGCTCACCTCTCAAGACAAAGCAAAAGTTATTGTCTGGCAGACCTGGAAATATTATATAGGGCCGAAAAGCGAAAAATCCGAATAAAGTGATTCACAAGGATTTTGAAAAGAGGGATATTTCAGAGGTCAATCCGCGTAAACTTCCCTCGGGGGTATGAAAGCAGTGAAAAGAAAGGGGGGCCTTTAATCGAAACGCAACGTCTACCCTCTAGAGCCCGAGGAGCAGTGCTATCCACAACTATTCAGACTGTTTAATCTGAATCCTCCATAAACTACGATGTCACTCCAATTACCAAGATTGATTGCATACCTTTTCCCGGTACTGACTGGATCCGGCAGGAGCGCTTTTAAGCCGTTTCCCTCACCACTGGCATCAAAGTGCACAAAATCTTTCCAGGCACTATTCTGGCTTAGCCCTTCTTCTCGTAACTTGGTCACGTCGTCGTTACGGATCTCGCTCGCAAAATTCGGACCAAACAGGGATTTAAGGACCTGAAAATAACAAAAAGTAAGATTTCGATGATGCAGTACTAATGAGATCCATTAATTCGTATAAGTTAATAGGCAACTCATATTGCCCCAGAAAAACATTCCTACTGAAAGTCGCGGTTTTAGTTGTGCTTCTGGACTTTTTCAGTGTGGCTTGCAGGTAATACAATGTCAAAACATCGAATTATGTTGCGAGAGCAACACTTTGGTTTTGTCGCGTGTTTTTTTTTGTTCCTAGTAGCCTACCCCGATTTGCACTTTTTCTCAGAAAGTTTTCTCAGTAAGGGTCTAACCTGTGCGGTTTTTACCGAAAGTGTAGACCTTAGGCCGGATTGATGAATATGACATTAGATTTTGGAAAGCTCCGTAGAACACTTGCCTGGGGCCAAAAAGGATGGTTTTTGCTTCTAATTGAGCCACAGCCTACAGTATGCGAACTAAAGTGGAGCTGTATAGCCTATGTCAGAGAGGACTATATGAAGTTATGCAGCCAAGCTTTCATTTCATTAAACCATGTTTTTGCTTTCGAGTGGAAAGCTCCGTTCTAGCAGGCAAGCAGACAAGCACCAGTTTTAAACTGAAGATGGACTAAAATCTATAAGTGCGAAATATGTGTGGCAGTTCCCTGGCCCCGCAGCCAATACATCTTCTTTGAGTGATAAATAGAAAAATTTACAGAATCAAAAAAGGGTCATTTTCCCACGGGTCCGAAAGTGCTGCCATCTATTGTTTCTACCCATTTCTGTTTGTGATTTCAGCTGAGTTTATCTTTCCATTTCTTACACTTGGCAGTGACGAAGATAAATAAAATCAGATGGGCCTCTTAAACTTTAAAAAAGTTATCTCACTGCTGAAGGAATTAGAGCTTATCCTTTGCTCCTTTCTAAGTAAAAACTTTTGAACTAATACAGATAGAATTTCTTTTTCAACGGCATTCGGTAGAGCTCGATGAGCTGATCAAACTACATGCCATCGTTTGGTACAAAAATTTCCTTCATGAGACACAACAATTTGAAAGTTTGGAGGGGTTGACAAATTCAGTGGTGAGGTACACACTGGAAACAAAAATAGGCCGATCCCAATCGTGAGACATGTAGGGTACTTATAAGCAACACTCGGCTGTTAGACCATAATCATCTTCGGCGATGAGGGGTTAGCAATGTTGGTAGTTGGTGTACCGATTAATCCTATTATTTCTTTCCTGTGTATTTGATCGTGAGAATAATTTGTACCATGTATATCAAGGGGAGAGGACTTGTAAGTATGAATCGGTTGCTAGAAGGGGTTCATGGGGGGGGGTAGAAACTAGTGAAAAAGTGTGCACCTTCTTTTTTATCTCTATAAATCAGAGGGTAAGTGTCTAAGGGTCACTGTAACATGGAGTTAAGTCTTTGAGGGGTTGACAACTTTAGTGGTAGGTTAAAAACTCAAAAAAATAATAGGCGTAACCCAATTGTGAGACATGTCAGGGACTTGTAACTCCTGTAAGTAAGAATTGGCTGTTATACCATAATCATCTTCGGCGGTGATAGGTTTCCGACCGTGTTAACGCAACGGATACAAATGATAATGTAAAACAACGACACAGTTTCGAAATAATTAGCAGAGTGGCATCCTGAAAAGTAACGGATAGCTTTATAATACCAACTAGATTATAGAGGATAATCTTCCAAGTTTTCGCCAGTCACGATGTCGGCGATTAAAAAGGATAAAGTTCAACTGGCTGCAAAATCAATTTAGTCCCTACTTCCGATATTCTGTTGTATTTTTTTTAATTGTAAGCAAAAATCGACTGTTAGACCATAATCATTTTCGGCGATGAGGGGCTTGTAACTTTTGCTAGTTGGTGTACCTATTAATCCTATTCTTTGTTTCTGGTGTATTTGAATTGAAAACAATTTGATACTATGTCTATCACGGGGAGATGGACTTGTAATTAGGAATCAGTTGCTTGAAGGGGTTCATAAGGGGCTAGAAAATAGTGCAAATTGGTGCACATTTTATTTGATCTCTTTAAATCTGAGGGTAAGAAAATGAGTCTCCATGGTCTATCATAACTTAGAATTAAGTTTTTGAGGGGTTGAGAACTTTAGTGGTAGGGTAAACACTCAAACAAAGAATAGGCGGAACCAAACTGTGAGACAAGTCAGTTGTAACTAACAGTCGGCCATTACACCATAATCATATTCCGGGCTTCCGACTTTTCCTAGTATGACTGTGTACCTATTTTGCTTCCGTTGTTTTTGATGATAAGAAAAGTTTGGATCATGTCGTCGTTCAAAAATCGGTTGTATAAGCTTTGCCATTTTCATGAGATGCTAGGATGGCCTATGATGATGGTCTTTCAACGTAACCTAGAGCTAAGTGTTAACGCAACGCATACAAATGATAATGTAAAACAACGATATATGTTACGCAATAATTAGTAGAGGTATTTTGGTATTTTGAATTAAAAAGCTATGGATAGCTTTATAACGCTAACTAGGTTATATAAGATAATGTTCCAAGTTTCCACACATGTCACGATGTCTACGATTGAAAAGGATAAAGTCCAACTGGCTGCAAAGTCAATTTAGTCCCTACTTCCGATATTTAGTTTTTTCTGTTCAACGCTGAGGGATAACCATGTGATTACAGATTGTGCCATCAGTTCAGAAAAATATTTGTCATGTATTGGAACATACCATTTTGAAAACCTCTATGGATTGACAAGTGTAGCCTACTGTTTATCTGACCTGGTTGTCTTGGAGCCGTACGGAATGCATAACTTCAGGACACTGGACTACGAAAAAACTTAAGTTTAACTGAAAAGCCAGATTATATTTTGTATCTGATATCTGAATACATTGAATTATTTTAATTCATCTAAGGAGTTTTGTATTTTTTTGAGCCGGGGCTCTAGTAATAACGTTGAGAATGTGCACTGCTTGCACGTAAACCTAAACGTCACCAAACGCAGCGAATTTGAATCTCAGCACAAGCCTGCATTTCCTTGCTTAGAGACGCTAAGCTCAGAACAGTCATGCCTGAAGAATTTGGGACGATTATGTTAAGATATGTCTTGTAAGGTTTCTGCCGTTTTGGATAAATTTTTCGGCACTAGCCTACCTTTGAAGTTACTAAAAATTTCAAGCATATAGGGACAAGCGCATAGAAGTACCACTACTCCGAAAGAATAAGTTCATTCAATGAAATTAATTATCTGTAGATGTAGATGGCGGACAAACGAAGACATTTTTATCGGGTTTTCTCTGTGATGTATTAATAGTCTGTCGGATCTTTAGGTTACACTTTAACAGATATCTGGACATAGTCAGGTAGACTTAGCAAGCGGACAAATAACTTTTTAGTTCTGAAGGGAATCTAGCCATTTCCACTTTTCTATAGTTTTCGAAGAGTATTTCGGCACATCTCTAACCCTGCGTGACAATTTCCATTAAACCTGTCAGGAATGACAGGGGGGCTTCAGCTTTCAGCTTTTAAAGAATCTAAAATTGTGCCCCTTCGCAAAGGGGGTGACCCCCAGCTGTGTTCTAATTATCGACCTATATCTATTTTGTCATTATGTTCTAAATTACAATTTGGATTTATGAAAAAACACAGCACGGAACATCCTATGTGCATAATCGTTCACTATATTAATGATTCTCTGGATCGTGGGGAGTCACCGGTCACCATTTTTTGGATATACAGAAAGCTTTCAACACGATTTCGCATAAAATACTATTTTGTCAACTTACAAATTCTGGTATCCGTGGGAAAGCATTCGATTTACTTCAGTCTTATTTTACTGCAAGACAACAATGTGTTAAACTAGGTAATTCCTCGTCTGAAAAGCTAACCTTGCCCGCTGTTGGAATTCCACAAGGCTCAGTTTTTGGCGCTTTGCTACTTCTAATATATGTTAATGATCTGAATGAAATTTCTGATTTTGATTCATCAAAAATTAATACTCAATTCGCAGACGACACAGCAGCATCTGTGTCAGCATAACCAAGGTGAACTGGAATCTAACCTCATTTCTTCTTTTTCACTTTTCTTCTTTTTTACACACCTGACCTCGTTTAACCAGTGCTTGTGTCATACCGGCTGTAGGAATCTCATTGGATTATTCACCTGCTGATGATTTAGATTATATTTGACGCTGTTTGAAGCTGGGGGGTCGTAAAAAAGCCCCCCTTGCGTGTAAGTCTTTGGCTTATGTTACTTCAAATTTCTAAGTAGTAGTCTATGATGTCAGCCTGGCAAATTGGAGATGTTGCTGTTGCGAAGTTCCAGGGCTACCCTCTGTGGCCGGTTAAAATCATCGGAGAAAACAAGCAAGCTTCGGGCCCAACAAAATTCACTGTTTTCTGCTACGGGTCGCATGACTTTCAGATAGTCCCTCCCCAAAGTCTTCACGACCTGAAACTGAAGAGAACAGAGGCGCTTCAGAAGACCACTAATGAGGTCAAGATCGCCTTCGACGAAATGGATAAGGAACCGGATATTTACCAGCCTTACCTTAAAGAATACCAAGCTAAGCGGAAGGGCTCTATCTCTAACAGTACCGGTTCACAGAGTCATCCTTCAACTAATTCTGAAGCGAAACCAAGCGCGGTCATAAGTAGCGAATCCTCTGACCTGAGCATACGATTAAATCAAACTCAACAAGAACTAGAGGCAGTAAAAGCAAACCTCAGGGAGGAAATATCACGCAAAGTTTCTGAGCGTCTGAATTCTCAACTCCCAATCTCAGCGGAATCAGTTATTTCGGACGTATATGATTCCATTGTGGTAGAGTACACGCCGAAGTTTGACATGATCGAAAAGCAGCTCAAATCACTGAAAAACAGCTTCATTGTTCTTGAAGAGCGAGTGAAAAAAATTGAAAACAGACTGGATGATATTGAGCAGGAAGACAGAATGGATTCTCTGATTTTCAATGGTCTGAAACAAGCTCCGGGTGCTGACCTAAAATCGTGCATTAACAGAATTATCTCGGACAAGATGGGTGTACCTGTTGCAGCGCCCGATTTAGTGAAAGTGTATCGGTTTACCCTTCCTTCCAATCCTACGCGACCTGATATGATTGCTCCGGTACTCGCCCAGTTCTCGTCTAAAGATATGGCCAGAAATGTTTTTGCGACCAAGAGTAAGTTAGCCAAATCTGGTATATTTGTGTCAGAAAGCCTAACGAAGAAACGACGTGAAATCCTGCAATTGGCGCGGGATAAGTTGGGCAACCATAACGTCTGGTCTGATCGCGGCCGCATATTTGCTCGATCCCAAACTGACAATCAATCGCGGAGACTGTGGTGTCGTGACGACATCTAATTTAAATGTATTCGGTTTGTTTTTGTTAGTATCGTAGAAATGTGTTCTTTAGTTTTTACAGTTTTTTGTCGTCATAGTTCTGTAATAGTATTTAGTGCGATTTCTTTATGAATGTCTTCGCGATTACTTCAGTTAGAAAATAGCCGTTTTTCGTTAGATAATATTCTGTCGAGTGATGTTGGTAGCCGGTCGGAGTTTATTGATAAACAGCCAATGAGGCTAAGTAAATATATTGCAGTCGATGATACCCGACCTCCCTTTATGGTGTCCGGATTCCAGATTCTTCAGTGGAATTGCCATTTAACTACTTCACATGAGGATGTAGCTGATCTGATTAGTAAACTAGACACTAAGGTACAAGTGCTAGGTATTTGTGAATCATTCATTAGTGAACAGTGTCCTGCTTCGTTTTTTAATTTTCCAGGTTACACACTCATTTCCAAGACCCGGTCAGCGATGGGAAGGGGAGGTTTAGCATTCATAATCAAGGACGATGTAAAATTTAAAGTAAGGGAAGATTTGTCATTATGGATTGAAGGTAAGATTGAAACTTTTGCTATTGAGATAGCGATAACTAATAATGATCCACTTTTTATTTCTTTAGTGTACAGACCCCCCAGTGCTAGCCCAGATTTGTTTTCTAGAAGAATTGGAAATTTTAAGTACAAAAATTATTCAAAGTTTTGATAAGACAGTAATCATGGGAGACTTTAATTTTGACTTATTAGATCTTCAAGCCAACAATTTGGATTTCCTTAACCTCATGCTTTCACTTGGTGTTTTCCCGTTAAATTCTACTCCATCCCGAATAACTGAGCATTCTGCAACTTTGATTGATAATATATTCGTTAGTGAAGGTTTGGTGGAGGATAGCACGTGTGACGTATTAACCTCCTCTGGATCGGACCATTTACCACTTCTTTGTTCGTTACAGAAGTTGTCAAATTGTATAAATAAAAGAATAAATAAAATTATTAGGCGGGACATGAAAGAAGTAAATCTGGCTAAATTCAAAAATGAAGTTAGTTCGTTGGACTGGGAGGTGGTTTACAATGAAAAGGACGATGCTTCAAAAGCTTTCAATATTTTCTCAGATATCCTTTACCCTGTATTTGAAAAAAATTGCCCTATTAAGGAAATTAATTATAAGAAATCTAAACCGAGAAAGCCATGGATTAATGATTCAATTCTGAGTTTAATAAGTCAAAGAAATAAGTTGTATTGCCAATATATAGAGAACCCGTCTGAAGTTGCTTTAAATGATTTCAAAGAGTTAAGAAATCATGTAAATAAAACAAGAAGAAATGCAAAGAATGATTATTATTTAAACCGTTTAAAAAGTAAGCAAGGTAATATAAAAGATACGTGGGGGATTGTCCGTGAAGTAATTGGATGTGATAAAAAAGATAGAAGCATCACCGAACTAAAAATTAACGACAGAATAATTGATGATAAACTGGAAATAGCAAATCATATGGGTGATTATTTTTCGAAGATTGGTAATGATATACAGAAAGATGTGTCTGGAGGTGGTGGTGATAACACTTTTAACATTGATCCTTCGAGTATGCATAATGGTTGTGAGTTTGAGCCGTGTACTGTTGAAGAAGTTGATAAAATTGTTAGTGGTATTAAATCAAATTCTTCTGGTATAGATGGACTGAACCTTAAGGCTTTTAAAATTGTTTCGGTGTACCTTTTGCCGGTATTAGTGTATTTAATAAATCTGTCAATAGCTAAAGGCCATTTCCCGTCTAAACTAAAACAGTCAAAAATCATACCGTTACATAAAGGTGGGGATCCCTCGGACCCCTGTAATTGGCGACCAATTTCGATTTTACCTTTATTTAGTAAAATTTACGAAAAAGTTATTTATAGGAGATTGTATAATTACCTGGATTCGAAGAAAATACTGTATGATGGCCAATTCGGTTTCAGAAGTAAACATTCCACTAGCCATGCAGTACACCATCTTTTAAGCTTTGTTGATAAAGCTCTTGAAAAAAACCTGGTCCCTCTAACTGTTTTTGTAGACTTCCGTAAGGCTTTTGATACTGTTGAATTTAATACCCTTCTAAGTAGACTAAGCGGGCTTGGGCTAGGTAGTATTTGTGTACAGTGGTTTTCATCGTACCTGCATGGCCGAAGTCTCAAAGTTGCTTTATCGGATATCCTAAGCAGCGAGTTCGATGTAAAGTGCGGAGTGCCTCAAGGTTCCGTGCTCGGACCTCTGCTATATCTCGTTTATGTTAATTCGCTGGCATCACATGTCGGTGAGGAGGCGCTGACCTCTTTCGCGGACGACACTGCCATAACAATAATTGGTAGTTGTTTGGTGGAGGTTGTTCATAAGGCTAACTTAGCACTTGAACGTTTACGTAGTTTTACAGTTGGTAGTTCCCTAGCAGTTAACGCATCTAAAACAAATTACATTATTTTTAGTCGAACAGGTAGGTTACTCAATGATAACAATAACATTTTTTTCGGAGATTTACCCATTAAACAAGTTTTTGAAATGAGATATTTGGGGTTTTATTTAGATAATAATATTAGTTGGAAAAAGCATTGTAGTATTATTGGTGCAAAAATGGCTAGGGGGCTAGGAATTCTAAGACGGGTAAGAAAAACATTTCCATTTCAGATTTTAAAAATTATTTATTTTTCCCTTGTTCACCCTTACATTGATTACGGTTGTGTTCATTGGGCTAGCAATTTTTTTTCTAATTATAAAAGGATCCAGATTTTGCAAAATAAAAGCATTCGTTTGGTTGCGGACATAAAAAAGGAGGTTGAATCCAAAACCATTGCCAGCTTTTCCCGGTGTAATGTTCTGAATGTTGGTCAGATTCGTGATTACCAGGCATCAATTTTTGTGTTTCAAAGCATGAAATATATATGCCCTGATTATTTCCATGATTATTTTTCTATGAATCAGGAGCACCACAATTATGATACTAGACATGCACAGTTTTTAACTAATGAAAAAAGAAAAACAGTTAGATCATCTTATATGATTCATAATCTGGGGCCTTCTGTTTGGAATAATCTGCCGTCTAGCATCAGGGAGTCTGCCACATTATACGGATTTAAAAATAAACTGAAAACTTTCCACTTAATTAATACGAGTTGAAGGGTATGTGGTCTTTTTCTTCTTCTTTTTTTTTTTCTTTCTTTTTTTTTCACAGTTGTTCGGGTGGGGCTGAAACTGGTAATGAGTAAATATTAAGGATTCTTGTTGCGTGTAGTGTTCACGTTTAATTGTTTGTTATTTAAGTCATAGGCTAGGTGGATAATAAGTTGTTATGTTTAGTTATTTATTTATTAGATACAAGTAGTATTAATAAATTGCAGCACAAGTCCTTAGGACTTTCTTTTTGCTGCAAAGTGATATTAGTAGTGTTATTTTATTTTATTTTTAATGTTTTTGGTTAAAAATAAAAACCTACCTACCTACCAGTAATGAATCAGCGCTCGATTGAGTAACACCTCAGGGTGCGTGCCGCTGCTCCAGAATAAGTTAGTGATTGATCCATGAAATGAATTGATATGCCGGATGCTAGCGATCGTATTGTGGAAAATATAATGCGAAACTAGCTATTGTGGATGACCATTTAAGGATTGGATTAACCGTCTTGCTGGCTGTTGGTTGTTGCTGAGTTGCGGCTACGAAGATTGTTGGAGCTTGTGGTGTTAGCCGTGCCCTCAATTAACGGCTCTGCGTACAGCACGTTCACACCGACTTGGGTAAAAATTTTGGTGGCTCTTCCGGTAAGAAAGCGTATTTTTCATCTTAGTCATGGGTCGCCGAAGAAAGGTAGCCAAGCAAGATCAGATTGCGGACGCAGGAGAGGCCCTCAACGGAAATGTTTTAAACTCTACTTTGTCTTCCGAGGGTAGTTCTTTGGATCAAACTTCACTGAAGAGTTTAGCTGATAGTCTGGGGTCCACTGAACCGAAAGTCTTCTCCTTCTAAAAGTGGAGGGTCTTACTGGGGCAACACCTCTAGAGATCACAGGACCTCCCGTACGTTCTGTTACTCACGAAAGTTACCGGGATACAGCTTTTTGGTATATCGGACATGGTTTTCTAACCTCTTACACTCTAACTATTCTGCGGTTGCGGTTTGTGCTGTTACATCCGCGGTCCAACTTTCGACCAATCAAAAGCAAGCAGATGTAAACAAACGTTCAAACATTTCTGAAGCAGCGTTGCCGCCTGTCGCAGAAATCTGCGGTTAATGACAGTTTTCACTTCTTCGACAGAGCAAGCCAAAATTCTACGACCGGTTCCTTGCAAGTAAATATAAAAAGTAAGCAAAAAATCTTTTGCGGCCAAAAGTCACATGTTCCAGACAAGAAAAAGTGGCAATGGTGTTTACAAACCAAGAATTCCGAGATATTTCACCTGAGAATTGGAGGATATTAAGAAGAATAAACAGGTAAAAATCATTCAAGCAGAGCTGCAATGTGGTTGTTCTTGAGTGTGGGTTAAGGCCTTTTAGTTAGTAGAAAGCTCCACTTGCTTATAGGCCCAGATTAAACAGCAAATAAGTTGGACTGTCGAGAGTTTAAGATTATTCATGGTATGTATTGTTTTTTGTGTGAATGTTACAGAACTGTTAGTCAGTCCATTATAAAAGCCTCATTTTTGGAGGCCGTAGGCTATGCTAAGTTACTGTCACTGTCAGAGGCGTTACTAGCTGAAATGTTTGTCGGGGGGGGGGGGGGCAAGGTATTTACTGACTGTTGTTGCAGAAAGAAGAACTGTTTTCAAGAAAAAAAATGAGAGCTTTGAAAAATAATGGACTGATTTAAAAAAATGACTGTTTTGACAAAAAATCAACTGATTTTCAGGAAAAATAACTGTTTTCCTGAAAAAAAAACTGTTTTGACGGAAAATTGCAGTGCTTCACGCCAACTCAGTTATTTTTTACAGACTGGCAGGACACATTTGGAGATATCGGATCGTGCAAAACAGATACGTCAGCTGAATTTTATTGGAGCTATATTTCAGCCCTTCTTGGCAAGGGTCCTCTTCAGGCTCAAAACCGCTCAAGTTGGAAAATGAACTTGAGGGAAGGGTTCGTTTGTCCAACTTGAGCGGTTTTGAGCCTGAAGAGGCCCTTGCCAAGAACGGCTGAAGTATAGCTCCAAGAAAATTCAGCTGACGTATCCATTTTGCACCATCAAATATGATTCGCTGTCAGCTTGGGCTGAAGGAATATTTACACTTGGAAGGGTCGCCCCCCCCCCCACAGTTGTGACGCCCCTGTTCACTGTACATACTGTACAGATGTCTGACGCTTGTCGGCCATGCCACATGGCTATTTCCATTTTTTTTTATGATAACTTAACTAATTTGAGCAGCTAAAAAGGCTGAGAAGCTCAGTAGCAAAGTCGGGTTACAGTAAATCAGTAGCTTAGTGAATAACCTAGATGCTGTGAGTCTCCGACTAGTCAGCAGATATATTTTCATATCCTTTGGTTTGATCATTAGTAGGGTACAGGGAAAAATACAGAACCCTGAAGCTGCTACGCACAACTATGGTAGTCAGAATAAAGTTTACTTGCAAAAATCTCCATTATTATAAAAGGCTAACCATGTTGGGTCCCTAATATGTGTTTGTATTGTTTATTTTCTTTTTCTTATGAGATATTTTATGGTCTTTGTTTGCCACTAGTTAGCCAAGCTAAAAACCAACAAATTTTATTGTATTATATTTGTTTTAACAACTGTAAATTCCTCTGTAATTGCAAGGTTTGTTAATACTATAATATCTAAGTACCTATGGTGTTGTAACATATTTTATTCTTTACAGGAAATTGAATGGATCAACTGACCAAGAAGCAGGTCCGGATTGCGAATAGCCTAAAGAAAGAGGAGAAATCTGACTTCTTATTTTGTGCCAAACACGGATATTCTTCCTTTATCAGAGGCTTGAGTCCTGGACAAGCTCAGTGATACATTGAAGACAGTAAGAGACAGGAACTACAGGCCTCTGATGACTACAATGGCAGGTGCTGCTATTGCCAGCACCTAAATCTTTGGTGGCATGCAGTGAGAAGGCCAAATATCATGAAAAGTTTACCAAGGGGTTTCTCAATCTTTAATCAGTGGAAGAAGAGATTGTAGATGGTTACGGTTTGCCAAAAATGGATGCTGTTTGCCAACAGCCCATAAAAGAGAAAACTGATTGACTTTTCTATGTGTATTTGTGCCAAACAACTAAAATCGCTCCTTGGTCACAGGCTAAAGTGTTGGACAAGCTAAGTGATTTGCTGCAAAAAAGCTCATGACTGCAATGTCAAAACCTGATTTTTCTGATTGTGTGTTGCATGAAACTTGTAGGAAAAAGTTTTTTTCCACTTCTAAGTCCTCAGTCTTGTTAGCTGATGGGACTTCTGACACTGTGCAACTTGGACATCAACATCAACTCCTAGTCCCATGGTCCTACAGTTAAGGTCTCAAAGTGTTGACTTTTCATATACTGACACTTTCCTCTTTTACCTGAAAAAAGAATGTAAAGAGAGGCCAGAGTCTCAACTTCGCAGAGTTTCTGAAGCGTCAAGGAGCGTTAACATAGTAATTGAACATGCTTGTGCACTAACTGAGCGAGATATTCGTCTTGCTTCTGGATGCAGGGCTCGTGATCTTGTTGCAGAGAAGGCCAGGTATCTCGATAAATGCTTGAGGAACTTGTGATGGAAATTTAACCAAAGTGTAAATGATAGTAGTGTGTACAAAACATCACAAATCAGAGAAAACTTTTCTGTCCTTTTAAAGCAGAGTGACAGCCACACTATGAAACGGCTGAAGAATCGCCTAAAAATGATCTCCGTATACATCTTTTGCCACGCAAAAGGAGCCCATGTGGCTGTCACCCACCGACAGATCATTTTTTTTTTGCACTGGCTGTGTGCATTTTTGCAATTTTCCGTGTAGACGCAAGCTCACGACCCCATACCTGTCTCTTTGAACCCACTGGACTATGGATGGGCCGATGAGATACGTGGGGGAGCAAAAGCAGTGGCAACTAATGGGCCATATTTTTCCAGACAGTGTGGTCGGTGTTTTTTGTGCCTGCAAGAAATCTTGCAGCAAAAATGCTCATGTGCTGTAACCAAGAGATCTCGTGATTTACTATGCGCATCCGGGGGGAAATGTGTCAATGTCATTGTAATAGACGAGGAAGAAGAGGATTTCGAAGCCTAACTCATTTGTGATTAAATGTGAAAGTTGACAGGACCAACTTTATCAAATATGGTTTTAATAAATGTACTCTTTCACCGTAAATAAACATACCTAAATAAACTTTTCCATTGTTTCTGAAGGATAGTTATTAGTCAGAGTTGGAATCACCGTAGCTGGTTAGCTGATAATAGTTTTCGATCCGCTTTAGAAAAATGAAATGGAACGCCAAGACATCCGAATTTGAGTGTTGGTGCGTAACATCTTTAGCACATGTCTGATCCCAGTATCCCGCCCAGATTCGAAATCAGCGTGGTCGATTTACCTAGAATCCATCGTCGGATCAGCTGCCCCCGACGGGAAAGCTACTTTTCACATTTTGATACTTGGGCCCCAGACTATGAGAACTTTTCACAAATGCTTACGATTGTCCGGGAGAACGGTAGAAAGCTTGACAATATCAATGCTAAACTGTTTTCTCTCGAAAGTAAAGTGCAATCTGTTGAGGCTGTCCAGTCTGTGCTTCAAGAAGATACGAGTCGGTTGGATACGACAGTTACAGCATTGCAAAGTGAAATTGTTAGTTTGAAGGGCCAGCTTAACGTGATTACAGGTGCAGCTGAATCATATGCTGTTAAGAATACGGAATTATCCCATCGTTTAATGTCGCTCGAATACAGGCACACCGAGAACAATCTCATTGTTTGGAATGCTCCGTGCGATGATTTAGTCCAGGCAAAGGGGGTCTTCGAAACGATTTGTACAGATGTTTTAGAACTTTCCCCCGTTCCGGTATTTTCTGTGATATTTAACAACAAGGAACGCAAGTTTTTCAAAGTTAATGTTGGTTCACAGGATATTAAAGTTTCGATTCTGAAAAACGGTAAGAAACTGAGAGGTAAAATCATATGTAACTTTAGGGTAATTTCTGTGAGTGATGATGTCCCTCCATGTGTTCGTGCAGCTAGAAAGAAGTTATTTGAAAGGAAGTCTAAGCTTGCTGCTGTTGGTATTGCGTCTTGGGTGTCGAACTCTGTTCCGCCTTATATCCAGGTTGACAGTGGCAATGAAAATTCCGTCAGATACAGTGTTGATGGGCTTATCCCGGAACTATGTGAGGTAGCATCGATGGCTGTCGGTTGATGGTGAATTTAAGAGTATTTTTACTGTTTTTCTTCATTTGTTGGTTTGTCCAGTGAGCGAGCGGCATGCTACAACAGTTTCTTTTTTAAGTGATGAGTTGTGATGTGTCAGAATTCTCTGTTTGGACTACAAGTCCACATTTTGTGCTTAAGTTGGTTGCGGGGTTATTTAGTGTGCGAGGTTCATCGCCACTTTGTTCTTTTGTATTAATGTTTTCAGTTTACTTTGCCTTGAATTTTGTTTGTTCTTTACAGGTTTCTGTTTTTTCTTTTTTTTTGAGCTTGGTTCACAATTGGTATGGGATGCTCGGAGCCGGATTCGGTAAGTTATATATTTTCAACCTTAATCACCTCTACTATCCTGGTTCAGTTTCATTTAAGTCAGTAATCACCGGTTAAACTGGCTTGAGAGTAACGCATTGAATTTAGATGATTTGGGGCTTGGTGTGTTGCATAGGGATTTTGATACAGGTGCTCGGGTTAGTGATGATTTGCAGCCAAAAGTTAAATATAAGTGCCCGATTGATTTGTGTCAGAGTCCTAGTGTAGATGAATTGCATCTGTTCCATTTAAATTGTCGAGGCCTAAATAGTACGTTGCCGCATCTTAATGAACTGTGCATGTTTTCGGAATTTCATATTTTAGCACTTACGGAAACTTGGTTGAGGGACAAGACGTCGAGTTTATTGGATATTGCCAATTATAATTTATTTATTCGTAACCGTGAGCTATATCAGCATGGTGGACTTGGAATGTATGTGAGAAGTGATTTTGATGTCAAGTTACGAGATGATATTCGAATAAATAGAGAGATGGTTTTTGAGTGTATGGTAGCTGAAGTCTCTAAAAATGGTATTTCTTTTACTGTTGTTGTTATATACCGCCCACCTTCAGGAAATATTGATAGTTTTTTAGAACTGTTGGAGGAGCAATTAGATCATTTAGTGAATAGTATATGTCATGTTTCGTATGCGGTGATTTTAACATAGATCTTAATGTTATTGTTTCGAATCCAAAGGCCCGCCAGTTTCTTAATTTGATGCTGGGATATGGAATGCATCCTGCTATAAACATTTGTACCAGAGTGACTGAGAGTTCAGCATCGCTAATTGATAATGTATTTTTAAATGTACCTCACGGGTCGGCTGATGTTGTTCTAAACGATGTTTCGGATCATTTTGGTATTTCGGTGATTGTCCCTCGCCTTATGGAACGGGTTATTGGTACTAGTAATTCTATTATTCCTAACAGGCCTTTGATTGATTCGTCTAGTATATTGAGGTTTAAGAATAAGTTGGAGTCTGTTAATTTTGATTGTTTAAGTCAAGAAGCTGATGTTAATCGGAAGTTCGAAGTTTGTTATTCTAAATTAAAGAATTTGTTGTTAGAATGCTGTTCATCTGTGGCTGCGCAGGCAAAGAAGCTGATACCAAAGAAGCCTTGGATATCGAAAAGTCTTGTTGCGTGTATTATTAGAAGACGACATTTGTATAAATTGTCAGTTCGTAGTAGTGATTCAAGTCTGAAGGAATCGTACAGGGCTTATAATAATACATTAAATTGTGTTCTTAGGCGAACGAGGCAGGAATATTATAAGAAGAAGTTTAAGGAAAGTGAGGGAAACCCTAGTAAGACTTGGAAAGTAATTAAGTCGGTGGTTAGTCCGAAGTCTCGCCCTGTGTGTCCAGATAATATAGGCCGAGGGGAGGACAATTCTAACCGAATGTGTGATCATTTTGCAAACATAGGAGAACGCATTTCTTCAGCGATAGTTACGCGTAGTGATGATGGATCGTTTCATCAATTTTTGCCGGAAGAGAGTGACGTTTCAGCGTACCTGCAACCAGTGACGATGTTGGAGCTATCTGAATGCGTAAAGGGTATGAAAAATGGAGCATGTGGAGGAGATTTTATTTCGTTGAAAGTTTTGAAATCAGTGCTGCCAGTTATTTCTTGTCATTTTCTTAGTTTAATTAACGATTGTTTGAAATCTGGTATTTTTCCAGATTGTTTAAAATGTGCGAGCGTGATTCCGCTGTTTAAAGGTTTTTTGGTGATTATAGGCCGATTTCGCTTTTACCGGTAATTTCCAGGGTATTTGAAAAGCTTATTAACAATAGAATTGTGAATTTTCTGGAAGATAGAAAGTTTTTTAATTCTCATCAGTTTGGTTTCAGAAAGAATCGTTCGACGGAGCAGGCTGTATTAATACTTACGACTTTTGTTAATGATGCTTTAGATAAAGGTATGAAGGTTGCATCTGTTTTCTTAGATATTGTTAAAGCGTTTGATTCTGTTGATCATGATATTTTAATTCAGAAATTATTTAATTGTGGCATTCGAGGTGTTTTTCTTGATTTAGTTAAGTCATTTTTACTTAACCGTTCCCAGCGTGTGGTATTATATGGAATTGCTTCAGATGTATTTCAAGTAAGGAAAGGTGTTCCACAAGGGTCAGTTTTGGGTCCATTGTTGTTCTTAGTTTACATAAATGATCTTTGTCGTGTATCCAGTCTTATATCGTCGACAAATACTTGTGTTAGTGATGATGTTAAAGCGATTTTGCCGTGTTTCGCTGACGATTCGCATTTGACTGTAGCTGCTAGGACCGAAAATGAACTATTAGAAGTTACGGCACAAAATATGCAATACATTGAAAAGTGGATGAGAGTTAACAAGTTGAAATTGAACCATACGAAATCTTGTTTTGTAATATATGGTAGAAGTTCGAATTATTATCCTTGGATAATTGATATAAAAGTTGGTGGTCAAACAATTAAACGTAGTGCAAGTACTCGTTACCTTGGAGTTATTATTGATGAATGTTTAAGTTTCAAAAATCATATTGCATGTATTAGTAGTAAATTAGCCAGGAATGTTGGAATTATTAGAAAACTTAAACATATTTTCCCTCAGAATATATTAAGAATGTTATATTTTTCAATGGTGCATCCGTATCTGTTATATTGTTGTCTGGCATGGACAAAAACTTTTGTAAGCCACCTTACTCCTTTACGTGTGATACAGAATATGGCAATAAGAGTATTGTCCGGTGATGGTCGAAATATTTCCGTAAGACACCGTTATCAGGAGCTTCACATTTTACCTTTTGCGGGAATTTGTAAGTTTTATGACGCTTTATTTATGTACAAACATTACAATGAAGTTTTACCCCAGTGCTTTTCTCAGTATTTTTCCCGTGCGTCATCTTTTCACGAACATAGAATCGTAGTTCGCAGCTCATCCGTAGGCCGGTTGTAGTAACTAGTAGATCGAGATTTAGCATTAGACATGTTGGGCCTTTAGTATGGGAAGGTTTGTCGACAGAGTTAAGGTCATGTAGTGCTTTACTAGATTTTCGTAGCATGTTAAAGGTTCATTGTTTTGCTGTATATGAATTTGATGCGTTATTCTCAGCCGTTTAAGTTGTGTTTTATCATTAAGTTTTTGTTTTGGATAGTTAGTGGTGATTCTGGTTGAAAATGAGTTTGTTTTTGGTTGATTTTCTGGTTGGGCGTCCCAGACCGCGTAAGTCAAGCTCCTTTCTTTCTTTCTTTCCCTTTTTTCCTTTGTTTTTGTCGAAGTTTTGTTTTTATAAATGTTTTGTTTTGAGGGTAATTAGTCCCTTACAGGTTCGCCTCTGGGCATTGAAGATTCCATTTTTTTTTAATAAACCCTTCGTTCATTCATTTAATGAAATGGTTATCTGCTAACAAAATTACGTTGAATAAAAAGAAAACAAAATTCATAGTGTATAGTCGGACAGGCTGCAAGTTTCCAGATCTGAAGTCCATTCCTGTCCCTTGTGGGGATGGTACTATTTTTTTAGTTCGCTAGGGTAGAATCTATTCGGTATTTGGGAGTACTGTTTGATCAGAATTTATCATGGAAATTGCATGTGAATAACATACGGGTAAAAGTTTCTCGTGGTGTTGGTGCTATGAACAGACTAAATAATTTACTCCCTTATCCAGCAATGCGATCTTTGCATTATTCTTTAATTCAGTCACACCTAGAGTATGCATCTATTGTTTATTTAAATACTTTCAGATCTCATTTGTCTTGGCTCCAGATTCTTCAAAACAGGGCTTTACGAATTCTCGAAAAATATATCCCTGCCCCAAATACATTTCCGGGAAAGTCTGAGACAGAAACACTGTATGTTCTCCTTAATATTCTTCCAGTGCAACTTTTGCTATTTCTGCAAGTGTTCATTTTTAAAGTAAATTTAGATCGCCATCTGCTTCCATCATATTTTTCTTATATGGACCTGATATCTCTAGCGCCATCGTGTCAAATGCACACGAGATCTAACACCAACCTTCGGCTCCCAAAAATTAAGTGTGAAAGATCCAGATTTTCTCTACAATATACTAAACCGGGTTCTACATTGTTCTAAACCGGGGTCTTCGTCAGGGTGGGATTCTTTCTCCAGTGATTTTTAATATAACTATCGCTGCATGTCTTGATGGTGTACAGTCTTCTTTTATTTATGGTGAAGGTATCCTAGCTTCTCTTATAGCGTATGCTGACGACATACTCCTTATTGGCCGTTCTCTATGGGGCCTTCAAAATAATGTAAATTATCTAGTTAAGTCTTTTAAAGAATATGGCATGATCGACCTGAAAAATGCCAGTTTATGGTTTTTGGTCCAAAACCCCTTGAACAAATTTATCTTTCAGTATCTGTCCGTATAAATAATTCAGTCCTAAAACAATGTGAGTCTTTAAGGCATCTGGGAATCCATTATGACCCGACTTTGTCATTAACGAGGGCTCTAATAGAGAAAGATGTAGAGTCGCGTATTTCTTCTAGTTTCGGGGCGTTGATTTGTCTTCGGGAATTTCTATCTAGACGCAATCTTGCAAAGATTTTTAACACTGTTGCTTTTCCACAGGCTTTGCTTGCATCTTCTTTTTTACATTTTTTAACGTTGACAAATTTATCTCGTATTAAAACTACTTTTTTAATTTTGGGAAATTTTTATGCCGCTTTTCGAAATACCAAGCAGTTCTTTTATGATGGAAAATTATGGTTTAAAAAAACCCATTGATATTTTGAAAAAGAAACGGGAAACATTTTTTTCAAAAATTTAGTCAATAAAGCACACTTTGTCCGATGCGTTGCGTTGATTGTATTTTGGTTAAAGTGTTAGGTAGACTTCATTTAGGATAGTGTAGGCTAATTGTTTTTTAAATGACGTAGAATTTTTATGAAAGTATATGGTCTAGTTATTAGTCTGTAGTCCGATTGTGTGAATTTTATTATATTTTTTCTACTCGCAGCTTTGGTGGATACAAATAAATAAATTGAGTTGAATTGAATACCCTCTGTGTGGGGAAAATATAAAAATGAAGTTTCAGAATGGTTGGAAGGAAGCTCATCGCTTATCACGTTCCGACTCAAAGGACTACTGATTCTTAATTTTTTAAAAAATTATAATAGTTATGTTTGCAATATACTTTATTATAAAATTTAGTATCTAAGAATTTTTTTTTTATTTGAGTGTGGATGGTTCATTGAATGACTGTTTCGTGTATGGATGGTTTATGCTGTACGCATTCTCGCTTACTAACGTCAAATAGTTTGTCATTTTTCCCAAGAGGGGAAAATATGATTTTTTATTTATTTATTTGGTAGATAGCAGGTCATTTCATACAGGTCAGATAAACTAAGATATATTATTTTTGTGAGACATAGGGTACGTAGTTGTTGTTATTATACTAAAAATTTTAAAAAGCACTGCATGTTTGAATTGTTTTTTTTCCACAGTGCTTGTGTTATGTATCTGTATTTTTGTGTAAAATTAAAAAAAACTTGAACTTGAACTTGAACAAACAACAAATCACGTTTTTCCAATTCACTGAAAGTAACTCACTTACCAACTAGCTTCTAACGTCAGTTTCCCACACTTTCAATCGCCCCGAGATCAGCAAGGATGGTCCTCATACGGCGAATCTGGTTATCTCTTTCCATCGAATCCCGGTCTGTTCTATTATTTGATGTTTAGTCTTTTCCCAGATGACCTGGTAGGAACGTACATGATTCCCGCAACAGGATTAAGTATTGGCGATAGCACCGGTGGAGGCTAGGTAAGTAATACTTTTACGCAACTATTGACACTACTTTAAACTATTTACATTTACAGTGAGGAACTGGTGTGGTGTATGAATAGTCGTGAGACTACGAAAATGGTTAAAATCCTCAGGCTGAAGTAAAGAGTTCTACAAGGATTGTTTCGATGTTTATCTTATTAACGAATCTCGTAATTTGTTTTAATGCCCCTTTTTCGTTATCCCTCGGAACGGAATGAACCAATATGAGTAGCCACATCACCACCTTCGCTCAGTAGTTGAGTTTTTGGGATCCCAAAACGTAAGTGGAGGGATACCTATGACATCGCAAAAGTTGTCCGTCTGTCCGTCCGTCTGTCCGTCCGTCCGCCCGTCCGTCCGTCCCTCTGTCCGTCCGTCCGTCTGTAAGCACGATAACTCTCGAAGGGAATGAGATATTTTGATGAAACTTGGTGAGAAGGTTCGTTGGGTCGTCGGACCAGTCAAGTTCGTAGATGGGCTTTGTAGCTCTACATTTAGGGGTGGGGGAGGGGATTCAAATTAAGGGACAAACAAAATATTTTGAAACAGCTAATGTGATAGTCGATTATGGGGTAAGAAGACATGCTGAACACGATGGTGAAAACCATTTTGTCATCGGACAAGTAGTTCGCCCGGAATCCGGCCAAAACCGGAAAGTTTGTTGAAAGTAAAAGTTTTATTTGAAGTTGATTAGATGTTCGATTTAGGGGTAGGAAGACATGCTGAAGACGGTGGTGAAAATTATTTTCTCGACGGACAAGTATTTCGCCCGGAATCCGGCCCAAACCGGAAAGTTTGTTGAAAGTAAAAGTTTTATTTGAAATTGATTAGGTGTTCGATTTAGGGGTAGGAAGACATGCTGAAGACGATGGTGAAAACTATTTTCTCGATGGACAAGTATTTCGCCTGGAATCCGGCCCAAACCGGAAAGTTTGTTGAAAGTAAAAGTTTTATTTGAAGTTGGTTAAATGTTCGATTTAGAGGTAGGGAGACATGCTGAAGACGATGGTGAAAACTATTTTCTCGACGGACAAGTATTTCGACCGGAATCCGGCCCAAACCGGAAAGTTTGTCAAAATTAAAAGTTTAATTTGGAGTTGATTGGATGTTCGATTTAGGGCAAGAAGACATGCTGAACACTTATGTGAAAACAAGTTTCTACCCGGACATGTAGTTCGTCCGGAATCCGGCCAAAACCGGAAAACTGTTGGAAGTCAAAGTTTTATTTCTAGTTGATTAGATAAGCGATAAGCGATTTAGGGGTAAGAAGAGATGCTGAGTCCCTGTGTGACAATCGTAGTTTACCTGGACATACAGTTCGACCGGAATCCGGCTGGAATCGGAAAATTTGTTATAAGCTAAATTTCTGTTTGAAGTTGATTAGATGTTCATTACTGGGGAAAGAAGATACCCTGATTTCGTCTTTGAGCTTTCTTTTTTCGCCGGACAAGTAGTTCTGGAGTTCGGCCGGAACCGGGAAATTGGCAGAAGTGGCAGGAAGTTTTCGTCAAAACAGATATGACTTATAGGGGTAAACACACATGCTGAATCTAAATCTGAACTGGGTTTTCTCAGATGATTAGCTATTTGGCCTTAATCTGTTTCTGAATTTTAATTGTAAAAATGTTCAAGGAGTCTGGCGAAGACTGGATCTGGCTAAGACAAGACCCAGTTGTCTGGATCAGATATTGAATTTTTGGGATCCCATCGAAACCTTTGGTCTTGTTAGTGGAGTGTTCCTTGGAACAATCCAGTATTGCGAGTGCTGTAGCAGCTTTCGTCTTTCGGTTTTCACGGTATTTTGTGGAGCTCATAACTCGTGAACTAGTGCAATCATCAAGTTCAAACTTGGTACACTTGTGGGTATTTGGGTCTAGTTTTGCCTTCTGGGGCTCCTATCCCCACCCCAACCCGGTTGAGGCGCAAATGGGCACAGATTGCCCAGTGAATAATGTTCATAAATTGACCAGAACTCGACATAGGACGATGAAATTCCTTGTACATGTACGTTCTAGGGCTGAAAAATTGCTTTTAAATTTGCACCTCTCCCACCCGTCCTGTTCATGGGCAACTGGGCCCAGATTGCCCAGGAATAAAGTTTGTTATCCCTGAGACGAATCAAGAGGCATCAAGTTGAAAGTTCTTAGGTTTCTGAGAGTTGGGGTCTCTTTTCCCTTTTCGTGGTCTCAAACCCAACCCCACTTGGTTCGGGGGCAATTGGGCCCAGGTTGCCCTTTTTTTAATGTTTTAACTTGACATCAACTGAAGATAAGGCGATGAAATTCCTTTGTGCTTTTGGATCATAGGGGCTGGGGAGCGTTGAACCGCCCCCATCCGCCCCGTTCATGGGCAAGTGGGCCCAAATTCCACATGAAAAATTGCAAATTGCATTTGACCGCGGTGAGTGGAATCAAACTCTAAGCTAGTATGCTTGAGGCAAAAGAGGTGTAAATACGCATTTTGATGGGTCCCGACCCCCCCCCCCCCCCGTCCCTCTCCCGTTTATGGGCAGCTGTGCCCAGATTTTCCATGAGTTAAGTTTAGCTATGACAGGTCTCAAGTCCAACTCTTCTATATTTGGGGAGATATGTCTATGGATGGGGATTTTGTATAACAGCAACAAAAAGGACGACGCGACGTACTTTAATCTTTAATTGACAGTTTGAAACTGGAATGTTTTGCCATATGATCGATGATATGACGTTTCTTAAGGAATTGTGACAAAGCGGGTATTAGGCTGCTATGATCTGATTTATTGCATTTGTCATTACCTTGCTAATTGAAAAGATGTTTAAAGGGTCGGACTGGCTGGCAGACGATTTTTGGAACTCAAGCTATTCGTGCAAGATCTTCAACATTTCTTTGGATTTATACTTGCGATTTGATTACATTTAAAGCTTTGAAAGTGGGATGATTATAAATTAGGTTATTTCATTACTTGTTTGCCTGTTTGGTTATTGGGAATGAGAAATATCTTGGTTCTAAAGCTGTTTGTACATAAAATGTGATAAACATTTTATTTTCACACTCCTCCTCCTCTGAGCGCTTGTGTACTTGTTTATCTCCGCCCTTCTCTTCTCAATTCTCTTATTTCGCGTTTTTTTTACAATTAAGATAAGGCCAATTCTCCTTTTCGTGCGTTTTTACCGCATTTAGTCGAGAATGGGGAAAGCTTCGCAACTCTTCAAAATCGAGAAATTATTTCGATAGACAATTATTTATTTATTTATTTTCGTACCCACTAATAACAACAGAGGCAAATAGCGGACTAAATTCAAAAACAAAGAAAGAAAAAAGAAAAAAAAAACACAAACTACGAAAATTAAACACATTCGAGACTCTCGATTCTCGTTCTACGTTCTAATACCTGATTCGTCAAGAAGGGCGGATGTTCAGTTTGCATAATCAGGCATTACCTGGTTGATATATTAGTTTTTGTCAAAAGCGAGAACGGAGAAGCGCAAAGCGAGAGCTCATTGAGAATTCAGATCAAAATGGCCAATCACGGTCACTTCCAGTAATTTGTATTCCTTCTTAAAAAGATCGTAATCAACGTCAACTTCATTAAATAAGAAATTTCTACTATCTCTTTTTCCCGATTATACCTTAAATCAATACTATTAATAAATAACTTATAATCAAATTAATAAAAACTAGACTGTTCCATCAGGTATTCACAAACACAAAATGTATACATAGATTCAAACAACCCGCAGGGGTACGGCTTTAGCGTTAATCCAATTGTTGTTTTTGGGATCCCAAAACGTAAGCGGAGGAATACCTATGACATCGCAAAAGTTGTCCGTTTGTCAGTCTGTGTGCGCTATAACTCTCGAAGGAAATGAAATTTTTTGATGCTTGGTGTGAGGATGCAAGGGTAAAAGTCAAGTTCGTAGATGGGCTCTGTAGCTCTACATTTAGGGGTGGGGGGTAGGAGGGGGGGGGGGGGGAATTAAGGGACAAACAAAATATTTTTAAACAGCGAATGTGATAGTCGATTATGGTGTAAAAAGGCATGCTGAGCACGATAATAGAAACCATTTCTCGCCGGAACAAGTAGTTCGTCCGGAATCCGGCAAAAACCGAAAAGTTGGTTAAAAGTAAAAGTTTTATTTGAAGTTAATTAAATGAAGAAATTAAATATTTGAAGAAATTAAATATTTTGATGAAGTGAGGATTCAAGAGTAAAGTCAAGTTCGTAGATGGGCTCTGTAGCGCTACATTTAGGGGTGTGGGTGTGGGGTGGCAAATTAAGGGACAAACGAAATATTTTTAAACAGCGAATGTGATAGTCGATTATGGTGTAAAAAGGCATGCTGAGCACGATAATAGAAACCATTTTCTCGCCGGACAAGTAGTTCATCCGGAATCCGGCAAGAACCGAAAAGTTGGTTAAAAGTAAAAGTTTTACTTGAAGTTGATTAAATGGTCGATTTGGGGTAAGAAGACATGCTGAACACGATGGTGAAAATCATTTTCTCACTGAACAAGTAGTTCGTCTGGAATCCGGCAAAAAACGGAAAGCTGGTTAAAAGTAAAAGTTTCATCTGAAGTTAATTCAATGTTCGGTTTGAGGGTAAAAAGACATGCTGAACACGATGGTGAAAATCATTTTCTCACCGGAAAACCATTTCGGCCGGAATTCGGCCAAAACCGGAAACTTTGTTATAAGTTTGATTAGATGACAGATTAAGGGTTAAGAAGAGAGGCTGAGTCTGTATATGACTATCATTTTTTACCCGGACATATAATTAGTCTGGAATCCGGTTGTAACCAGATTTTTTTTTTAAGTCAAACTTTTATTCCGGATTCCCCTCCCTCAACTCCCCCCCCCCCCCCCTCATATTATCATATCCAGGATTTTTTTTATATTCCAAGTCAGTTTGACCGGGTCCTTGATATGCCTGCCAAGTTTCGTCGTGAAAATCCCAAAAAAACAGAATTTCGGGACCCCCCCCCCCCCTGAAGTGTCTGGATCCAGTCAAATTGTGTAAAAGATCTACATGGATCAGACCAAAACCGGAAACTTTGATAAACATTTGATTAGATGACAGATTAAGGGTTACGAAGAGAGGCTGAGTCTGTATATTACAATCATTTTTTACCCGGACATATAATTAGTCCGGAATCCGGTTGTAACCAGATTTTTTTTTTTTTTAAGTCAAACTTTTATTCAAAGTTTATAAGATGTTCTTTCTAGAGATTTGACGCCGGATTTGTTTCTGAATTTTCTTTTTTGGCTGGACTAGTAGTTAGCTCGTAATTCGGGCGAAACCGGAAACTTGGCAGAAGTAAAGCAGGAAGTCTCGGTCGGTATCGTCGAAATAGATATGGCTTATAGAGGTATATCTGAACTTGGTTTTCTCTGATGATAACCGGGCGAAGACTGGATCTGGCGAAGACAAGACCCTATTTTCTGAATCAAATATTAGATTTTTGGGATCCCATCCACACCTTTGGTCTTGTTTGTTACGGGCTCCTTGCGTTTCCGCAACAGTAACATTTTCATAAAACCGACAACGGCGCGTAAAACAGTGATCTAGCATGCCAATGCAAGACGAGGTAAATTGGTATAATCTTCCTTCCTCATTCATCTTCTTTTTAAACTCAATCTTCTATCACTCTTTTGCCAACGTAGTTCCCACAAATTTCTTCAAAGGTGTGTTCAGTCTATTTTCATAGCTTCGACTTTTCACTGTTATAGGTCTCAAGATAACACGAAAATGAGCGGGAGCTCTGGTTTATACAAGAATGAGAGCGTGCTTCAAGTGTGTGGAGCATGGATTGCAGCACTCGAAACTGTGCAGCAACAATACCTTCCATACTGTGGCGTCGTCACACTTATCATATGCATAACCGGAATCCTGACAAATATACTGACACTAGTCGTACTAACCAAAAAGGAACTGAGGAGCCCTTTCAACGGCTTACTTATAAGCCTTGCAGTATGTGACACGCTACTTCTGTTCGAATATATACCTTACAGCGTATTCCAGCATCTTCTGAATAACACACCACGAGCAGAATCAACAGACCATATGTATACATATGAGTGGTCAATGTACGTATTCTTTCATACAATTTTCCACTACTTCATCCACGGTTTATCAGCATGGCTCATAGTGTGTATGGCACTGTGGAGGACTGCAGTGTTAAAATCCAAGTTCGCAGGAACGGTACAGTCTTACAGCAATATGTGGACTATTCTTGGAATCGCAGTAGGAATAGCAACCCTAATGTCTATACCTAATTTCCTGATGCACGGACTACAATTCCACAAGGCAGAGCTCGTCCTCGATGAAAACAATACAGCTATTGGATACTGGCCAGAAATACACCTCGTTGGAGTAAGCGAACTTGGGAGACGGCACGACGACCTGTTGCAAAAAGTAAGTAACGCGGCCAAAGTATTTCCTTCGCTTTCTCGTATCCGAAATGAAAGTGAGAAACGTATATGGCATCCTCTGTCTTCTCGACTGTCGGTGATCACGATGTTTTACAAGCAAAGTACAATATTTTGGTGAAAGCTGGGACGGGAGTCTACAGGCCACGGGCTTTAGGGAACAGCAGAGTAGTTAATGCGCTCCAATTTAGAAAGAGATCAGGATAAGGAATTGAAGGACCGAAAATGAAGACACTTGGCGACTGGTCCTGACCTTTTTAGCTGTCGGCTAAATCGAGATATACAGAAATTTTCCGCCTAGATGAATATTTCAAAAGGTGAAAGTCAGACATTCCAGACCCGAACAAAAATCTGTGATATAGGCTACAAACGATTGGCACTACAATAAACCTCGGTACGTTCCAAAAAGACCTGGGTACGCTGGGCAAAGCCAAGCCGTGTAATTTAGATTCAAGAGCAAATTGGAGCCAGTGGGTATTTATAACCCAGACCCCAGGGGAGGGGGTTAGGAATTTAGGGACTGAATACGATATTTGGAATCTAAGTGACAGGAAAAAATGACTTGTGGTTGAAATTGGGGTATTAGGACAATTCTCACATCTACGGTTTAAACAGGTCTTGAAAATTTAAACCCCAGACAAACTGAATATCCCGATGAACAGGCTGAATGAGGAAAATGAATACGAAAGTTAAATAGCGAGGCCAGTACTTGATCAGAAACGGAAGTTTATAAATGAATATAACTGCTCCACGAGTTTCATTCAAGGTAACAGAACATGCTGAATCAATAATGAAACATAATAAATGGGCAAATCCAGGAATACCAATGGTCAAATGTAAATTTGAGATTGTGTTTATTTTACTCAGTTTGCCTTTTCTGGCGAGTCAGTCGTTGAACGATGGTGGGTAGATGTAACACGAACCGTAACTGGTTTTTTTTTTTTCGGTTTAGATAAATCACGGCATCACCAGCATTCTGATGAAGATTATTCCGTCCCTGGCCGTATCTACCTGCACGATCGTTATTATCAAAGATCTGCTCAAGGTCCGACGAAGACGCGAGGCACTCGCAAGGCCTCCCTTACTGCCAACCGATAATCAATTACCCCAAGCTCTACCAACTGCATTCGACTTTACAAGTCGCCTATTGGTTGGTTTGTGTATCATCTTCTTTTGTACTGAACTTCCACTGGCGGTGATAAGTTTGTTTACAGCAGTTCATGGACATGTCTACTTTATTGACTGCCAGTACATTTTTGGAGAATTCTTAGATACTACCTTGCTCTTGGGTGCTTCTATGACATTTCTACCTTACTGTCTCACTAGCCGCCTCTTCCGAGCTGAAGGATACGAGTTTCTTATGTCACCTTGGAGCAAACACGTAAGAGCTGTGAAATGTTGCGGCAAAAGTAACTCTCCCGTGACTCAGGAGGAAGACAACATCGTTCAAACTACGGTGTAAAAGCATTCAAATTTAGCCTCAGCTCCACAGAAACTGGGAATAAGATTAGAAAACAAATTTGAGAAAAAGGGGGAACTGAAGTCTTGGCGATCTTAAGAAAAGATCCGAAATCCCGGATTCAGTGCAGTCGATGCAACAAAATTGAAACTGAGTTGATATAGAATCTTGGATTTCAGAAAAGAAAAATCGGATTTGAGATAATATCCCAGACCCCGCTTCGATATGGTCAGCGTCACAACAACGTTGTGGCGCTGACTTCCACAAGAAACGTCGGTCAGGTCCTTACTCATGTCCGGTCTGTCTGTGGTAGCATGGATGAGAATTTGAAACATTTGTTGTGTGAATACAAAAAGCTGAATGAACTTAGGTTATAAATTGTTGGAGTAAATGAGAGAGGGGTGGATGAAGAAGATGTGTAGGATCATGGGAAATAGTTGCTTTTTGAGTATCAAACAATTGGCAAGGTTCCTCAGGGTAGCCTTAGCCCATAGGGATAGGTGCGTATAGAAGGTATTATTTTTGTTTGTCTGAGTGTATTTTCATGTATTTGCCATGGCCTTTGGCTCTTAGTGTAAATAAAATCTTATCTTATCTTATGTGTCTGAACAGTAGACTACAGTCCTCAGGATCCTAGGTCTATAGGTCTTCAGATCCTAGGTCTGAAACTGATTGGTATGTTACTGCTTACTGATTTACGAGAACTGTCGACGGGGGTGCGGGCATCTTGGGAGGGCGATTTCTTTTGTTTCGTTTTCTTTTTAATTTCTTATTTTAATTTAATTTTATCTTTTTTTTTTAAAATGGTGATGGATGGTCATGTATGGTGAAACAGTCACAACAGTACGTTACAATTATAACAGGAGGAAACGGACGAAGGAAAACACCTTTAACAGAAGGAAACGGAAAACAAGTGTTGCTGGATAATTATTAATTTAGATAGTTCAGGAGTAAGAGAAGTTATAGCGGCTTGAAGTCAAACACGGGGAGTTATGTCTACAGCAGTTCCTGGTATGTCAGTGTGTTAAATAAATTGGTCAATTGTATAAATTTAGTTGTCTTCTCCAAGACTAAATTCAATTCCAAATTCGTTTATTTCCATGATTTCTTTTAACGGAAATAGTGGTGGATCGTCATACATGGTCGACATAGTCATAAATTATCACTTATATGAATGAATGATTTATTTGCACATTAAAGCCATCCGGCCATCATGCATCATTACCATCATTACAATTATAAAATTTTAAAACACAATCGAATAACAAACATATTTACAAAACATGTCAATTTAAAATTCATAATTCCGATCCGTTAAAAACCTTGACAAAATAGGGAACAAATGACTTGAGATACCGCTCCGTAGATTTTACGTGCGGCTTCTTGAGTTGTGTCTTTGGTGCGTCTGTGCTACGGGTTGCTTTAATTTGCAGATTTGTAGTCACAGGGGACAAAATGGACCGGTGCAAATCCGAGGCCAGACATTTTTTGCCAAATTTCACTAGGAGCTCGTGTCTCCTATCAGAGAGGGTTTGCAGACGCAATGTCTTTAGGCTTTCTTCATAGGACTCGTATTTCTGCCCAAGAAGCTCGCTTTGCTGAGCTGTGAGTCCAGCGTGCCATACGGCACGGGCGTACTCCATCACAGGTCGGACGTAAGTTTTATAGCAGGTGACAAGATCACCTGTAGAGAGACCAAATCTGTTGATGCTTGCAAAGGATTTGAGCAGAAATGACCCTTTTTTTACGAGATTTTTTACATGGTCATCCCATTTTAAGTTGCTTTTAATAGTGATGCCCAGAATTTTCGCAGAACTGGCCACAAGGAATTGTGTTTCGTCTTCGAGGGGAGGAGGAGTTTGTTTTGTGAAGTTAATTCTTAGGGCGACGCTTTTTTCTTCCCTTATGCCTAGCTTCATCTGATCACAGTCATAGGCCAGCTGCTTGGTTACCTCTTCCAGTGAGTTTCCCGGATCGTTCAGTGTGGCGAAAGGGCGTCGCACCACTAGCGTCAGGTCGTCTGCAAACTTAGCTCTGTGAATAAAGTTCACCATAAGCTTATTGACAGCAATAGTGAAGGCCAGTGGACTAACGAGTTATCCCATCTGGATTAAACTTGATTTCTGACAATAGCAGAAATTCCAGATTTTGCGCTTCATCTCCGGACTGGATCACGATGGATTTGTATGCTCCACAAGGAGCATACAAATGCTCTGTGAAAAGTGATCTCACTTCATCAATTTTTTTCAAATTGGTGAGGAAGTAGTTTAGCACTTGGTGATGTAACTGGATAACACTTTTTCTTTTGGGATGACTTCGTGAAGTGCAATTTCGGCAGTAGTCATTTTTGCAGAACAACCGTATATCAGATACCACGATAACTGCAAAAACGACTAATTGCATATCCTGTTACCGTGGTATCACCAAAAACACAACTATTAGTTGCGTTTTTGCAGATACCATGGCCAAAACCGGAAAATTTGTTAAAAGCAAGAGTTTTATCAGTTGATTAGATGTGTCTATATAAGGGTAGAAAGACATGTTGAACACGATTATAAAATCATTTTCTCGCCGGACAAGAAGTTCGCTCGGAATCCGGCCAAATCCGGAAAATTTGTAAAAAGCAAAAGTCTTATTTGTAATTGATTAGATTCCGATTTAGGGGTAAGAAGAGATGCTGAATCCGTAATGACAACCGTTTGTTTACCCGGACGTATAGTTCGCCCGGAATCCGGCTGAAACCGCAAACTTTGTCATGAGTTAAAAAGCTTTATTTGAAGCTGATTAGATATTCTATATGGGAGTAGGCTAAGGAGATACGCTGAATTCGTTTTTGAGCTTTGTTATTTTGTCGGGTAATTAGTTCCTGAATTCGGCAGAATCCGGAAATTTGGCAAAAGTAAGCTAAGGCACGAAGTTTCGATCAGTATCGTCTGCACAGTTTTGACTTATATAAACACACATGTGAATCCATATCTGAACATAGTTTTCTCGGATGATTAGCTATTTGGCCTTAATCTGTTAACTTTTATAGTAAAAATGTTTAAGGAGTCTGGCGAAGACTCGATCAGGAGAAGACAGGACCCAATTGTCTGGATGAGATATGGAATTTTTGGGATCCCATCAAAACCTTTGGTCTTGTTTTTTGGTTTTCTGTTAGTCTTAGTCAATTTTGTGTCTTCGGTTTAGAAACTGTTCGGTTAGTAAGTATACGAATATAACACTAATAAACCTTAAACTTGAACCTCACACCAACTTAAGGCTGTTTTACTTTTTCCTATAAAAACTTTGTCTTATGACGGAGCATGTCGCTTGGTTTCAGATGAGCTTCGCTTCGAGGCCACAACAGATGACCGAATAAACAAAATTCCTTGATCTCAATGGTTAAGCAGTAACTTTGGATAGAAAGTATCCCGAAACAAAGCGAGGTTCCACAACAATACATACTCTGCATGAGTTTCCATTCAAAGTTCTCAGCTAGGAATGCCTAGTGTTGACAAATGTAGCGGAAACAACATTCCTGTGCTACCCAGGAAGACGCATGTGAGATTAAACACCCCTTTCATTTCCAAGGTAACGAAAGCAATCAAGGGAATCACTTCCGACAGCAATAACGTTGTTTCCCCCCCCGAAATAACATAAAACGCATAATTTACTCTGGACCTAGTGGAACAGAGATAATTTATACTGTAATTTTACTTCATTTGCCTTTTCCTACGAGACAAATCTGCCAGGAAATGAGGCGGAATGGCGGCTGCCTTCAAATAACGGCACTACTTCTCATGTAATTTGACTAATAGCAACAAAACAGATTCAGTTAATCAATGTGTGCCTCTGGCAGAGATGGGCGAATCCGAATCCGGATTCGAATCCAGGATTCATCCTTTTGGTCGGATTCTAATCCGGATTCGAATCTTCTACTAGTCAGGCTGGATTCGGACTCGGATTACAAACCCTCAATCTTACGAATCCACCCAAATTTCTAGTCTACAACCTTCCAGTTTCCGTTTCCCAACTTTTACGCAGTGGCCTTAGGCAAGCCAACTTTTTTATCTCCGCCACCAGCCAACCTCAGCAATTTATCACGTTATCCGATTACCTTAAGTGCTTTTTGTCACTTCTCATTTTTAAACTATAACCTATGTTATTTAATTTTTGTTACCTTTTGGTCGGATTCTAATCCGGATTCGAATCTTCTACTAGTCAGACTGGATTCGGACTCGGATTACAAACCCTCAATCTTACGAATCCACCCAAATTTCTAGTCCACAACCTTCCAGTTTCCGTTTCCCAACTTTTACGCAGTGGCCTTAGGCAAGCCAACTTTTTTATCACCGCCACCAGCCAACCTCAGCAATTTATCACGTTATCCGATTACCTTAAGTGTTTTTTTTCACTTCTCATTTTTAAACTATAACCTATGTTATTTAATTTTTGTTAAGGTCGGATTCGAATCCGGATTCGAATCCTCAGCATGAAATGGTGGATTCGGATTCAGAATCGGATTCGTACCTAGCCCTGGATTCGGATTCGGATTCGAATCCTTTCATGGTCGGATTCGCCCATCTCTGGCCTCTGGTTGAAAATGGTGCGATTTTCTGCAGACTTGTGCACCAGTTATGCGAGAAAAAATTAAAAACCACGCCTTTTTTCTTTTTCTACTGCGTTGAAAGATTCAAACTGAACAGACCACAGCAGGTTTGTCTTACCGTGAGACAGTAGGTAAAACTTGTTGGAGACACAGTTGACAACAATTCAAAATGGGATTCTATCCTTGAAAAATCTTTTCTACTTCTGAAATCCCTTACGATGCTCCGGAGATTTGGTCATGAGATCCCTGTATTGCACGTATGTACGCCCTCCAACTGAACACTCGTACCCTGTTTGGCATCCGGCCTTACAAAAAGTCCTAGGAGACACTAGGGATACAGAAGCGGCCTTATAAGATTATTCTTGAGCAAGAACCTAACAAACGTAGATAACATCGAAAAACTGGGGCTTCCTACTATGGCGTGCCGTAGACAGAAGCTTACCATTGATGCTACGAAAAAAAAGAGAGAACCCACATAGCACTATAGGATTTTCGTTCTTCTGTGTCAATGTTGTATCACCCATGCTCAGCGCTATTTACCAGATCGTCTTTGTTGAGATTTCATTGTATCTAGTGCTTCACTTTACTCTATTGATTTTGTATTTTTCCTCCATCTTTAAGGCGCATCCCAATCCTTTTGTTGAGACGGATCATAAATAAACTGAACTGAACAGAATAAGATTAAGCTATTCAGGCTCCAATGTTAATATCAACAAATCCATAGTGGCTGTAACTGTCGTCCACAGAATTCACCTCTTACCGATTTGTAAACAAGCATCCATGACCTTTATGAGGCTAATTTAATTCACGAACGGAACTTTCAAAATGAAAAATATTCGGCTCTTTTTTTTCGGTTTTTAAAAGCGCGAAAACAGATCATAGATGCCTGATAAACAGCAAGACTCTTTCCACGATTGGCAACTGGACTTTATTCCTTCAGGGAAGTTCCATGGCTAGAGCTGACAACAGTAACGGAAGTTGCGAGCAGCTGATCTAATTCGAGTGAAATTTGATGATTGGTCGAAGCACATAAGTGTGTCCGAACATCATCCAGCCACGTTCGGGGAAGGTTGGAGTAGGGGTTCCCGGGATTTTTTGACATGCCGGAAGATTAGGACGAAACTAGAAAAGGTGACCGAACTTCACATCGGTGGGAGGGGGAATCAGAGGGGGCACCGGGAAACACTTCATGGATTCATTCAAAGCTGGGTGAATGTCTATTTATATGGATTTGGCTGCACCAACGGGAATTCAGGTTGCAAGTTATTCGAAATCTTCAAGTAAACATAAAACGTCGCTTGTTTTTATTGAGATTTAGCGGTACCTGTCAATACTTGAGACTATTACCTGATTCACGCAAAAGACGCTCTCAGCTGGCAGGAAGCTGATGCATGTCCGCAGGTAAACCAGCAACTCCCCATAGTGCTTGGATATCTGGTGGTATGTAGAGACTTCGCATATAACATTCAAGACATCCAGCACAGAAGTTACTAGGGTTCGAAACTTTTCTTCGTATGTGTTCTCATAGGACAACTGCAAAAGAGAAGCAAATCATGTTGATCCAACCTTTTCTCAAATTTGTGTCGGAAATTTATGTTGAAATTAGGATACAAGCCTGAAAAAAAAATTATCAACGCTGTGTGCTAAGCTGTTTGTCCATCTTCAGCGTTTGTTTTTCTGTTAAAAGTTTCAACGTCCATAAGAGAAAGGGACCCAAGAGTAAAACCGGCCACTGTTTTCAACTGTTTTGGATTATTTATTTTAGTTTGTCTAAAATTTCTGAATTCGAACTATAAAATGAGAAAACCTACAGCAATACAGAGAGAACAGATAAACTATGCATATGATTATGCACTGACCAAAATATATAGGAGCATGATTACAATACTAGATTCGACGAGCGCTAACAAGAACAAGACCAAAGGTTTCGATGGGATCCCAAAATCTAATACTTGATCCAGACAATAGCGAACGAACTACCATACTTGTCCAGAAAAAAAAAAAGTTCAGAAGTGAATTCAGCGTATCTCCTTATCCGTATAAAGAACATCTAATCAACTTCAAGTAAAACTTCTTATGTAAAAAATCCGGTTTCAACCGGATTCCGAACAAGCTATATGTCCCGGTAAAAAAAAGGATTGTCATATCCAGATTCCGCGTGGCTTCTTACCCCTAAATATGTCATCTAATCAACTTCTTTGATTTTAACAAATTTTTCCGGTTTCGGCCTGATTCCGGGCGAACAAGTTGTCCGGGTAGAAAATACTTTTCAAATAAGTGTACAGCATATCTTCTTACCCCTAAAACTTACCCCACAAGTTAGCACAGCCTCGCAAGCCCCGCTTTTGTTGTGCTATTGAAAACAAAATGTTAATTTTCAATAAAACTGTTCTACTACTACTACTACTAAATCGAACATCTAATCAACTTATAATAAAACTTACTTTTAACAGACTTTCCGCTTTTGGCCGGACTCTGGGCTAACTACTTGTCCTGCCAAAAAATGGTTTTCACCATCGTGTTCAGCATGTCTTCTTACCTCTATATCGAATATCTAATCAGCTTCAAATAAAACTTTTACTTTTCACAAATTTTCCGGTTTTGGCCGGATTCCGAGCGAACTACTTGTCCGATGACAAAATGGTTTTACCACCGTGTTCAGCATGTCTTCTTACCCCATAATCGACTATCACATCATCTGTTTAAAAATATTTCGTTTGCCCCTTAATTTAAACCCCCTCCCCCACCCCTAAATGTAGAGCGACAGAGCCCATCTACGAACACGACATTACTCTCGAACCGAGTCCTCGCACCAAGTTTCATCAAAATATCGCTTTCCCTTCGAGAGTTATAGTGCGCATAGACGGACGGACGGACGGACAGACGGACAGACGGACAGACGGACAGACGGATAACTTTTGCGATGTCATAGGTATTCCTCCACATACGTTTCGGGATTCCAAAAACGATATTTCTGAACCATTTAACTGTGAAAAGATCATTTCTAGTCAGAGTTGTGCTTTAACCGAGTTGTCTAATGTGCTAGATGTGTAGCAAAAGCACCATAATACACAACGCCACGACCCGACTGTTTCACGCTTACAGAATTCTGGATCGATGACGGAAGGTTTAGAAAATCCTAATAAGTTAGCTTGAGCTAGTGTTCCCATGCCTTACGCCAGAGTCATTGATCTGACGATTCCATAACGAATTACAGAGTCCTGTAGCCCAATACCCCAATGCAAGGCAAAGAAAAAATAATTTTACCACACCATTTCGTCCCAGACCCCGTCACGACACTTTATCGGAAAGGCACATACCGGCCATCATATTCGTCCATTTATTTCGAGACCCTTCTTCGATCCTTTATCACTAGACACTAACTGTCGCGGAGTTTCAACCAGCTTACGAAGCTTCCGATCGTGTTGCTTCATATTTTTTTTTTATCATCAACGAAAGGAACATGCAGAATTCACTTAGACAGGGTGGTTGGGATGACGTAACGATATTTTATTTAACCTGCAGTACAAACTTCGGCTAATAGCATTTCCAGAATAGCCTCGGATAATCTAGGGCAAATTTTTCACCATACTAGTTTGATTCCTAGGAGTGGCGTACCATTGCCGGTACGCCACGCCCTCAAACTTCCCTAGCCGGGTCAAATGCGATTCAGCCACATAAACAGATTGTCTAAGGCAGCTTCTCATACCGGCAATCAAGTTTCACTCAGGTCGCAGCTTTTTTCGGGAAACTCCGGTACCCCCCCCCCCCCCTCCAGCTAGGCCAGCCAATGTTCGGAGACATGTTTCGCATATCCAGCTCATTAGTTCTTATCATCCATAAAGTTTCACTCGAATCGGACCAGTCGTTAGCAAACTAGTCATTAACTTCCGGATACCCCTTCCCTTAACTCCCCACAAAACGGCCGGATCCAGGAACAGAAATTTTCCTATGGCACTGTGTCAGGTCTTTAAGCCTCTTCACTCGGGTCGCTAATATGCCTGCCTGCCTAGTTTCATCGTCCTTGGCACATCTAGAAGTACCCTAGCTTGCGATCACCAGAATTCCCGGAAACCCCCTCTGACTTCCCCTAAAAGCCCCGATATGATGTGGAAGAATCTATTTACGGCTAATGCTTGTTCTTCCCACAAAATCCCATCCCGATCCCAAGGCGCTAGGCGTTTCACGAATATTCCGGTGTCCTCTTCACCCCCCCCCCCCCCACCCACAAGTATCGGATCCGGCCCGGGCTTGACATGGAATATCTGAGACGACAAGTCTTTCCAGTTTCCAAGTTTCATTCAAATCAGACCGCCCGCTAAATAACACAAGATTCCGGGTTCCTCATCCCTCCACTCCCTCACGACAATCGGATCATGCAAACGACTTCGACTCATGTCGATTTGTTTCCAACTTAATCATTTAGGGTTCCTGATATGCCTGTCAAGTTTCATAGTCCTAGCTTATGTGGAATTGTCCGAACTAGCAAAACCCGGACTGACAGACCTTGGCCGAAGGGCAAGTGCCATAAAAATCACCGAGACCTCCTGCCCAGTTTCACTGATGAACCATCTGTCCGACGGACAAGACTAGCAGTGACGCTCACCGGCAAACAACAACTGAAGCTACTTCCGACTCACGCACCCGAGCGTTATTTGAAATCATTCAGTCAATATTTTACCCATCATTTTAACTCGGTTTGACTGAAAATCCTAGCGCTTATTTTTGACACTACCATTTTTTGTTTGTGCGACGTTGAACTCTCGCGAAAAATAATACAGATTGACCTAACCCAATTAACATTGTAACACGAGTAAAGCGGTATATAGTGTATGTGTTAGTATATATTTCGACTAAGATTTTATGAAACCAAAAATGTATCTAAATCGTACAAAGTATTATGTAAATTAACAACAAGAGCTGGAAGCTCATATGGCACTTGCAGGGCTGGGTTAGATGGAAGTGATGGTCGAAAGTATTTTTTCCCTTTTCCGTTAAGATGTGCCAAGGGTCAGAGGATCGAAGTGATATGGTCAAAAGTTTTTGTTTTGTCTTTTACTTTTTGTTTGAGATGCGCACTTTAAGGGTGCTAAAAATAATTTCCAAGCAAAACCCGTGAGGCAAAAAGGATCATGGCGATCATGAAAAAGTAAATTTTGCTTAAAAGAATTTTTTGTACTTTGCGGTTAAGATGAGTTCTTTATGGTATGGTCGGACCGGAGAGTGACGATGTCTAACCCAATGATGGCAAGTTTCTAATGCTCCAGCATAGTTTTATCGTCCTAGCACATCTGGAAGTACCTTAACTCACGATCACCGGAACTCTGGATACCCCCTACAGCTTCTCCCCCCCCCCCCTTGGTACCCGAATCCGGTCCCATACTGTAACTGATGCCTTTACTTCCCACCAAGTTTCATCCTTATCGCTCCACTCTATGTGTGTCACAAGATGTCCGACTCTTCCCTCCAACCCCCCACCCCCTTCGGTTTATCGGATCCGGTCCGGACTTGAAATGGGACATGCTGAGACATGAGGTCTTTCAAGATATCAAATTTCGTTAAGATCCGATAACCCATTCGAAAGTTATGCATGCTACTAATTTCCATATTCTGTCACTCCCCCCTCCACCACGATAGTCAGATCGGGCAAGTGACTATTTCGAAGTTAATCTGGTCGGCTTCCTGAGATGCCTGCCAAGTTTTATCGTCGTAGCCCACCTGGAAGTACATTAACTACGGATCGCCTGAACTCCGGAACCCCCCTCCACCTCCCCCCCACAGTGTCCGAATCCGGTCCAGTCCTGTCAGTGATGTATCTAGAGCGTGTGCTTGTTCTTCGCACCAAGTTTCGTCCCGATCGCTCCACTCTGAGAGTTTCACACGATTTCCGGTTCTCCTCTCCGACTCCCCCAGATTCGCTCCGGTCTGGACTTGAGATCAGACGTCTGAGACACGAGATCTTTCCAGATATCAAGTTTCATTAAGATCCGATCACCCGTTCGAAAGTTATGCATGTCCCTATTTTCCGGATTCCTCCACCCCCCCCCCCCCTCCCCCCACGATGGTCAGATCGGGCAAGTGACTATTTCTAAGTTAGTTTGATCGGGTCCCTGATATGCCTGCCAAGTTTTATCGTCCTAGCCCACCTGGAAGTACATTAACTACGGGTCTCGGGAATTCCGGAACCCCCCTCCAACTCCCCCACAATGTACGAATCCGGTCCAGTTCTGTCAGTCATGTATCTAGAGCTTGTGCTTGTTCTTACCATCAAGTTTCATCCCGATCGCTCCACTCTTCACACGATTTCCGGTTCCCCCCTCGGACTCCCCCCCCCCCCAGATTAATCGGATCCGGTCCGGACTTAAAATGAGATGACAGAGACACGAGATCTTTCCAGGTACCAAGTTTCATTACAATCCGATCACCCGTTCAAAACTTATGGATGTCCCTATTTTCCGGATTCCACCTCCTCCCCCTCCCCCCACGATGGTCGGATCGGGCAAGTGACTATTTCCAAGTTAGTTTGGTCGGGTCCCTGATATGCCTGCCAAGTTTCATCGTCCTAGCTTATCTGGAAGTACCCTAACTCGCAAACACCGGACTGACCGACCGACAGACCGACAGACCGACGCAAATGTGATCGGTATATGGCACTTGACCGGAAGGCAAGTGCCATAAAAAAATGCTATGTACTCGCATATAAGCGTATCTTTGTGACTCTGTTGACACTCCGATGCTATTTTTCTTAACGGAAATTATTTTTAAAAATAAATTGAACTGAATTACGTACCCTAGAATTCTTCCACAGATTCCGAACGGTCTCGTACAGCCTCATGTAATCTATGCTGTTCCAAAAATGACCAGTCCCGAGCTTCCGATCCGTTCTTTCTAAAACGAGGAAAATACAATAATGATATACATTTCTTTCTAAGAAGAAGAAAAATAGTATGACCAAATTTGGTACAGAGAAGGAGTTCCTAAATCAATTTTAAGACGTTCATAATCTAGGCTCCAGTATACTTAATTTCGATTTCATATCAAGCTGTACAGTCTTGTCAGCAACATATGCTTCTGGGGACAGCCCTCCGACAGACCGTCCACTCTTTTCGAAAACAAATCCAAAGACAGGAATCGTACTATAAACAAAAGCTACGAGGTCATTTGGCACTTCTTGGGATCCCAAAATGTAACAGGAGGGATACCTATAACTTCGTAAAAGTTGCCCGTCTGTCCTTCTATCCGTCTGTTAGCACGATAACTCTCGAAGGGGTTGAGATATTTTGTTGAAATTTGGCATCTTTGGGTCAAAGAGGTGTATCGATTTGTAGCCCTATATACGTGGGTGGGGAGGGGTTTCAAATTAAGGGACGAACAAAAATTAAAGCTAATAAGATAGTCGATTCAAGGGTAAGGGAATCCGAATATGAAAATCATTTTCTCGTCGGACAAGTAGTTCATCCGGAATCCGAGAAAAAGAAAATTTGTGAAAATAAAAGTTTAGTCTGAAGTTCAGTAGAGGTTCAAACTAGGACTAAGGCGACATGCTGAACACGTATATGAAAAAAAAAATTTCGCCAGACAAGTGATTCGCCCCGAATCCGACCAAAACCGGAAAATTTATTCAAACTAAAAGTTTTATTTGAACTTGATTACAGGTTCGATGTAGCCGTAAGGAGGCATGCTGAATCCTTATATATAAATCATCTCGCAGGACAAATAGGTCACCCGGAATCCGGCTAAAACATGAAAAATTCAGAAAGTTAAAAGTTGAAAGTTAAAAGTTGCATCTCAAGTTGATTAGAGGTCCAATATATCGGTAAAAGCGAGGCTTCACCTTCCAAATTTTTCTTCCGGATTCCAGACAGCCGTTTTCGTCGAGACGGATGTGGAAGGTGAAGCCAGGCCAAAAACATTTGGAAGTCCGGGGTGTTGGACACCCCAGATTCCGCATGTCTGGAAGGTGCCATAGAGGCAACCCGTTCGAGAGACACTACAAATATGCAAATGGGGGAAGAAAAGGGAAAGTGATAGACAGTTGTTAGTGGGATGCAATGCAAGAGATATCTGAAATGTAAAGGGTACATCTAGGAAATGTTGAAGAACTGCAAATTTTGCTTTCATCATTATCATGAAAATCTGGAAGGGTTGGCTTGACTAAGCGGAAGCCCCGGACGTCTGGGAATCTGGAAGGTGGAGCCTGGCTTTAAGGAAATATGCTGAATTAAATTTCGAGCTTCTTTTCAATGGACAAGTAGCTCGCCCAGAATCCGGCAGAAATCGGAAATTTGGCAGAAGTAAGGCAGCTGGAAGTTTTGATCAATTTTGTCAAAGTATATATGACGTGTATGGGGTAAACACACACGCGAAACCATATCTGAACCTAGTTTTCTCAGATGATAGCCATTGGCTCAATCTGTTTCTAAATTTTAATAGTACAAAATTTTCAAGGAGTCTGGCGAAGACCGGGTATCTACAAGATCTAATTGTCTCTAGTTGTCTCAAGATCTAATTGTCTGGATCAGATATGCAATTTTTGGGATCCCATCGAAAAGTTTGGTCTTGTTACGAGTAGTTGTTACAAAAAAGTAGATGAGAACATCATAAAATATCCCTTTTATCCCCCTCGAAAATTTCTGTTCGGACCTAGAAATAGGATATTTATGCATCTGCACGTGCACAAACGTCACAATTCTGACATCTTCCTTCCCCTCCATCAAGATTGATTGAGATTGATATCCGTTCCCGCTTCATTCCCCCTACCGTGGCCGGACGCGAGCCGAACAATCTAGGCCGCATAAACTGGGTACTGTCCGACTTGCATCCCATTCAGTCCACCCGTTTGGTTTTTGTGCATGTAAGAAAGTTTCCAGAAATCCCACTCCAACTCCCTCAACCGTGGCCTAGCCGCATGTGGTTCAGACACCTGACTTGCATATATCATAAGCATTCTAGCACTTGCAACGTCTAGAACCCCCCCACCCAAGACCCAAGATGAAACCACAACTCGATCAGCCGCTGGGTCATCTAGCGGTGCGGGTCGGAAGCGCCCGAGATGGGGAGTATGGAATCATAGTTTGACTTTGGATCTAACAAAATGTTTTTATTGCAGCAGGCATTGGAAAATGTGTAGAAAAGTTAAACTAATTATTTGCATTATCGATTTCTTTAAGTATTTGTTTTCTGGTTTTTCTTGTTAATTCCAGTAAGTCCAAAGAATTAAGGATGTAAACTAGATCACAATAAACAAACGCCGTAAATTGTACTAAATTCGTAATAGTGATTTTTTGGAGATTCTGCAATGGAGCTAAGTAATATTCAGCTTCCGAGACCAAAAAATGTCCAACCGGCCGATGACTTCTTCTTCCGACATATCTAAACGTCCACAGGGTGATATACTTAGTTGCTTTAATCCTCTTGCACTCTACTCGATCTTTTCGAAGGTTCCAGTATCTTTTGACCAGCGGCAGGAGATCAATGAATAGTTAATTAGCAATGGCGGATTGGCGTTCAGGAGTGAATTGTTTTCTAGTAATTTGTGGATAACGTTCGCTACGGTGAGAATTTTGGGGAAAACAAAGGTAACAGTTTGTTCATAAAACTCCGACCCATCGAAAAATGATGGTATCTCCCACCTTCTTGGCCCACATGAATCAAAGACTTTAAACGTGAATAGTGCAGTTCTGAGCTAAATGGTAGAATGGTATCCAAAATACCTGTTCAGGTGTTTTCAGAAGGGGCGTAACTAAGGGAGGGGGGGGGGAGGGGGGGGGCTCCCCTCCACCCCCCCCCCCCCCCCCCCCAACATGGCCTGGAAAGGAAATTCGTCAGCACAAAATCTTTACGCACGAGCAGCTAAAGTATACGGAAAATTTTGGTCAGCACATTTTGTAGAAGGTTCAGGTTTTGTCGGCACGTTTATGTACTGTATTGTCTGCACATATTTGTAAAGAAATCAAAAAAGAAATACAAAGGAAACACAGTTTTGTATGCATTTGTCGGGTGTCGGTTGACTCGTCGGCACATCGGGTTTCTTTTATTTATTTATTTACTTATGTATCACCCGTAAACAAAACAAAAGGAAAACGTAACATTTTCATAGGAAACACACAGAAAATCGACAATTACTAACTGAGACTCTCTGACTGACTAAAAACTGAACACGAATTCACACATTCACTTAAACTGTGAGAATTTTAATCCAAGGGTGGGGCTGGATTTTTGAGTTGTACTTGCTAATCAGGTTACAAATAGCAAGCTCGGGGTCTTTTATGTTATATATTTTCATTATTTTGGTATTTCTTGTGCAAGGGGGGAGCCGAAGTAAGTATTTGGAGAATCTGAAGAAAGTGGAATGGAGTTTATTTTTTTCACTAGCTGAGAATATTCGCCAGAACGGAGCTAGGTAAAGAAATTGGGGTATTGCAACGGGTTATAAAGGGAAGCTAGGATTTTTCGATTGAAACGGGCTACATTCTTTACAAGTAAAGAATAGGAAGGGCATATTTTTCTTTCAAAATATGTAAGAAATCAAGTTCTGTACAGCCTTGTCGGGCACAAGACAGAGGAAATCAAATGCTGTATGATTTTGTCGGTCTTCTCGTCGGCACATCAGGTTCTTTTTCATGTAAGAAATCTAATTCCGTAAATGTTTATCGGGCGCACCCTGAAAGTTTAAGTTTCGTCGGTACATCGGCTTCTATTTACACTGAGTAAATAGAATTCTGAAATGATTTTGTTGGGCGTAGGTATTCTTGTAGGCACATCAGGTTCTGTTTATGCGCAAGAAATCAATTCTGCAATCATTACTCGGGTGCAACTGGAAAGTTTAAGTCTCGTCGGCAGATCGGGATCTTACACGTAATAAAACAAATTCCGCAAACTTTTGTCGGGCCATCCCGGAAGTTGAAGTCTCGTCCTTAAACCTTTTTTTTTTTTAATGCAACGTCAAACACTTTTTGTTGCATTCCGTTCCTTGTCGTCAAGATTCGGTAAACCTGTTCTTATTTTGTTTGTAGGTCGTTTATCTGCTAGTACACATAAACTGGCCTTTTTCGCTGATCTGGCTGCACATCCTTCTTTCTTTTCTTGGTCGAGTCTTGGTGTGGTCATAATCAGGAAGAGTAAATGAGCGGACCTAGTGCAATGGCGATGCGCAGTATACAGAATGCCTTTTTAACGTGAAAAGTACTACTTTGAAAGTTTCTAGTTTGTACCTACTTTATTCTGCATAGCCACTACTTTTTTTGACGGATAGATCTGTGATTACACAGCTAGCCTTAGTTTCATTTCGGATCGCAAAGAGGCGCTCTGCTCAACAGCGTTTCCACAAAACTTCGCCTGCGGTGTATTTCATAGTATTCTCTGTTTGGAAGAACGATAATTCATTTAGTTGGCGCTTTATGCGTGAAATTCTGGGGTTTGAAGCAAACTAAAAGCTAGAATTTGTATGGTAGGTATAATTTCAGTTTTTTTTTCCGAAGATAGGCAGATTTTAAAAACTTCGCCAGCGGCGATTAGTTTAACTCAATCTGGATAGGCTACAGTCGTTGGAAGCGTCACTGTCTAGCGAGATGAAACGAAAAGCCAAATATATGAATTTAAATTTACGAATTTTTATTATAGGAATAATAGTAATTGATGCATTTCAGCTAGTTTTATACAAAGTTTCGCCTGCGGCTCATTTCGTCGTAGGCCTATTTTTTATTTGGAAGAACGGTGTTTCACTTAGTTAGCGTTTTAAAATTGAAGTTCTTGGGGGTTTGAAACAAATTAAAAGAAACATATTCATATGGTAAGTATAGCAAACAAAAATTTCGCCGGCGGCGCTTACTTTAACTTTTTCTGGTTATGGTCGTTGAAAGTATTACTTTTTGGCAAAAGCTGAACGGAAAGGACGAAAAATGTTAATTTGAATACGAATTTGCATTAAAAAAATAATCGAAATTGCATTACAATTCGTTTTACACCGGTTTTGTTCTATGTTGGCAGGAAATGTGTTTTGTCGGCATATTTTTTAGTCCGTCGGCACAAACGGCCCGCCCCCCCCCCCCCCAAAGGTAAAAGGCTAGTTACGCCCCTGATAAAGCACACCTCTACTGTAGGTCAACAGTTCTTATCACCCATAAAGTTTCACTCGAATCGGACAACCCGTTCGCACCTTACGAAAGACATTAATTTCAGGATTTGATCGAGTCACTAATATGGCTGCCAAGCTTCATCTTCCTAGCACATATGGAAAGTATCGTAACTCGTGATTACCGGAATTCGGGAAATCCTCTCCAACACCCCCCCCCCCCCCCCCCCCCCCCCCCCACAGAGCCCCGATACACGTTCAGGTTCAGGTTCTGGTCGTGACAATACTTCGTGACAGTATATTTTGATGACTGAGGGCCGGCAGGGATACCAGCTCTTTAGCTCGGCCCCGTACTATCTCGTTCTGTCAAGAACGCATCTAAGGCTGCTTATGCTTTCCTACCAAGTTCCATCCTGATCCCTTGTACGCGATTTCCCATGCCCCCCCCCCCCCACACACACACACACACAAGTATCGGGTCTGGTTCGGACTTGGAATGGAACATTTGATACGATAGCTTTCCACTTGAAACCTCTCATTCAAATCCGATCACCCGTTTAAAAGTAACGCATGCCACTAAATTCCAGATTCTACATGCCTCCACTCCTCCCACGAGGGTTGGATCAGAGAAATGACTGTTCTCCGGCCAGTCTGGTCGTGTCCCTGATATGCCTGCCGAGCTTCGTCATCCTAGCTCACCAGGTAGGTGGGTAGGTAGGTAGGTATGTTTTTATTTTTGACCAAAACATTAGAAATAAAATAAAGTAACACGACCAATATCCTATTGCATCAAAAAGAAAGTCCTAAGGACTTATGCTGTAATTTACTAATACTACTCGTATCTAATAAATAAGTAGGATAGATGTACCAGGATGTACCGAACCTGCATGATCACTAGAATTCCGGATTCCTCTTATTTGTTATACTCACCAAGTTTCATCCCGATGCCACTACTTTAGGCGTTTTCCAAGATTTCCGGTTCCCCCTCCCCACCTCTTCCTAAAGTCACCGGATCCAGTCCGGATCTGTAGTTGGTCGTCTGAGACACGATGTCTTTCCAAATATCAAGTTTCGTGAAGAAGGTTAGAAAGTTATTCATACCTTAAGTTTCCGTATTCCCCCTCCCTCCACTCCCCCCAGATGGTCAAATCGGGGCAACGACTCTTTACAGTTAATCTGGTCGGGTCCTTGATACGTATGTAAAGTTTCGTCGTCCTAGCTTATATGGAAGTGCCCGAACTAGCTAAACCAGGACTGACTGAAGTACAGAAATTGCAATCATTACATGACACTTGGCTGAATGGCAAGTGCAATAAAAAAAAAATAATCGGGAAACCGCGGAAGACCAGACTCTGGATGAAGAACCAGGAAACAGGAGCTAACAAACTGAACCTCGTTGCACCTCGCCATCGTGAAAAAGAGACGAATTTCAGCAACTCTGTCAATACAACATCAAAAAGGCACAATTGTGCTAAAACACTCTTACACTTGAAGAGCTGAACAGCCCGATACTGGACAGTTGTATTCTTGTTAGATATAGTTTGAGCAGCCATGGATTATCCTTCATCCCCCCCCCTTCCCCCAAGCTCAATACGGCCGGATCCCATCTGGGGCTACGAATGACAGATCTGGTTCGTGAGCTATTTCGCCAATTATTTTTATTTCGAATTTTTTATTCGAAAATGCTAAACCACAAGAATGTGGATTACCTTTCCTCCACAATCACCCCACAAATGAGCAAACCAAAAATGGCTATATCCAAGTCCAAGTAAAGTCCCAAGTATATGCTTGCCAAGTTTCATCCTCATAGGTCTCGAACTTGGCAATTATCGCTAGACCAACCGACCACAGGACGGATAACTTTCAAATTTAAATAAGAAGTTTAAATAAATCCTGTTTGCATTACCTCTCTCAACAATGTTCTTCTTCTTGGGAGACATGAGATGCCGAGGAAAGGACGCTGACTTTGTCGCGTACTGCCCAGCACTTTCCTCGTATACCGCGTGGAAAATCGACAGTATGTTCATGCAATGGCTCAGCAATCCCATTCGGACGATCTCAAACGGTGAGTCGACGCCCAATTCAACCGTAGCATTCAAATTTATTGGAGACACAACTAAATTAAAGAAATTCAGTAAACCAACCTACAACACCACTCGACCACCACCGACTAAGATATCTACCGTGCCAAGTATCATTGTTCAATGAGTCGAAGAAAAGCAGTATAACCAAGACCTCCCAGAAAATGGTTCCACCTAGCGTAGATTAGTGTCCTTTCTAACCACAAAAATATCCCGTAAGAAAAATTTCGAGCTTAGCCTTCAGGTGTTCCGATACCCTCATAGTTATATATTTTGTTTCAGAGATTACCAGCTGACAACCATGCCGTATTTGCTGTCTAGCTCTACTAAATTGCATGAAACCGGTTAAGAATCCCTCCGATCGTCCGTGCGTCGGTCAGAGAGGTACATCAATCAATTTTTGCCGTATCCTGCCAATTCGTCAACCCTATTTTTATACAGTTTATTCCAGCACATTTCCGGTTATACCTTGCAAAGTGTAATAAAACGTAAATTAATAAATTGTAATAAAGCGTAAATTTTCGCATATCACCTCTTCGAGCTTTTAGCTACTGGGAATTAAAGTTTAACTGAAAAGGGTTGACATGGGAAGATCTAGTTACCCATGACTTATCCACTTAAAGAGGCTCGAAGACCCGCTGAAAATGCGTTACTTCGTTGCTCCGCTCTTCACGAATAACCGATTTTCATATAGTGGAATTTCCGTGTCGGAATTGTGGTACCTCTAACCGCTAGTACCTGTATTGTATGCTTGACGAAAATACTTTACGAAAAATAACTGTTAACGCAGTGAGCTACCTTCCGCGAATTGATCCTGGCTACTGAAAAGCCGCTTTTGTATTGAAATTTGAGATTCAAGTGTTCCGCGTCATAGTAGAATTTTGCGTTGTGAGGACGCCGTAGCAAACGGTGAACAATAAAAGAATCCCTGAACACAAGCCAAATAATGCAGTATGTTTCAGTTAAATGTTGGCTTTTCATTTAAACTTTGAATTTGATTAACTGATTGCTTAGAATACTAAAAAAGATAACTTCTCAACCTCAACCCCTTTACAGGAAATGCAGTAGGCTACTCGCACCTTTTCTCTTTCCCTCGCTGTTTCATCCACACTTTCTGCGAAGACCTCTTCAAGAGGGTAATGAACTGCTATAAGCTTGAATCAGTTGCATGCTCACTGTAGGTTCATCATCAATTACTAGGAAAGTCGAAAGGCCTAGGTTTTCGTTCTTAGGTGAAATGAATCAAAAGGAGTTGGGAGTTCTTTGTTTCTCTGAACGAGGAAAACATTAAAATCGAGAAATGTAACAGAAACTAATAATTTTTCGAATCCGAAAAAGAAAAGAACGGGAAAGTGTGCATTTTCTTTGAAACTGAAGAAGTGAAGTAGTACAAAAAGCAAGAATAATAAAAAGCCAGAAAATCCAATGACGGGAAATTTGGGACAAAAAGACAAAAGGCTAGGATAAGGTTTGATCGCCTACATTTCAAAGACCTTGCATAAAGTATATCGAAGTCAACGGTGAAACAATAAATCAACTAGGCTGGTAAATTTTATTTTATTTAATCTATTAAAACGGCCAGCTTGGGCCATACTAGACAACTAACAATAAATATTAGCAACTAACAATGGGGGTGGGCAAAAATACAGAAACAATAAACTACCCAACATCAAATGCTGAATACAGCTCACGGTTCCATGCCATCCACACAGGTAACGATAGCCGCATGTTTGGGCCCGAGAGAATCACAAGGAGTGGATTGCTAGACCGAAGGATCCGGGTCTGAAGAGAGAAGATAGACCGACGCCTGAGTTCCCCAAAAGAAGGAAGACCCTCACCAACAATCATCCCGGAAGCACTACAGTTCCAAGGTAGACCATGTAGCCACCGGAATGAACTGTTATAAAGAATCCGAAAAGTATTCTCGCATTTCACAGATGTAGAGTGGGCTAGTGACAAACAATACAGTGGAGTACAGTAAGCCCTGAAAAGGAAAGTTTAACTGAAGGACAGCCAGAAGCAAGAATGGCAAGGTCATCTGCGTAGCTAAGGTTATTATAGCAAAAACCCTGCACAAAGCAACCAACACCAGTATTGGCCAACGAAACATTTAGTTCATCCACATGCAGGTTATATAATAAAGGAGAAAGGACACCACCCTGTCTAACACCATTAAGAACAGAGAATGGCAGGCTTAGTATACCTCCCCACTTTACACGAAATCTTTGTGTTTGGAACTAAGCAGCCAATGTAACCACAGTACGAGGGTCCACACCCCGCGAGACCATCTTGAAAAGAAGCTTCTCGTGGTGACCATATCGAACGCCGCCCTTGCATCAATAAAACAAACAAATAAAGGGCTTGAAAACAACCAGAAATACTGTATAACTGTCTTCAAAATAAAAACACAAAACTCAGTCGAAGACTTTTCCGTGAATCCTAACTCATATGGATGACTTGGGCGCATCGTCCCCAACCGGGGGCGCTATAATCATACAGCTTTGTGAAAATTGTACAGCCCCTTCTGCGAGATAAACAAGACCAAAGGTTTCGATGGGATCCCAAAAATTCAATATCTGATCCAGACAACTGGGTCGTGTCTTAGCCAGATCCAGTCTTCACCAGACTCCTTGAACATTTTTACAATTAAAATTCAGAAACAGATTAAGGCCAAATAGCTAATCACCTGAGAAAACCAAGTTCAGATTTGGATTCAGCATGTGTGTTTACCCCTATAAGTCATAATCTGTTATGACGAAAACTTCCTGCCACTTCTGCCAATTTCCCGGTTCCGGCCGAACTCCAGAACTACTTGTCCGGCGAAAAAAGAAAGCTCAAAGACGAAATCAGGGTATCTTCTTTCCCCAGTAATGAACATCTCATCAACTTCAAATAGAAATTTAGCTTATAACAAATTTTCCGATTCCAGCCGGATTCCGGTCGAAGTATATGTCCGGGTAAAATACGATTGTCACACAGGGACTCAGCATCTCTTCTTACCCCTAAATCGCTTATCTAATCAACTAGAAATAAAACTTTGACTTCCAACAGTTTTCCGGTTTTGGCCGGATTCCGGACGAACTACGTGTCCGGGTAGAGACTTGTTGTCACATAAGTGTTCAGCATGTCTTCTTGCCCTAAATCAAACATCTAATCAACTCCAAACAAAACTTTTAATTTTGACAAACTTTCCGGTTTGGGCCGGATTCCGGTCGAAATACTTCTCCGTCGAGAAAATAGTTTTCACCATCGTCTTCAGCATGTCTCCCTACCCCTAAATCGAACATCTAATCAACTTCAAATAAAACTTGTACTTTCGACAAACTTTCCGGTTTGGGCCGGATTCCGGTCGAAATACTTCTCCGTCGAGAAAATAGTTTTCACCATCGTCTTCAGCATGTGTCCCTACCTCTAAATCGAAATTTAATCAACTTCAAATAAAACTTTTACTTTCAACAAACTTTCCGGTTTGGGCCGGATTCCGGGCGAAATAGTTGTCCATCGAGAAAATAGTTTTCACCATCGTCTTCAGCATGTCTTCCTACCCCTAAACCGAACATCTAATCAATTTCAAATAAAACTTTTACTTTCAACAAACTTTCCGGTTTGGGCCGGATTCCGGGCGAAATACTTGTCCGTCGAGAAAATAATTTGCACCATCGTCTTCAGCATGTCTCCCTACCCCTAAATCGAACATCTAATCAACTTCAAATAAAACTTGTACTTTCGACAAACTTTCCGGTTTTGGCCGGATTCCGGGCGAACTACATGTCCGACGACAAAATGGTTTTCACCATCGTGTTCAGCATGTCTTCTTACCCCATAATCGACTATCACATTAGCTGTTTCAAAATATTTTGTTTGTCCCTTAATTTGAATCCCCTCCCCCACCCCTAAATGTAGAGCTACAAAGCCCATCTACGAACTTGACTGGTCCGACGACCCAACGAACCCTCACACCAAGTTTCATCAAAATATCTCATTCCCTTCGAGAGTTATCGTGCTTACAGACGGACGGACGGACGGACGGACGGACGGACAACTTTTGCGATGTCATAGGTATCCCTCCACTTACGTTCTGGGATCCCAAAAAGATGAGGTCTTGTTATTTTAAATATGCAAAGCACCTGCTCTGCTTGTCGAAATTATGCCATAGCCATACTTTGACGGAGAAGTTCAAAATACAAGATGCAAGTGTTACCCTTTTGGATGTTTCTTCGTCGCTATCAAAAATCATTGACAACAGAACCCAACCAGCGCACGACCGTTTACACTGCTTCCTGGCCGACGATTGAAATTAAGTGTCTTTTTGTGTATGTTTATGTGTTTTATTTATTTTCTTCATTTACTCCGCTTTCTGAAAACGGTGGGTTATAAATAAATTACTTACTTACTTACTTACTATATTGGGATGAATTTATACTAGGCTGAAGCAAGTTATACAGACATTTCTCAAATAATTTTGACACTACTGCTGCCAGGCCAATCGGACGATAGTTAGCCAAAGCCGTCATATCCCCAGTCGGGCACTTAGGTACAGGCACAAGGCAAACTTCAGCCAGAGCCGCAGGCACAAACTGGTGATTTAAACACCCATTAAAAAGCAAAGAAAGAACACACACAAGAGATGGCCCAGCACGCTTGAAATGGTTAGCGGAAACACCATCAAGACCACCTATCTTACTGCCGGTAAAGTTTAACTCCAATGACGAAAATTCAATTATAATCCTCATCAAAATGAAAGAACTGGCCAGAAACTAATAGAAGCCTCCTAATTATAATAGCAATATTCCCCTAACCCAGGATTTGCGAGAATCAATTAGAGCCTAAGTCCGCTTAATCATAAAAAAAAATCAGCTTAATTTCAATAGTAATTAAAGTCAGCTACCCATTCAGACAAGCAATTCATACATCGCTCGTAGGTATTCAATTCAATACTTTTATTCCGGTTACAAAGACCATAATTAAGCACTAATAAATAAATAACAACAAATAAAGGAAAAAGAACAATCACACGTTTAACCATTCTCGATGGGCTCATACAGTTTCAGCCGAACTGGAAGCGACAGACGCAGCAACGGAGGACGAAGAGCTAATATCAACGTATGGTATGCTTGAACTGGCCCCTACACTGGTGTTCAATTTAGTTTAGTAGTTTGTCCTTATGTTTTAAACTTTCATCTCGGTACTTCGTTTATATGTCGGTTTCTGCCACATACGATATTAATTAATATCATTATATTAAGGATTATTGATAACGTTCGGAAAATAAAATACAGCGGAATATAATAAGATTGCTTACCTGCTAAAAGCTTCGCAGAGAGAACGAGAGTTTGGCTGAGAACCGTAATATTCTCTGTTACAGTGTGAGCTATCGACAATTCATAAACTTTTACAAGCAATCCAGGAAGTGTCATCCACGAACTGTAGTAGCTCTGGGGTTCGTAGCTATTGGAGAGCTCCAGCAGGGCTTGAACAGTGCCTTCCTATAAAGAAGAGAGTCCACCTAAGCCGAATCACGCAAATCTGAGCTAATGTGAAGCCGATCAGAACCACTTATAACATACACCTAGGTAGTTTTTTTTGTTCTCCTCGGACCTACTGATATTAATTCCAGCGTATCAGATAAGTAGAAGAGACGGGCGAATCCAAATCCAGATTCAGATTGGAATCCATGATTCGTCCTTCTGGCCGGATTCGAATCAGATTCGAATCTTCTGCTTGTCAGACTGGACTCGGATTCCAAACCCCCAATCTTACGAGACTTCATCATTCCAGTTTCCATTTTCCAAATTTGTACAGTGTGCTTAGGCAATCCAACTTTTGGTCTGACTCTCCACTACCAACCGTTCTCAGTAATCTATCACGTTAGTTGATTACCTTGGATATCAGTGATTTTTCTCACCTCTGATTTTTAAACCATAACAAATATGTACATGATTTGATTGTGGTTAACATCGGATTGGAATCCGGATTCGAATCCTCAGCATGAAATGGTGGATCCGGATTCGGAATCGGATTCTTAACTAGCCCTGGATTCGGATTCGAATCCTTTCGTGATCGGACTCGCCCATTTCTGGTAAGTAGTCTACTTCAAGACGTAACCGCGACTGTGGGCTACCGCGACAAATTTCACATCGTGATGGACAGGATCGCGACTGGTGCAAGACCAAATATGCGTCGTTTCAAATTTCTCGAACCGTAGACTTTCGTTCGCCTTCGATTCACACCAGCAACCAGATCATTCTCAACAACAAGACCAGATTATTCTCATACCAGGCTACCAGCATCTAGAGATTCGTCGACTCAGTTACAAAGCAGCGGACATCAACCGGGCAGCATCCATCACGACTGCCCTGCTAAGAGGAAGCAATACTACAGTCACTTCTGCTATCATAGTGACACACATGGCTTATAACTTCGAATTCCAAGTGTTATTTTTATCTTTTTGTTGCATGAAATCTAGACAAATAATTCAGATTTTCGAATCCATAAGTACAGATCTGAACCGACAAGGCTTGAACTGGGATCATTCCAATCGGGCCTTCCACGAAATCTATTGGGCCATTAGTTGAAATTTTGCGTTTCCTCTTGCAGCGGTGCTTGCCAGTCGCGATAATGACTTTCGCGGTATCGATCGTCAATGGCTTTTTTACGCAGTGCTGACTGCTGACATGTAACCATTACTCTATACTACTTATAAATCATCTACAAGACTTTGGTTTTCTTACGTTAACAGGGAAGACAATGTGTTCGGATCCATGAGCCCAGAAAGAGTGGAGTGAATAAGTAAGAGTGAATGCATCAAGTTTAATTGGGATTGACCAGGTTCCGATAGCGCCACAATTTCTTTGGGTGATTCCAGTATCCTGCTTTCGTCATCCCTAACTTATCTCGGTCTACCACTTGGTACCGACCTGCAAAGTATCCGTGCCGGACTACTCGGACATTTCGGCGCGAAGGCTAGAGCAGATTACGGTCTATTAATCAGTGCTAAAACCCATTATAGTAGACATATTTTGGCTAGACTTTACAACGCTGACTCAATCCCCCACAATCTAGCCCTATCTCCTTTTTGGAAGTTATTTAGCATAACTGATTTAGTTCCTTTTTGGAAGTTATTTAGCATAACTGATTTAGGTCATAAATTCTTCTATGAGTAGCATTCCCCCATGGGCTCGTAATCACAAAGTTACGCGACTTTACGGCGTTACCGATCCCTTTGTGGATGTGTCCCAACGCCGTGCCGACTTTGCCTCTTGTCTAGACCGGCGCCATCCGTACTATAGTGCGTTTGTATAGTCATTCGGTTCAGTCGGATAATTTCTTTTCTTTTTCTTTCTTTCATTGTTTTTCATTAGTCCGTACGAGGCACGTTTTGTGCCATTTCTACATGGGCTAATAAAATTATTGATTGATTGATTGAAAAAGTCTCGGCTATTGGAAGTCGTCAAATGCCAACCAATCGGGTCACACATTAACCAGTGTCGGTAGAATCCCAGCCCACGAAATGTTGTCATCTATCCGATATGTAATCCTAACATTGAAAAGCTTTATGGTGCCACCAAGGATCATTCAACAGCAAGTTTAGTTTTTAGTTTAATACTCTTTATTATACAAACCAACTTTTACATGCTAAACTACATAAATACACCTTTTATAACCCTCTTAACATCCTTTATACATGTAGCCGATACTTCTGACTGCATGAAAGCCCGAATGGGCCTGTGGGGGCAAGTGCACGCTAACTGCAGTTACTACGGGAATAAATCAAATTTCAAATTAATTTTTATTTGTAACCCGTCTAGGTAAAGACGGAGTACGGTAAAAGATGAAAAGAGAGAGAAACAGCAACAACCAAAATAGTTAAATTCAGCAAACTGGAAGATCATCGGCTCCATGGGTGTTTAGCGTACAATTTTCCTTCATCTTGTTCAAATATAATGATAAATCATAGTCTATAACCAAGAACGTAGAGCTGAAGTAGAAATCACTAACTTACCAGCTCCGTCAGAGTTTCGCACGACCCCATCTTCATATTTAACTTTTGAAGAATCATCGCCAGATTCATTGCAGTAGCTTCGTTGGATTCCGACGGGATGAAATGATTATGCAGATTGCAGACGCGGTCATCGAGCTTGGGAAAGGGGGAAGGCCTTTGAGGGTTAACTGACCAAAAGAGCATCCCCAACAAATAGTTAGCAGTCGGCGGTGGCATGAAGAAGTTGGGCAGTGATCTAAAATAAAGGCAGGATTTGTTATTCTTTACACAGCTGTGACAAAGATGTCAAAGAAACGCAGTTCTGGAAGGTTAAATACAAACGAAATTTCAGACAAGCGGACACACATTTCTTTTTCAATAATTCAGATGAATTCTAAGCAGGGTCCTAACGCAGATTGCGAAATTAGCGTAGTTGAAGCACTGATAGGATAGTGCAAGAATTGCACCAAGTAATGAATATTTGGAATCTGAAGTGGTGTTCAGCGGAGAAATGAACCAGTTTTTTTTTATTCAAGCCTTTAATCCTCTAGAATTAGTGGCGGATAGGTCGTAGACGAAAACTTGCCATTGATGACGCAGCTGTGCGACTGCAGTCACATCTTCCCATTATGGCGTAAAATCAGTAACGGAAGCAGAAAGTATATCGGAGGCTAAACAATGATGATTCAGTTGCTAGGTTTTCGGGGACTGAGGTAGAAAGACTATCGCCCAGCCCTCCTCATTTCACAACTGGGTTAGTTACCGGCTAGGATGGAGTTTTCATTTAAATAGTGAGGTTCCACCCTACTTACCGTAGTTACTACACATGACGTCACGAATTCTGGCTTTTTGCCGTCAAGTCTGGAGCGATTTTTCTTTTTTCTAGCAGAATATCATGCCACAGGTGATCCAGATTCCAGGGAAGATCCGACCAATCCGACCAATCACCTTACAGAGATGCGTAGTTACCACGCTTACTACGCTCCCAAGCATGGTAAGCAAATAGCTACTATTAGTTACTGTTTCGAGAAGGTAACGGCCAGCGTAGTAACTTTTTACGAGGTTGGAACGACAATAGTAACTAATAGTTACTATTGTTAGAAGGGTGGAACACGCTAAGTGATAACTGACCGGGGCTGTTGAAACTTCAAAAAACACAAAAATCCCATAGCATTATTAACCTCCGCTGTAAAATAGGCGTGGGTAAAACAGGGCGTGGCCTACTCTTTGTCCAAACAGGTGACATTTATTTGTTTACATGTCGTGAAACGAGCGTGAAGTGAACCTATTTCGCGGCAAAAAACAACTTTTAGTATACTTGCTGGTAGTCAGACCTTTGAAGGAAATTCTTGAGCGAAGTCCATGTTACTAAGGGTCCACCAAACTACCAGGAGAACGCTAATCTGGTGTACCCGTTCATCTTGCTAGCATGTTCTTTAGTCAAGAAGGACTACTGAGAAATGTACAGGATGAAACTATACACAGAGTCATTAAGCAGCTTCGTTTTACTTCTTACCGTGTCAGGGTTTTTGCGGACTCCGACCGAACTCGAATGTCTTCATCCCCCAAGTATTCGAAAATCAGCTTCAGCACTAAATTCTGAACAGTTTCACATTGGCTAATGTAATAAACCTTGACAAAATCCGTACTGGCAAGTACTTCCAACACTGAAATCTAAAAAAAGACAATACGGTTATCAAGAAAGATACCGTGGGAAAAGGAAAGAGTCAAAGAGGAAATTGGTCACTTCCCACGGTTTTTTGGCAAATATTTGTAGACTGAAGTCGGATTCTCAGGATTATCAGCCCTATCTGTGCAAAGGCACACTGAAATATTAGGAAGGAGGGATACACTTACAAAATTCAGGACTAATTAGATACCACTAAAATGAACTAAGTAGCTACCATTGCGTTTATCATTCTTTACTTCGTAGTTTCTGAAATTAATTATAATGTGTCCTTATTCTCCCAAACCTACATTCTCTTTCAACACAGTCCTTGTTCGAAAAGTGTACAAGAGGGCTTAGACAAAAGGCAGATCATGCAAATGTAATTCACGAGCCCATTAATCCGAACATGGATCAAAATGGTTCAATAACAATAAATAACCAAACAGTAACAGATAACCTAACCAACAATAAATAACCTAACAGTTGTCAAAACCGTGTGTATTTTTTTAGTACTTATGTGTCATTGAATGGACCATTTGTATGATTTAGGCATAGTTCTATTTTATATATTATTTTATACTCCTTATTTCTGAGGGAAATAAATGGATAAATAAATGATACTTTAGACCATCACTGACACAAAACATTGGCCAAAATACTTGCTAACTGTTAGCCATTCAGTCGGGGTTGATTCAGATCGTTTTCATTTTCTCTCAGTAATGACACTGAGGAGGACCATCTTCTGAAGGAGTTTCAGATCACAGTGGACTTCTACCAAGTATTAGTTTAAAGTACTCCTTGTTTCAGAGACTCGTAATAAAGCAAAATAAACATCTTAAGCTCCCTCCATGTAACGACACGAAATATTTAATTCCAAATGTTTATAAGAATTCTTGCAAAGTGCCTTTTTCTCGACGCACCGTCTTAAAGATAATGTATGTTTGAGAGCTCGCCAAATGCTTAAAGCACAATGGTCACTTCTAATGCTTTACTTTGTATTAAATGCTTCACAAATAAACATTTCCGACTTCCTTTAGAAGGCGCTACGAAAATCGGCCGTTTTCTTGTTATCCCTTGTCTTTACCTCTCTGGCATTTCGGCGATTCAAATCTTAGGAGCTGGGATATCGCGGCAGGAAATTCAAAAACTCCCAGCAATGCTTGATATAAAAGGATATATATGAGATGTCACCAAAGTCAAGCCGCAGATGCAGTTTACCTGATTGTTCTAGTGTCAGAAGTTCCATGGCTTAAAGTGCATATTAAAAGTTTTTCTTTGTGGAATTGTGTTGTGAAGCTTGAATAGGCTTGCTTTATAAAATGTACCAGAATATGTAATAAGCTTATATAAAATAACATAGCTACAAAAATCATTCAACAACAAATAACCTATTCAAATCTGAATTATACAAGCTGATTTATGCATAAAATAAAGATCTACTAAACATTATAAGAAACATCACTTTTATCTTTGTCCAAGCTAGTAAATTGAGCATGTACAGGCCACAAAAATTACGCTTTGAAATATCACAGAGAGGAAACTGTTGAAAAAGCTGCTGATCTAGGGGGTAAGCTTTGTTCCGAGGTTGTTATAGAGTGGGATTGGGGTAGTTTGATGTGCCCATTGAACTTTAATCTTGGAGAGCCAGCCGAGAGGTGGAACGATTTAAGAAAAAGCACTATATAAGACCAATGTAATTGTATGCATAGAGGCAGTCTTAAGCTAGTCTTAAGACAGTAGTGATCGTTGGATTAACAGATGTATTCGATGTATGCAGAACTTCAATATTAAAAGTAACTGTGTTTTCTAACCACTGTTTATTGAATGTAGGACCTAGGACCTACCGTCCGAACTTCCCCCTCCACAGTTACGAACCAACCCTTCGAGGATTAAGGTCGGAGTACCGGTATAGTCTAATACGTACCAACCGCTCGGGTACACGCGACACGTACATTAGATACTCGGTTAAAATATAACATGTTAAAATATAAAAGAATAAAGATATACCTAATTTAACATCCACAGTGCAATCATTTTATAAGTAGTGAACTGAAAGACAACAAATCTCATCCACTGGAATCTGAACACATGATAATAAAGAATACACTAATATGGAAGGAGTGAAGATCCAAGAGGATCTTTCACTCACCTTTACTAGCCAGTAAGAGTCCCGGGAGATGCTAATGATTTCCTGGAACAGCGTCAATACATCCAACTGATCGATCTCGAGAATTTCGGGCATGGAAGTTGCCAAAGTTTGTAGGGATGACCGTCTGCAACTGGTGGATTCACTCCGAATACCCTACAAGAACAACAAAATATTTCTACCAGAACTACGATGGTACAGTCCAACGATAAGACAAGCGAAAACGAATATTTACCACGGCCTACGCCAAGCAGAAGATATTAGTTGCGTTTTTGTAGATACCATGGTATCTGATACCACGGTCTAAAGTCTTTTTTGCAGTTATCGTGGTATCTGATACCACGGTCAAAAGGCGTTTTTGCGCGTGGTATCTGGCCAGTTATCGCGGTATCTGATATTCAGATACCACGGTCCGACCGTGGTAACTGATCGTACCATCTGAAAAAATCATCTCACTTTCATCATTTTTTGTCAAATTAGTGGGCAAGGAGTTTGGCACTTAGTGATGTTACCTATGACATCGCAAAAGTTGTCCGTCCGTCCGTACAGTAACTCTCGAAGGGAATGAGATATTTTGATGAAACTTGGTGTGAGGATTGGTGTCACACCAAGTCAAGGGTAAAGTCAGTTCGTCGATGGGCTCTGTAGCCCTACATTTGGGGGTGGGGGTCCAAATTTAGGGACGAACAAAATATTTTTAAACAGCTAATGTAATAGTCGATTATGGGGTAAGAAGACATGCTGAGCACGATGGTGAAAACCATTTTCTCGCCGGACAAGTAGTTCAAAACCGGACAGAACCGGAAAGTTGGTTGAAAGTAAAAGTTTCATTTGAAGTTGATTAAATGTTCATTTCCAAGATAAGAATACATGCTGAACATGACGATGAAAACCATTTTCTCGCCGGACGACTAGTTCACCTGGAATCCGGCCAAAACCGGAAAATATGCTAAAAGCTAAAGCTTTATCTGAAGTTGATTAGATGGCAGATTTAGGGGTAAGAAGAGACGCTGAGTCTGTATAAGACAATCATTTTTTACCCGGAGTCCGGAATCCGGTTGTAACCGGATTTTTTTTGAAGTCAAAGTTTTATTAAAAGTTGATTAGATGTTCTTTATAGGGAAGGAGATAGGCTGGATTCGTTTCTGAATTTTCTTTTTTTGCTGGACTAGTAGTTCGCTCGGAATTCGGGTGAAACCGCAAATTTGGCAGGAACAAAGTTTCGGTCAGTATCGTCAAAATAGAATGGCTTATAGAGGTATATCTGAACTTGGTTTTCTCTGATGATTAGCCTGGCGAAGACTGGACCTGGCGAAGACAAGACCCAACTGTCTGGATCAAATATTAGATTTGTGGGATCCCATCGAAACCTTTGGTCTTGTTCTTTTGGGATGGCTTCGAAAAGCGCAATTTCGGCAATTGTCGTTTTTCGGCAATTGTCGTTTTTGCACAGCAACCGTATAGCAGATACCACGATAACTGCAAAAACGACTAATTGCAGATCCAGTTTCCGTGGTAATAGGTACCATGGCATCTGCAAAAACGCAACTATTATTTCTTTGTTATATATGCTCCTTTTTCAAAACACAAGAAAACTTCAAATGGGCTACTCCAGAGCCTCATTTTTGTTGCAATCGCGCTGCCGCATCGCTGCTGCAGCACTTCTTTGCTTTTGCCCAATATGCGTTTTTGGATTCACTTTCTTCTTGGTAGAAGCGGCAGCGCTGCAGCATCTTGCAGGGAAGCACGGACTTGGTCGGGGAGCAAGACCGTGATTCTCGAGAAGCGCTGCCGTCTTCCTCAGAAGCCCTGCAGTGCAAAAACGGATGTAGAAAGAATCAGTCCGGAATCGGCCGAGAAGTGGACCTGCAGCATGCAATAAAAACGAGGCTCAGAAAGCACTAGCCTGTAATAGTCAATGGCCGAAATGCTCCTTTTTGGCGGCATATGATATAGGACACGGGTTTTACGCATCAGTAGTATGATACGCGGACACTCGATACACGTCGACACGACGATAGCATAATGTGCACGGAAAATAGTGAATCGTGGCAAGTGCAAAGATTGGTGAGGTGTTGTTAACGGGAATAGAATGTAACATATAAATCTCGGTCCCCGGGTTAAGAATTAACGAACGCAGTTACGTCAGTAGGTTGCATTGGTATTAAAGGTACAGGACCACGAAAGCACACCTCGCACTATTTACTTTTTATGTTCCATTATTCAAAACTACTTGAACATGGTGAAAGTGCAAGGCTTTGCTTTTACAAATTCTCCGCAGCTCTGGCTTTTGTAAGCCTTTTCTCAGGCCCATTGACTTCTAGCAAAAACTGGGCAAAACTCAGAAAATCGGTTTTACGCATCAGTAGCATGATGCGCTAACACTTGTCGGGAGCATAATACGCATGGGAACCGTGAATCGTGGCAAGTGCGAAGATTGGTGTGGGATTGTTAGCGGGTTTAGAATGTAACATGGACATTTCGGTCTCGAGGTTTAAAAGTAGGTTGCATTAGCATTATAGGTACGACGGGTTAAGGACCAGAAAATACAGGTCACGAAATCCGTACAATGGGATCAATCCAAATCTTTGAGGTTTTATACCTCAATGTAAGGGAGGCATGGGGTAAGAATACAACTCTTAAAGTGGGTCTGAGACAGGAGAAATTAAAGTTAATTATTGAAATGTTGGCGGATGGTCTACCAATTAGGTCGAGAAAATATCTACAGGTTACTCTAGGCACAAATCAGATTTCTTACTTCCGTCCATGTGCGGATGTCTGGGCGAGAGTAATGTCCACAGTTTTTAACAATGTATAAAGATGAACGAATGGAAACGGTATAGTGGGTACGAATCTGACCAAGAGAGATTAAAAAGGCTTGTGAAGGATGAGTGTTTTGCTAAAGTAATAAGAGAATGAGGAGCTTCCTAGGTTAGCGATGGAAAACAGATGAAGATTTTTGGATTATCTAAAAATAAATCAAATTAGTAGTTGTAGTATAGTAGTAAGTAGTACTAGTAGTAGTAGTAGTAAATGGTAGTATACCACTAGCAGTAGTGATGATAACGTAACACTTTTACGCAAAACACTTCCATTCAGGTCATTGAGAACATGATTTTTTATGATTTTTGTAAGCCCAGTAGGAATTTATGTCTAAATTTTGTTTAGCTGTATATTCGAATAATGCACATAAAGGATACGTCAGCTACGATACTTTAGCAGCTATCAAGGATACGTCAGCTACGACGCTTTAGCAGCTGCTTTAGCGGCACTATTTGAATATATGTTTAAAAGTCAGCTTGGTCTCAAGGAATATTTATTGTTTAGCTGTTTTTTTCTTGTGTTGTTTTTCGTTGTTCTTTCTACTCCACTGCCACCTTTATGTATTTGGTGGGTTACAAATAAAATATGTATCAGAGAAAAAGTGTGGAGATCTTTGTCTTTGTTTTGTTCTTGTGATTAATTATTGCCGTAGAGCGCGGACTGCTTTGCATTAAACCCATCTATCTTCCTATCTATCTCGTCGGAAATAATTCAAAAACGACATATTCGTATCCTGCAGAGGAGGCGACCCCATTCTTTACTATAACTTTTTTTATTTTACCGCCCGACAGAGGTGTGTAGTTTCATTATATCTGGAACTGATTTAGAACTCCTTCCTATTTTTATTTGAAAGTTATTCGACCGTTACCGGTATTTCTCCTTTCCTAGCGCCAGCAAGTGGGGCCATTAACTCGTTCAGTGAAAATTTCCTACCAGACAGATAATATCCAGCAGTTTTTCCGACCGCTGATTCCTTCCGGGAAATAACTTGATTGCAGCACCAGCGATCTGAACAGCCAGGCTCAAAGCTTCCGCGCTGTTGTCCTTTGTGAGAGCACTCAAGAGTAAACTTGCGGTTTCTAGAACAAAAATTGGGTAAACAAGGCTCGACGGCCTATAAACTAGCAGCAAAACGATAGCGCCGGCGATCAAACGGGTAGCATATGTAGGGACTGCCTGAAACCCCCTCCAAACAGCTTCTTGATATGAGCATCAGGGATACATGACGTATTGTCCATATTTATCCACATTTATCCATATTTATATTTTCGGTTGTGTTTCATTTCCTCTAGTTCAAGTTCAAGTTCAAGTTCTTTTATTATTTAAATATACATATTTAACAATATTCACATAAAGTCCCCAGCAGGGAGACTGGCTCGAAAGCCGGGCGACAAACGGTATAAACAAACAAATCTAATGTTTAAGTTGTAGTTTAGCTAGGCCTACACAAGATTCTTTTCCTTCTAGGCCGATAGACCATGTTGTCCAGTGTTATACAATTTTAGTACGTAAATAAATACTTGAAATACTTGAATCTCAAAATAGTAGTACGAAGTTGTACGAAAAAGTAGCATGTAGTACGAACTGATGCTACTACACGCTTCTGTGTCAAGGCTACCGTGCTACTGCATTATATTGCATGCTACTATTGACAGGACTGGATTAAGATTGGCACATTCTGAGGCAAATTAAATGATAGTATTCTTTACTATTACAGATCAATACATGCAACATTTTCGTACAACCATCATGCAACTACGCAGGATACAAATTTTTCATCGGGATTACAATTTCGCGGCTATCTTCTTCCCCTTCACAAGTTTGTCGATTGCCGGTAGATGAGTGACGCTCGAATGAAAGCAAACGAAAACAAGAGCTAGAAGCTCATATGGCACTTGCAAGGCTGGGTCAGAGGATGAAAGTAGGAATCTGCCGATTCGAGGGTATGTTCTGATCATTTGTGAGCAAAACCCTTAAGATAAGAATGTGCATGGGCTCTCGGAATTCACGAGAATTGATGTGAAATATTTTATTTTTCCACTTGGCTGTGATGATGCGCTTTTTAAGGGCGCTAGAAATTCTTCTGTAAGCAAAACCCCTGAGGCAAAAGTGATGACAGGCTCATCGGGATGTAAAAAAGTATATTTTGCTCAAAACTATATTTTTGTATTTTAAGGAATTCACAGGTAAACAAAAGCCTTAAGGCAAAAATGATCATGGGCCCTTGGGCATCATACATGATCGTTCGGTCAAAAGACAGAAAGAACCCTTGATGCAGCTGATCATGGGCTGACGATGATCATGAAAATGTGTATTTTGCTTAAAAGTATTTTCTTTTAATTTGCCGTTAAAATGAGGGCTTTACGGTACGGCCGGATCTCGGAAGCGAAGATTTCTAAGCAGATCTTGTCGAGTCTCTAAGGTTCAAGCGAAGTATCATCGTCTGGAAGTACCCTATCTCGCGATCACCGGAATTCCGGACCCCAACTCCCCCACAGCGCCCGAATCCGTTGGGTTCTGGCACTGATGTACCTAGTTCTTTTGCATGTTCTTCCCACCAAGTTTCTTCCCAATCGCTGTACTCTAAACATTTCACAAGATTTCCGGTGCTCCCCCCCCCCCTCCACCCCCCACATTCATCGGATCCGATCGGGACTTAAAATTGGAAATCTGAGACACGAGGGCTTTCCAAATATTAAGTTTCATTAAGATCAGATCAACCGTTCGAAAGTTAAACATACCTCAAAATTCAGGATTCCCCCTCCCTGCACTCTCCCAACGATAGTCGGACCTGGCAACTGACTATTTCAAAGTTAATCTGGTCGGTTCTCTGATACGCCAGCAAAGTTTCATCTTTCTAACCCACCTGTAAGTACCTTAGCTCCGGATCATCGGAATTCTGGAACCCCCTCCAACTCCACCCACAGTACCCAAAAGCCGTCCAGTTCTGTCAAGGATGTACCTAAGACTTGTACTTGTCCTTCCCACCAAGTTTCATCTAATCGCTAAACTCTAAGCGTGTCACACGATTCCCCCCCCCCACACACACACATCTTCATCAGATCCGGTCCGGACTTAGGACATCTGAGACATGAGATCGTTCCAAATGTCAAGTTTCATTAAGATCCGATCACCCGGTCCGAAGTTAGATCGTATTTATTATTACTTTGCTGGCATGGCCTTTAGGCTTTTTTGTGCAATCAAATCTTATCTTACCATATCTTATACCTCAAGATTCCGGATTTCCTCTCCCTCCACTCCCCCAGGGTGGTCGGATCGGGGAAGTGACAATTTCCAAGTTAGTCGGGTCCCGATATGTTCCATCGTCCTAAGTACCCTCACTCGAGAACAGTGAACCACCATTAGACAGACCGACCAAAAAGTGATCGGTTTATGGCACTTGAGAGAAGCTGCAAGTGCCATAACAAAGTGGACAACCGTCCATGAAGAAAGGGAGTGTTGTAAGATCTGACGAATAAATTCCGCACCATCGAACAGTAGACTAAGAGCGTTATTCACCCTTCTAACAATAGTACCTAGTAGTTACTATTTTCGTTCCAACCTCGTACAAAGTTACTATGCTGGCCGTTCCAACCTGCTCGAAATAGTAACTGATAGTAACTATTTGCTTACCATGCTCGGGAGCTTAGTAAGCGTGGTAACTACGCATCTCTGTAACGTGATTGGTCGCATTCGCCCGTGGCATGATATTCAGCAGGAAAATAGAAAAACGTTCCAGGCTTGACGGAAAAAAAACAAGAATTCTTGACTTCGTGCGTAATAACTACGGTAAGTACGACGGAACACGCTCTAAGTATATAACCGTAAATAAAGGGGAATAGGTCGGTTGAATAGCTAAGTCATGGACGACTTATTGTGGAACCTACTTACCATAAACAGTGAGCATAAGAGAAGAACCCAAGTCACCACAAGAAATTTCCAAGATCTATGGCGACTTCAACGCAACTCTTTATACTGAGTTGGCATCCGCATTAGTTGCGTTTTCGAACATACCATGGTATCTGATACCACGGTCTGAAGTCGTTCCGCAGTTACCGTGGTATCTGATACCACGGTCAAAAGACGTGTTTGCATTTATCGTGGTATCTGGCCAGTTATCGTGGTATCTGGGCAGTTATCGTGGTATCTGACATTCAGATCTCACGGTCCGACCGTGGTATCTGATCGTGGTATCTGAGAAGTCATCTCACTTTCATAAAATTTTGTCAAATTGGTGGGAAAGAAGTTGGGCACTTAGTGAAGTAACTGGATATCAGTTTTTCTTTTGGGACGACTTCGAAAAATGCCTTTTTGGCAATAGTCGTTTTTGCAGAGCGCCGTGTATCAGATACTACGGTAATTGCAAAAACGACTGCAGATCCAGATACCATGGTATCTGCAAAAACACAACTATTGTCTTAAACTCAAAATTTGTAGAGCTTTATGGTTCTCAAGATTTTTAAGCAGACGAGAGTCCATGAGACGTCTAGTTAGTTCTGGTTAAGAAACTAAGCGCCCTGATTAATCGAGTAGATGTACGTAAATCTACCGTACCTTCATCGACGCTTCCTTGCTGTATAGAGATGACTAGACACGAGGCGGCAAGGGACTGGACACCCGCCCGGGCTCCCCCTTCGCCCTTTACGAGACTAACAAGCCTCTCGCCAAACTGGACACAACCGTCCAGTGGAAATCCACTTGCTTCCAGCAAGGCCTTCAAGGTTTCCAGCAGGAGTGTCAGCAAACTGTTATCAGTCGTCCAGAGCTGGTTCAAGACACGGAAAATCTGGAAAGGAAAGATCCCTCACGCTTCGGCCTCAATCAGATCAAAAACAGGTAGAGTAAAACTGTAAACAACACCCTAAGCAAACCCTATAAGATAAAACTCAGAAACATCAAACCTCAGAAGAACGAGAACCCGACATCTAAAATAACAAAATTTCCAAATGAAGCTTGAATCAACCATAAGTTATAAAGGCCCGTCTGCAGGGGGCCTATGCGGCCCTTGAGGCGTCACACGAGGTCCCTCATTTTAGAAAAGTCGCGAATTCTTTGAATAATTTTATAAGCAGTAAACTGATAGACAAAAATGCTCCTCAGCCGGGATTTGAACCCAGGACCCTCTGCTTCCAAGGCAGTCGCTCTACCAACTTAGCTACCGAGGGGCTTGTGAGCAGAGTTCGCGAACCACTACAATAGTCTGGTAGAAGCCGGCCATTGGAACAGTAATCCCGCCCGAAGGCAAATTCATCTAACCAGTTCACATCCCCATATCATGGAAATTAATAATATAGATGGCACTTTACACAAGGGACTTGTACCGTGACCAATACCATAAAAAAAATTTCGAATATAATTTAGAAGTCTAGGACTCCCTTGTCGGAACCACGTAGACAAAGAGAGGGTCCTGGTTTGTCTACGTGGTTCCGACAAGGGAGTCCTAGACTTCTAAATTATATTCGAAAAACTGTTTATGGTATTGGTCACGGTACAAGTCCCTTGTGTAAACTGCCATCTATATTATCTTTAAATAATGATACCACGAAGTTCTTAATAGTTTTTTAAGACTTATATAATTCGGATAAAAAGCTGAAAAACATCATCAATGTACAATAACATAATATTTTATAACCATATTAAGTTGTGTTCTGTGTTAGTTTAGCAGAGTGTATCGGTCAATTACCCGGTCAATAATCAATAATCGGTCAATTACCCTTATATCTGCTCTGCCTTATTTACTACCCTTATTTACTGAGCGGATCAGAAAGTGCACCGATCAAGAATTATAACCGTCTTTCCGCTTCTCTTTCAGAAATGGGTATTTCTATTAGTATTAGCAAACGTGAGTTCTCTGTTGTACATTGTGTTACGGGTGATAATGACTCTCTCGATTGTGTTAGCGGGATTAGTTTTACAGATTACAGCATGTGAGGTAGTGATGTAGTTACGGATCTTATAAGCTTCGTCAGCCAATGTTTATTAAGCCTTTTTTAAGTCTATAATTAGTTCGTTTTTGCGGATACCCTGGTATCTGATACCACGACCTAAAGTCGATTTCGCAGTTACCGTAGTATCTGATAGCAAGGTTAAAAAGCGTTTTGCAAATACCATGGTATCGGGCAAGGTGCCGTGGTATCTGATATTGAGAAACCATGGTAACTGCGAAAACGACTTTAGACCGTGGTATCAGATCCCATGGTAACTGAAAAACGACTAATTGCAAATCCAGTTACCGTGGTAGCAGATACCATGGTATCTGCAAAAACGCAAGTATTGTCAACCATATTCAAGAAAGATTTCTTAAAGCATTTTATCTCCTCTTCGTTCCCGTGGGCAAGATTAAAATATATCCTTGGGTCATTGCGTTCACTGTGGTTGACCGCTGATGTGCTAGGTGAGAATATGAGTAGGCTTACAACATAAGCGACCTGCGCGCAACACAGAGGTAGGAGAGATGTTCTTAAGAGGGACGAGTCAAGCAGAGCTAAAGCCTGGTTTCATCAATCTATTTCATCAGCACCTGCAAAAAGCAGATAAGATACGACAGCCTTCTGCTGTGTATATTTCATGCTGCACAAGCGTCTGGTCGAGTGTGCGCAATACGCATTCCTTTCAAACAAAATATATATAAAAACACTGAATGACGTGGAGGCTTCTTGGCCAAACTACAGTAGTCAACAGTTTATTTTATGATTCAATATTTAAATTCTAATGATCTTGAAATGTATGTACGGTGAAGACCGGAATTTGAGGATTAGCCATCAACCAAGGAAACTGACTAGGGTGTTGACAGTACGGTCTAACTGTGAATTCCAAGCAAGAAGTGATGGTAATTCCGTGCATCCCGTTCGCTACACCGACCTTCCAATCAAGTTATTCAGATATTTATTTCCGTCCCGAGGTTTCAAAGAATCTCCCCACCCACAAACATTGAGCGACGCACAACTGCAAAAAAAAACTCGCTCTTCACCTTAAACAACCATTTTATAAAATCTTGTGTACCCGCATTTCCAAGTTATGCGATTTAACGTGTTTATTGGTTCCCATTCTTCATCGAATTTGGTAATTAATCCAACTTTTGTTCAGTACGAGTCGATTTCACCGCATTCGGTACGTCCCTACGTAAATTCGGTGATTTAACATATTTATTTGGTCACATTCGTTAGCGAATTCGGTTGTTCCCCGGACTTTTCTCAATTCCGTATCTGTTCTATCGCATTCGGTCAGTCCATTTCATAATTCGGTCATTAATCAGATTCATTTGATTCCAATTCGTGGCCGAATTCGACAATTCTTAAAACTTTTGTTCAGTCCGAGTCGATATTTCACCGCATTCGGTACGTCCCTACGTAAATTAGGTGATTTAACATATTTATTTGTGTCTCATTCGTTAGCGAATTCGGTTGTTTTCCGGACTTTTCTCAAGTCCATATTTGTTCTATCGCATTCGGTCAATCCATTTCATAATTCGGTGATTAATCAGATTCATTTGGTTCTAATTCGTTCCCGATTTCGGTAATTCACCTGATTTTTCTTTGGTCCGCATCTGTTACCAGACTTACCACATTCGGTTGTTTTAGGTGGTTCTACCAAGAGTTTATTCCATTTCGAAATTCTGCCGTTATACCGTTCCCGATCTGCTCCTTATTTTTAAGGCACTTGAGCTTACTCAAGTGCCATATAGCGATTGTAATTTCTGCCCGTCAGTCGGTCTGTCGGTCCCGGTTTTGCTAGTTCGGCCACTTCCAGATAAACTAGGACGATGAAACTTGGCAGGCATATCAGGAACTGGACCAGATTAAATTAGAAATTGTCGCTTTCTCGATCCGACCATCTGGAGGGGAGTGGAGAGAGGGGGAATCCGGAAAAAAAAGGAAAAATGAGATATTTTTAGCTTACGAACGGGTGATCGGATCTTTATGAAACTTGATATATAGAAGGACTTCGTGTCTCAGACCCTCCATTTTAATTCCAGACCGGATCCGGTGACACTGGGGGGAGTTGGAGGGGGAAACCAGAAATCTTGGAAAACACTTAGAGTGGAGGGATCCGGATGAAACTTGGTGGAAAGTACAAGCAAAAGTCCTAGATACGTGACTGATATAACCGGAACGGATCCGCTCACTTTGGGGGAGTTGGGGGGGGGGAGAAGTCCGAATTTGTAGTGATCCCGCGAGTTCCGTGCTTCCTGATGTGCTGGGACGATGGAAATTTACAGGTATGTCTGGGACCCGACCAAATTAAATAGTAAATCGTCAATTCCCCGATTCGACCATCTGGGGGGGGGGGAGTGGAGGGAGGGTGAAGCCAAAATTTGAGGTATTTTTAGCTTGCGAACGGGTGATCGGATCTTGATGAAAATTGATATTTAGGATGACCTCGTGTTCAGAGATCACACTTTAAATCCGGGCCGGATCCGATGACACTGGGGGGAGTTGGAGGAGGGAACCGGAAATTTTGAGAAACGCTTAAAGTGGAGGGATCGGGATGAAACTTGGTGGGAAAAATAAGCACAGGTCCTAGACACGTCATTGACATAACCGGACCGGATCAGGGCACTGTGGGGGAGTTGGGGTGGGGGTCCGGATTTCTAGCGATCCCGCGAGTTCGGCATACTTCCTGATGTCCTAGGGCGATGAAACTTGGCTGGTATGTCAGGGATCCGAACAGATTGACTTGAGAACAGCCGTTTCCCCGACCCGACCATCGTGGGGGGAGTGGGTGGATGGGGAGTCCGGAATCTAGTGGCGTGCATAACTTTTGAACGGGTGATCGGATTTGAATGAAACTTGTCTGGTGAGCTATCGCCTCGGACGTTCAGTGACACGTCCGGGTCGGGTCCGATACCTATGGGGATGGGGGGTGGGGGTGAGTAGTTATATAAAGGGGGTTCTGGCTCACCCTCCCCCCAATTTCAAAACCCCATTTTAACATCAATTTCTTAAATTTTAACATCCTTTTTACCAAATTATCCCCCTTTTTAAAAACATTTTTATTTTCTTACTTCCAAAATAAAGGATACAAGAAATGAGAAATATTACCCTTGACTACATAGAAAATACTACAATATACACTACTTCTTTTTTTTTACATTTTTCATTTTTTATTCAAATATTACTGAGTAAACAGTTCTAAATCCACATATGTTTCTTTGTTCTTGTTTTCGCGTACAATAGGCTGCAAAACCAGATTTTTCTTTAAAAGTAATTCGTTAGCAATGGCATTATATTTCTGAGTTATAAACAAATCACAGGGTTTGTCATTATGATTAATAACTACAACCAACTTATCACCATATTTTGTCTTAGCAATTCTCATTTTAACAATAGTATATTTCAATCCTAGAACTAGTTCTTCTTTCCTGATTGTCTCATTGTATTTATTCATTCTGATTGTATTCAAGACTTCCTTTGTGGACTCCATTTATTAGGGGATGATTTTATTAAAGAAAAATCCCAATCGCTTTGAAACATCTGGTAATAGAAACCAACCACGTTTATCACATAAATGCGATAGATACAAACGCAGTACTGAGTTTGCATGATGATATGATGATTACCGATTTTGAACTTTATAAAATATTTTTGCAAAACCCCACACCCCCAGACTTTGAAAATTAAGAGGTGTGATGTTGGTACACCCCGATTGGTGTAGTGTTTGTGGTGATGTGGCCTTAGTCTGGGGGGCCCTGAACGGGGAACCCGCAAGTTTTTATTACCATCCCACTATCGACAAACAGAAACTGCGGTCAGTGGGATTCGAAGGTCTGAATGGCGATGAGTCAACGCTCGGCCAAGCGTTGAACCATTACGCCAAGGGTCCTTGTTCAATACGCAAAAGTTTCCGAGTTAAGATGAGATTGTGTTAGTCACGCCGGAGACTGTAATTACATCACAAATTGACGGCGAGAACTTTGAATGACGCAGCTCATTAATGCGCGTATGAAATAAAGATCTGTTTGACAGTTAGGAAACAATATTCAGTATAGCAATAGACTATATGTTTGGTAATTTCTCTTGACTTTTTATAGATTTATTAAAATATTTATAGCCATTCAGACGGACTTGTTTCATGTATTTTTCGCGAGGAAAAAATCGAAAGGTTTTACGCATCTCTGTTTCTTTCTGAATTACCTCCTCAATTGTTAATTGTCCGCATTTTAGCATTGACAACAACTCAGTATAAAAATTATAATTTGTCCTAAATTCTGCTTTTCTATCAGCAATGCTTAACTGCTTTTCAATTATTTCGATGATAACAGCACCCAAACTTAAAGAAGCTAACGGTAGCACTAGAAACGCAGACATTCCTGCTGCCGAAAAGAGGAATTTGGATAAAAGTAAGCTATTACTTATACGATTGTAGTACTTGTAACTGCGACGGTAAACATACATTTTCTTTTCTAATTCTTCCATTTATTATATAATAAAATTGTTTCGAAAAATTATTTGACTGAATGAAAGCTTCGCGATTCGGAATACATCTGCCACCTGCTAAACTGTACGGAAACTTTCTTGTCTGATTGGAGAGAATCTAGACAGCGCTTGCTCCTTGAAACACAAAACACATCTGCTATCTACGGAACTCTACTGAAACTTTCTTGACTGATCGGAGAGAATCTAGATAGCACTTGCTCTGTGAAACGCATACTGAAACCAGTGCTTTTCTTTACGACTGAGAAAACTCAGACGGGAGAAATTCATTAATAAAAATGTTCCCCTATTAAATGATGAATACTGCAGAGGTTATTCAGCTTTGTAAAAAGGTTATATCAAACAACAAAGCGGTTATACGAAGGTTACCGCAATACCGAATTAATGAACTGAGGACTTATGCGAAAATTAATAAAATAAAAACAAGTGGAGCTAAGAAACATGAAATAACAAATAGTATAATAAACCATCTTGATAAGTATATTTTAATAGCTGAAGAAAAAATTAATATTGAACGCAGAAACGAAAGAATCCATATGAACAGACCATCAGACTACAAGCCAGAACCGAAATTACGAATCATTCTGGAAGATGAGATAAAAGAAAATAATATCACCATTACAAAACTAAAACAAGAATACAATGATAACAAAGAAAAAGAGACAAGTGAATTAAAGAAATTTCTGAAAAACAAGAACCTATCAACTCGCGGAAACCGAGAAGAAGTACTAAAAAGAGTTGGAGAATACTATAATAATATTATTACCAAACATAAAAATTCCGTACAGAAAAATAGAGATATCATAAGAGATCAAACAGAAAAACGTGATAACAGTAGACAGAAACCAATTGGTTTATCAACTCTCTTCATAAATAAGAAAAAAATCAAAGAAGAAAATTTAATTCCTGATCATTTATTTAGAACTGAAGAAGAACAACAACCTACTATCTCTAGGGAAAATGAGAATTTGTACACTGTAAACGTATCAGTTGAAAGCAATGGAAGAGATGAACATACTCTTATTGCTTTTGTTTTCGCAGATTTGAGACGAAGAATGAATGAACTTTATCAGTATAGAGTTCAGTTTGTAACTCGTGTTATTTTCCATCGACAGGAGAATGATGAAGAAGTAGTAGTGTATTACAACAGTACTTCTTGGATTTTAAATAAAAATAGCATTCTTACTCATAATCATTTGAATGATAATAACAAGAGACTTAGTTCTTTAAGTAATACCCCTCGATCTGGGCTACAATTTAGTCGGTATGAAGGAATTGATTATAGGATGACACGAATAGAATCTTACATGGGAGGAAGGTTTAAAATACTGCCAGATTTCGTAAAAAATAAAAAAGCGTGCATAAATATAAAAAATTTAGATCAAAAATGCTTTCTTTGGTCCATCTTAGCACATTTATACCCAACCAAGGACAACGCTGAGAGAATTTCGAAATATAAACAATATGAGAACGAATTTGATTTCGAAGGGGTTACCAACTTCCCAATGGATACTAAAGATATACACAAATTTGAAGATAGATACAACATTAAAATTTGTTTATTTCAAATTGATAAAGAGAAAATAATCAGAAGTCATATACTAAAAAGTACAATCAATGGCAAAACAGCTAAACATGTTATTAATTTATTGTATTTCGATAATCATTATGTACTGGTAAAGGATCTGAGCAGATTAGTTGGTCCTCAAATATCTAAAATGAAAACAAAGACATACCTCTGCACTTATTGCGGAAGGCATTTTAAGAAGGAAGAATGCTTTGAAAAACATGAAAGTAAAAATAATTGCGAAGATCCTGATATAATAATGCCTCCTGAAGCTTCAAGTATACAATATAAAAATATTGCAAAACAAATGAAAGTACCTTATTGCATAATAGCAGACTTTGAGTCTTATAACGAAGAATACAATCAGGTAAACGGGAAGAAAACAATAAAAGTGGCCAAACAGAAACCATTTGCTTACGGATTTCAGGTATGCTGTTCCTTTGATACAAACCAGAACAAATACTATGACTATTTCGGTGAAGACGCTGCAGAACATTTTGTTAAAACCGTTACAAAAGTATCCACAGAAATTGCGAACAACTATGAAAGCAGACAAAGAAACCATACTTATACCAATGGAGAAATTACCGAAAAATGGAAAAATCTAATGAATAAGACTTGTCACATCTGTACAACTGAAATTACTGAAAATCCTCACTTTGATCACGACCACATGACAGGAGAAGATAGGGGATTTGCTCATGCTGAATGTAATATGAAATACAGGATTCCTAGGCATATCCCGGTAGTAATGCATAATTTATCAAAATATGACTCTCATTTATTTGTTAGAGAATTGATACCTGATAACGGAATTTTTGAAAGTGCAGAAAGTTTCATCTCATTCTCGAAATCAATAAGTATTACAAAAGCGGATACGAAAATAAAATATGAGATGCGGTTTATAGATTCAATTGGATTTATGGCTTCATCTTTAGACAAACTATCAGCAAATTTAGCAAAATGTGATTGCAAAGTACCTTGTAATCATCTAAGACAGAATTTCAAATTCACATCTAACAGTTTCAAAAATGACGATGAATTCAAAGAAATAATTAAAAAAGGGGTGTATCCCTATGAATTCGTAGAAAGTTTCGATAAAATGAATTGTACAAAGTTACCACCAATAGAAAGCTTTTATTCTAGGTTGACGGGGAAAGGTATTGACAAAAGTGATTATAAAAGAGCGGTATCTATATGGAAGCAATTTAACTGTGAAACATTACTTGATTATACCAAATTATACCTAAAAAGTGATGTTTTAATATTGTCGGATGTTGTAGAGAATTTCAGGAACGTTTGTATACATAATTATGATCTGGATCCACTTCATTACTTCTCAGCTCCAGGACTAACATGGGATGCTTTCCTAAAGCATTCGAAAGTAGACTTGCCGTTATTCTCAAAGGAAGACATGTATACCTTTATAGAAAAAGGAATAAGAGGTGGTGTATCCCAATGTATAAAAAGATACGCAAAAGCAAATAATAAATATACAAGTGATTATAATAAGCATAAGCCATCTAATTATTTAATGTATTTAGACGCTAATAATTTATATTGGTGGGCGATGTCGCAGAATTTACCAGCGAATGATTTCCAATTCATTTCAATACCGGATGATTTGAAAGAAAGGAATGAATACGAATCATTCGAGTATTACAACCATCTAAAAACTCATATCAATTCGATAATGAAATTACAGAATGTAGGTGCTATATATGAAGTAGATTTAGAATATCCAAAAGAACTACATGAATTACACAAGGATTTACCATTAGCACCCGAACACTTTAACGGTAAGCTATGTACCACAGTATTAGATAAAACCAACTATGTAGTTCACCACAGGAATCTAGAATTCTATTTACAAAAAGGTTTGATATTGAAAAGAGTACACAGAATACTAGAATTCACTGAAAGTGCTTACTTAAAAGGATATATAGACCACAACACAGCACTTAGAACTAAAGGTACAAATGATTTTGAAAAGGATTTCTTTAAGCTTATGAATAATGCTTGCTTTGGAAAAACTATGGAAAACGTAAGGAAGCGAGCGGATATGGAAATAATAACGGATGATGCAACAAGAGAAAAAATAATAAAAAAAAACAACTTTAAATCTGAAATAATATTCAGTGAAAACTTTTCAGTAGCAAGAATATCAAAGGAAAAGATAAAATTAGACAAACCAATGTATATCGGCTTTGCTGTATTGGAACTATCCAAGTTATTGATGTATGAATTCCATTATGATTATATGAAGCCTAAATATGGAGATAAAATTGATTTGTGTTATATGGACACTGATTCTTTCATATATGATATTAGAACTGAAGATTTTTATCAAGATATCAAACAGGATTTGAATGAGAGGTTCGATACATCTGATTATGCGAAAGATAATCCATATAGGTTTCCTAATGTAAATAAGAAAGTGACAGGAATGATGAAAGATGAATTAGGTGGACAGGTTATGACAGAGTTTGTTGGATTACGATCAAAAGTGTATGCTTATTTAAAGGATAACCAAGACCCTTCAAAAGCTAGCAAAAAACTAAAAGGAATAAAAACCAATATCGTTAAAGATAAAATTACCATTCAAAACTATAAGGATGTACTGTTTGGTAAAACGGAAAACCTTTCTATAACCCAGTATAACTTAAGATCATACAAGCACAATATGTTTCTAGAAGAACAGAATAAAAAAGCGTTAGATCCTAAGGATGATAAAAGGATAGTAACAAGCGATAAAATACACACTTTACCGTTAGGTTATAAACATTAAATTCAAGTACCTACTTCAAAACTTCAAGTACCTACTTAAAAAAATTCAAGTACCTACTTAAACAATTCAAGTACCTACTTAAAAAAATCAAGTACCTACTTAAAAAATTCAAGTACCTACTTCAAAACTTCAAGTACCTACTTCAAAACTTCAAGTACCTACTTAAAAAATTCAATTACCTACTTCAAAACTTCAAGTACCTACTTAAAAAATTCAAATACCTACTTAAAAAAATCAAGTACCTACTTAAAAACTTCAAGTACCTACTTAATAAATCCAAGTATATACTTAAAATACTCAAGTAAATCTTATAATGAAAAATTCTTCCTAAATAAATGAATGAAAAGGCTCCAATCAAAGTTTATGATTTTAGTGAAAAGAACACTTATGAGAATAAGCACGACCTTGCACCTCAGTGGCCATTTAGACTCTTAATTTGTGGTAGTTCTGGAACAGGGAAAACTAACCTTCTTTTGAATTTAATTTATGAATATCTTTGTTTCAACCGAATATACTTGTATGCTAAAGATCTTGAAGAAGATAAATATCAAGACCTTATAACCAATTTAACCACTTTGGAGTCACAATGCAAATCGAAAGTCTTAACAGTAAGTAACAATCTTGATGATATTGTCGATGTTGACGACTTAGACCCTGAGTACCAAAACTTGATTATCTTTGACGATTTTGTCACTGAAAAAAACCAGAAGAAAATAGAAGACTTATTCATACGAGGAAGAAAGAAAAATGCCTCAATTATTTACTTGTCTCAAAGCTATCATAAAACGCCAAAGGTGGTAAGGCTCCAGTGCAATTATTTTGCATTCTTTCAGTGTTCTAATCCAAAAGAAGTAAAATTAATAAGACAAAGCCATGTATCCAGTATAGACAATGAACAATTTCTCAAACAATTCGAGACTGCAACCAAGGGCTACGGTTTTTTCTTCATAGATTTAAAAACAAAAGATAAAACCCTGAAGTACAGGAAAAACTTTGAAAAATTTACTGGATAATTTATTTCTATAATAAATGAATAAATTTGGTAGTGTTGGAAAAAAGGTTAGTAACGAATCGAATGAAAAGAGAGTTACTGATGACAACGGTAATATTAACCTACAAGATAAGAGAATTATTATGTTAGGGGATGCGAAAGCTGATCAGGACGCTATTAGTTTCAGATCTATGACTATTATTTTGAATCAATTTAAAGAAGAAATTACCGCACAACAAGTGGGGGCAAATCAGTATTTTAGCGAAGATATCAACAGATTAACTGCGGTACATAATTCTCCTGATAATTTATTGGTAAGGATTAAAGATAAAGGGTTATTTGTAAAAGAAATAGTTCGAGTTAATGATAAAGAGATTAACGCTGAAAACAAGTTGATAACAAATGTTCAAAACCCTAGAAACAAAAATGATGCTGTTAATTTAGCAACGTTAACTATGAATCTTTTAGATTATGACAAAAAGCTTCTTGGGCAACACACCCATAACGGTATAATTGAAGGAAAGATTGCTGGTCAAAAAACTCGTATCGATAATATTGAAAGAGCAGTAGTAAATATTTTAAAAAGGCTTCTAGAGCTAGAGCTAAAACCTGTTGACAAACCATTCGTTACCAGAATAGAAAAAATGATGGCTGGTAAATAAATTTTATAAGATAAATTAATTCCCTAATAAATGGTTGAAACAATGGAGTATACAGTTTATTTGTCAAAGCTTCAGAAAGGAAAGCTAAAGAAATGCTTTGGTGCTAAACAAAAATGTCAGATACGTGTTAGTCATAGTAGACAAAATGAACGAGAACAAGTTAAGTTACTTTTAAGTAAACGACAAATTGATAAAATTGAAACATGTAAAATGAATAATAAGGGCTGTGATATTGATGTATCATACAAACAGATGAAAGAAGCGATTCAAAAGGGTGGATTACTTCCATTTTTAATACCGCTAGCAATTACCCTTGGTAAGGCAGCTTTAACAAGTGGTGCTGCTGCTTTGGGTACATTCGCTGGTAAGAAAATTATGGATAAAATGACCAACACAGGTGGAGCGCTAAAACTTCCTGGAACACAAAAAGTTGTGGGTAATGGGTTACTTGGGAAGGAAACCGATGATGTCAACATAGGTGGAGCGCTTAAACTTCCTGGAACACAAAAAGTTGTGGGTAATGGGGTACGTGGAAGGCCTAGGAAGGAAAAAAACGATGATGTCAACATAGGTGAAGCGCTTACACTCCCTGGAACACAAAAAGTTGTGGGTAATGGGGTACGTGGAAGGCCTAGGAAGTCAAAAAACGGGGATATCAAAAAAGAAGCAAGAGTCAAGTAGGACCTCTAACAAATTTTGATATTATGGATGCATTAGGGGATATACCACAGTTTAGAGGTGTGTTCTCTATAGATACGCTACCCAAACATATAAATAGTATAGAATGCGGTGTCATTAATTATGATAAACTCGGAATGCCTGGAACTCACTGGGTTGCGTATTGTAATCTACCTGAATACCCCCATGTAGAATTTTTTGATTCTTTCGGTATTCCCCCAGGAAAAGAAATAATTAAATATCTAAGAACTTCAAAGAAAAAAAAAAGCTTATGAAAATCTTGCTGTTCAAAATATAGATGAATTAAACTGTGGACTTCACTGTATTTCCTACATTAAGCGCAAAATGAAGTTGGTAGCTTTTCGTTTATAAAAATTGTTTTCTAATAAATGGAGATTTATTGTATGAAATGTAAAAAGAAAACTGATACTGAATCAATGTTTAATGCAGTGTCACAGAAAAACAATGTTCCAATGCTGAAAGGTAATTGTGTTATTTGCGGATCAAGGAAAAATCGCTTTTTAAAAAAAAACTCGACGCAGAAAAAGATATATTAAAGACGTATTATTCTAATTATTCAGGTGTTGATGATATTCACAGAAAGTTAAAAGAAAATGGAGTGAACGTTTCTAAAGATAAAATAAAAAATGTGTTGCAAAATGAGAATGTGTATACGTTACACAAACCTTCCTATCACAATTTTGAAAGGAGACGAGTCTATGTTCACTATGTTGATGAGCAATGGCAAGCTGATTTAGTTGACCTCCAGAAATATAAAAAAGCGAATGATAAAGCAAATTACATCTTGACTGTTATTGATTGCTTTAGTAAATATGCTTGGTGTGTCCCTTTGAAAGATAAAACAGGTGCTGGAATAATAAACGCATTCAGTCATATATTTAAAGAAAGAATTCCTAGAAAGTTGCAAACTGATAAAGGTAAGGAATTTGTTATGAGAAATGTTCAATCTTCTTTGAAAAATAACGATATACACTGGTTTGCATCTGAAAGCGAATTGAAAGCACAAATCGTTGAACGGTTCAATAGAACGCTGAAAGACAAGTTATGGAAATATTTTACTCACAACAACACTAGTAAATGGATTGATATTTTACCTGTATTCGTAAATAATTATAATAAATCGTATCACCGATCAATACAAATGAAACCAGTTGATGCTAGTAAAAAGGTTAATCAGAAAAAGGTGTTTAGTGCTCTGTTTCCTCCAGTAGATGACTACAAATCACAGGAAATGTCAAAGTAGGGGATTTAGTCAGAATTAAAAAAGAAAAAAGTGTTTTTGATAAAGGATATTTACCTAATTATACGGATGAAGTATTTCAGATAGCAACCATCAGACCTACCATTCCCATTACTTATGAAATATCTGACAAAAGTGGGGAATTAATTCAAGGAGGGTTTTATGAAAACGAACTTTCAAAATTTATTATGAAATAAAATTACTTGTATATAAATGGATTCAAGACGCTTGAGTGATATTTTATCGGATATAGTGAAGAACAGCGAAATTCAGAGAAGAAAGGTTCAACAAAATGAGATGGAGAAGGCAGGATTTCGGGAATATGCTTCAGAATTAAACGCTCCAGTTATTATAGCACAAAAAGAAAACACTAAAGATACCATCAAAAAATTACAAGAGAACGCTGAAACGATAATTAATAAACTACAGGAAGGTGATAATAATTCAAGAAGACGGTTTGTCAGATTAGGTGATACATTTAAAACAGCTTTACAGACCACTACTTCAGAGGAATCGAGTCGAGCTCCCACTCATGCTATAGAACCCAATCTAGAACAACCATATGACGTAAATCTAAACTTAAATATTGATGTGAAATTATTAAATCAAATTAATTTAAAATATAAAGATGACTGGAATGATACCGATAATTATTTTAAAATGCCTCATTATTACCTTAAGCATCCTAACGAAATAGATGGGGCTCTGAATTATTTAACATCTATAAGTCAAAGTTATGGTGGTCTGAAAAGTAAAAGTTATAGTTCTAGTAAGTATGATAAAATTATTTTATTTATACAAGACTATAAGGATAGATTAAAAAAAATTCAATCTAGTATACCCTTTATCAGACAACAAGGAACTGGAATATTTATGAATTGTGATGAAATGATTTCAAAATTATACACTTTGATAGGTAGCAGAGTAAACGGAAATACATCTGATGAGGTGAGAAATGAAGCTATTGATATTTTGGATTCGTTAATGCGAAATAAATTTCTTACGAAGAGATATTACAATTCAATATATAAAAAATATTTCTAATAAATGGTGTTGTTAAACATTGAAGGTAATGAAAGTATCATTGATATAACATTTAGTCAACCAATCGAATTGAACCGTAATTGTGATTATGAAATAGGTTTGAATCAGTGTACTTTGTGGTATTCGTGGCATAATATAAGTGATAAATTTGGAAATAATACATTTCAATATAGGGAAGATGAAGAGGGGGGATGGATGAATGTTACTATTCCTAATGGGATGTATAACGATGATTGTTTGAATTATTTTTTGTGTCAGTATTTTGATACCCCAAAAGATAAATGTCCTATTGTAATTTCATCCAATCCAGCATCTATGAGATTTGTCATACTATTACAAGAAAAATATGTGTTTAGATTTAATAGTGACTTGTGTCAGATTTTAGGATTTGAGAAGGATAGTGAGATATCTAAGAAAATCAATGAAGGTACAAAGCTTCCGAATATAACAAGAAGCGTTGATAAAATTCAAATTCACTGCTCTCTTGTAAACAGTTCTATCGTAAACAAAAGTAAATCAGATGTCATTTGGACATTTGTTCCGAATACAGAACCGGGTTGTCAAATTGTTGAGAATCCTGGACAATTAATCTACATTCCTATTAATAAAAAAGACTTTATTTACTCCTTGAGAATGACAATTACTGATCAGTTGGGAAGACCTATCGATTTGAATGGTGATAACGTTGGATACGTGCTGCATTTAAGAAAAGCTTAAAGGATTAGTGAAATAAAATTATTTACCTATAAATGTTGATTAATAATAAGCGATTACTTTATAAAAGGCAGTATGGAAGTGGAATCGGTAGTGTATTCAAAAACATTGTTAATTCCCAGTTATTTCAAACGTCAGCAAAACAAATAAAAGATGGGGCTATGTCAATGTATAATAATATTATTAAACCGAGATTTGAGTTGTTGAAAAACAGAGCAATAGAATATGGGAAAGATCTGATCGATGTAAACAAGAAGGAACTCATTGATGTAATTGGAAACAACAAATCGATGAAGGATCTTATCGGTACAAATAAAAGGATTTTAAACCAAAGAAGTCAGGACTTGATCAAAACGTTAATGACTGGCAATGGATTAAAGATTCTGAAATAAGTTTTATTTAATAATTTCTTTCTTATATAAATGGCAGTAAATAAAGTTATCAGTCCGCAATGGAACATTTTTGATGAACCGCTTGTGGATGAAACAGTGGTTAAATATGAATTTAAAGAAATTCGAGAAACAGATGTGAATGTATCTAATAAATCAGAGTTTGAATTCGTAACAAAGAAATTAGATTCTTGGTTTTATCCAAGTGAAAGTTATCTTGATGTCAGTGTAAGAATAGTAAACGAAGATGGGACTCCTATAGCTGCAACCGATGTTGCTACTTTAACGAATAATGGATTTAATTTATTCAGTACCGCTGAGTATGTAATAAACGATGAATCGGTTGAAAAAATTAATCATGTTGGTATTACAACTACCGTTACAAAGTTGATTGAATACTCTGATGAATATTCTAGAAGTGCTGCAAGAAATCATTTCTGGTATAAAGATTATAATCAAGGGAAAGAAATCAATCCTGTAATTGCTTCGTTTACTGCAGGGGCTGCAGCAGTCAGGTTGACCAATAATGATAATTATAATAAAGGATTTGAAAAAAGATATAACAGAACAAAGAGCAGTAAATTAGTAAATATGTATTTACCATTATCAGAATTGTTTGGATTTTTGAAAGGAAACAAACGATTCTTCAGAGGTGCATCGCATAAAATATTTCTAAGAAGAAATGATGATAACAGCATGATTATAAGAAATGGAAATACTAATTTCAAAGTAGTCATCGAGTATTTATCCTGGAAGATCCCTATTGTAGCTCCTAGTATTGAAATGATGAGTAACTTAGAAAAGGGTCTTGCTAAGGATAAAAAGCATAATCTGATGTGGGAAGCATGTAATACTTATAAAAGCGATGTTAGTCAGAATAAGGAACACACTTGGAAAGTTATATCTGAGAGAAACAATCCAACAAAAGTAGTTGTGATGCTACAGAAAAATGAAAAGCATAACAATCAATTAATGAATAATATGGTGTTTGATCATATGAATTTAACAGACATAGAACTTAGAATTAATGGGGATAAATATCCCGAAGAACCACTTAAATGTGATTTTAGCGATGATAAATGTAAATACTCAAATCTTTACAATAGGTTCATACATTTGGGTTATAAACAATTAGCATTTGATACTGGTAGTGTTGTTAGTATAGAAGAATTTAAAGAAGTATATCCACTATTATGTTTCGATGTTTCCAAACACGAGTCAAATATTTATAATGGAACAACTGCTGATATTGAAATAAGTTTAACGTTGAAAGATAATCAACCCGTACCATATAATGTTTACGGTGTTATATATTATGAAAGAAAAGCTACATTAGATATTATCAATAAAAATATGTATGTGAGTTTGTGAGTCTGTATTTTTATTTAATAAAATCATCCCCTAATAAATGGAGTCCACAAAGGAAGTCTTGAATACAATCAGAATGTTAAAATGAGAATTGCTAAGACAAAATATGGTGATAAGTTGGTTGTAGTTATTAATCATAATGACAAACCCTGTGATTTGTTTATAACTCAGAAATATAATGCCATTGCTAACGAATTACTTTTAAAGAAAAATCTGGTTTTGCAGCCTATTGTACGCGAAAACAAGAACAAAGAAACATATGTGGATTTAGAACTGTTTACTCAGTAATATTTGAATAAAAAATGAAAAATGTAAAAAAAAAGAAGTAGTGTATATTGTAGTATTTTCTATGTAGTAAAGGGTAATATTTCTCATTTCTTGTATCCTTTATTTTGGAAGTAAGAAAATAAAAATGTTCTTAAAAAGGGGGATAATTTGGTAAAAAGGATGTTAAAATTTAAGAAATTGATGTTAAAATGGGGTTTTGAAATTGGGGGGAGGGTGAGTCAGAACCCCCTTTATATAACTACTGGGGTGGAAAACTCAAGAAACTCTAAAAGCAGAGGGATTGGGACGAAACTTAAGGGATGGAACAAGCATTAGGACTAGATGAAATTGACGGAGCCAGATGATTTCGGGGCTCTGTGGGGGGAGCTGGAGGGGGTTTCCTGGAATTCCGGTAGTCGTGAGTTAGAATAGTTCCAGATGTAAAACGACAACGAAACTTTGCAGGCATATTAGCGACCCGAATTATCTTGACTTAAGAACCTGACACAACATACCCCCGGAAACTTCCGTTCCTAGATCCGAGCATTTTTTGGGGAGCAAGAGAAGAGAAATATGGAAATTGACTTCTATAAATTGCGAACGAGTGGTCTGATTCGAGTGAAACTTCATGGGTGATACGAATCGATGGCCTCGACATGTAAAACATGCGTTCGAACCATATGCGACCACGATTAGGGGAATTGGGGGTGGGGGGACTTTTGACATGCACAAAAACCAAACGGATGGACCGAATGAGATGCAAATTCGACAATGCCGAGTATATGCGGCCTACATTTGTTATTTGGCGTCTGGGCCGGATTCGGCCAAGGTAGGGGGGTACTGGAAACTTGCAGGTGGGCTATGCTCCAATTTCAGTAAAACTTGATGGACAGGAACAGGGAATTAAGAGATTGGGCCCGAACCGGCTCCGACATCGTTGGTGGGAGGGGGGGGGGGACCGGAACTTTCCAAAAATGCTCAGATTCGAGTGAAACTTGATAGATGGTATAAAAGAAGATGCTTTAGGTGGTCGATTTTTTTTTATTCCGAACCAGATTCGGCCACGGTAGGTGGAGATAGAGTGAGTACCGGAAATCCTGTAGCACGTCTAGGGATCAAACAAATGGATTTATTGGGATGAAAGTTTGAACAGCCATGTGCATTTGCTACAGACAATCTAGACGATGCAGGAACAGCTCAGAAATGAGTGAAACTAAATATCCTATTTCTATTTCCGAACCGCATTTTTGGATGGCGGGTGTATTTTGTGACGTTCTCATCTACTTTCTTGTACATCCTACTCGTACAAGTGCCATATGAGCTCGTAGCTCTTGTTTTAGTTAGTTTTTCGGTATTACGAATTCATTATTTGGTTCACCCCAGTTACTGAGCTTTAGAATTTAAGTGGCATTTATTTAGCTCTTGTTCTTTACCATTTAGCTTCAGCTGGTTTCCATTCATTACTTAACTTATACTTCTAATGATTGCAAAACCTCAGGAATAAGCACGTCTCTTGACGTGAAAACTAGCCTATTTTTGTTTGCTATAAATTCAGAATAAATGTATTTTACATCTACTTTACCCTGGATGGACCCTTTTATCGCCAGGCAGCTCTGTCGTTTAATAGGTAGCCATGGGATCGCGAAAAGGCACTTTGATTATGAGTGTTTCCAAAATATTTCGCCAGCGGCACATTTAGCAGTCTTCACTATTTAGAAGAAGGGTACGTATTTAGTTGGCGGTTGAGGCTTGGGATTTTGGGGTGCTTGAACCACGTTAAAAGCCAGGATTTGCCAGACGGATTCAACAAATTTTGCCTGCGGCGCTTTAATTTGTTCTGGGTACAGCCGTTCGCGACGTTGTCGCTTGGCAGCAACTGCGTTCTTTGTCGGCACATTTTTCAAGTCCTGTTGGCAAAACTGGACGTCCCCCAAAGGTAAAAGGCTATAGTGATGGCGTATTCCTAAAAAAAAAACAGAAGAGGAAGAGCGTGAAAACACGCCAAACTTTCTCTTTAGAAGTGATTTTGTACATACTATGCAACTTTTTACACTACAGCTTCTTGAAGGCAACTCGCTGTATGTAGAAACAAACTATAAATTCTGTCAATATCAGGTACCGATTCGGTCAATTTTTACCAGGTTCACCCCCCCCCCCTTCCCCAGTGAAGAAAGGCTCGGGACGCCCCTGCTTTCAGGTATCCCTTCACTTTCGTTTGTGACCAACGTGACTAATAAGAGACGAAAAATAGCGCATTTGTTTCAATCCCCCCCCCTCCCCCCATACCCGAATGGCATGCTCCAATCAACTATGCACAGCCTACCTGCCTTAATTTTAATTTGAGCGATTGTTCTTTCTAATTACATACTACCACTTGATCAATGACTCAGCTATATCGGCTTGCCAGAATCAAAATTATGACATTTGATTGGTCATTAATGATTAAAGTATTGATAAGATAACAGAAGGGAGTTTATTCATTGTCTGAAAAATATAATATTTGTGTTTTTGCAGATACCATGGTATCTGATACCACGGTCAAAAGGCGTTTATCGTGGTATATGGCCAGTTATCCCGGTATGTGATATTAAGATACCACGGTCCGACAGTGGTAACTGATCGTAGTATCTGAAAAAGTCATCTCACTATATTCAAACAATGTTTACAACGGATATACGTCAGCTACGATTCTCCATCAGCGATATTTCGGCCCTTCTTGGCAAGGGTCCTCGTCAGGCTGTCAATCTTCTGGGTCAACGTCGGGGAAGGAAACAAACCTGTAATAAATAACTGAAGCTCCTACCGACTATAAATATCTTATTAGGGCGAATTACTTTCAAATACCACTGTAAGGAAAAAACTAGTCCTGAGATTTAATTTTTGACACGTTTTGCTGCACGATTGGGGTGATGTCAGGGAAGGGTTTTTACTTTTTCGACTTTTGGCTTGTCATGATCATCGATATTTTCCATGAAGGTTTTCTTGAGATGGTCGAATTTGCGTGATGTCATCGTCCATTTTGACCTTAAACCGGCAATCGTGTCTTTGAGGAGAATCTGCGAAATACGCTACCTCACTTTCTTCTTATTCCTCGAGTCCAATGTTGTGAAGCATTGAAATTGGGATTAGTCCGTTATCTCTGCATCTTACTAAGAACTTCAGTTGGTTTATCACTTGTCCTTTCCTTCCTTTCATCACTTTTTGTCAAATTGGTGGGAAAGAAGTTAGGCACTTAGTGATGTGACTGGATATCGTTTTTCTTTTATGATGACTTCGAAAAGCGCAATTCCGGCAATAGTCGTTTTTGCAGAACAACCGTATATCCGATACCACGGTAACTGCAAAAACGACTAATTGCAGATCCAGTTACCATGGGGGGCGGTGGGTAGGTTGTGACGAGGAAATCATTTTTCTTTCCTATATTCATTTTTTCTCTCTCTCTTTCTTTGCCTCTTTTTTCTTTTCTTTCTTTGAAAATATATTAGATTAGTTTTTATGTCATTATTTATTGAATAATTTCAAGTTAAAAGGTGGTTAGAAGATACAGCCACCCACAGGACTTTTGTCTTTTATGTGGTTGTTGAGTTTTTTTTGTACAATGTAGTTGTGTTTTTCTGGTGAAGCAAAAAAATATCTGAATCTGAATCTGAGATGGAAATGTTAATTAGAGTGAGACCAAGCCAAACCAATTGATATACTGAAGATATTTTGTAACCCGAAGGATTAATATAGTAAGTTAAATCGAAGCACCAAACGAAAGACTAAGATCCCAAATACGCCTTCGAAAGGATTCCCCCCTTCGCACGCTACCTATATATGTGCGTCAGTCGGGCATAGCCCGCAGTTAGAATATCGACATCGAGACGGCATTAAAAGGTTCATCTGGACCTCAAAGAGTAGTAAACTCATCGACTCAAGACAGGCTTGCTTCAGCTTCTATGGTGCAACCCTGCTACAGGTTTCTTAGAGCGTGTTCCACCCTTCTAACAATGATAACCATCAATTACTACTTTCGTTCCAACCTCGTGAAAAGTTACTATGCTGACCGTTCCAACCTTCTCGAAAAAGTAACTAACAGTAACTACTTGCTTACCATGCTCGGGAGCGTAGTAAGCGTGGTAACTACGCATCTCTGTAACGTGATCGGTCGGATTCGCCCATGGCATGATATTCTGGTGGAAAATAGAAAAATCGTTCCAGCCTTGACGGCAAAAAGCCACAATTCGTGACGTCACGCGTAGTAACTACGGTAAGTTGGGTGGAACACGCTCTAAGGTTCAACCCGATACAGAACGGAGCAGGAGCCAGTTCTAACACCAGAGCCAGTAGTATGACCAGAACAAATCACGCTGCTTACTCACTAAATAGTGAGGGTGGACGGGCCCTAGCCTAGAACCAGTTCATGTTAGCGCATTACCTGCGAAAGCATCTGTGAAGCAGTGGTAGGCGACGCGTCAACCAGCTTCAGCCTGACAAGAGATTTCAGACATTCCAAGTATCCAAGCATCGCGGGGGTTGAAAGCCGCGGCGTTTCTTCGCTTGTTGTCTGGTTAATTTTACCTGTAAAGAGAACCGAATAATAATAATAATAATAATAATTTATTGGAAAAAGCCTAATACGGCCATACAACAGATTCCTGAAGCGCCAACAACAATTTAAAACACTAATAATGAAACACAAACTATTTTCTTCTTTTCATTGCATTCAAAACGAAAGAAACTACCTCACGGATTACACTTTTATTTGTCGACTTTAAGATACCAGGGAAGAGAACACCACCAGCCATCCCAACTAAACCCAATGAAGGAAGCTCTTGGCACTGTCCTAGAAGGTGGTCAATGGTATCTTGCCCAGTGCAACAAAGTGGGCAATTGTAGTTCTCCTCACCGACCTGTTTTCGCCTATCAAAAACTTTCTTTCTGTACCGTAATGGAAGAGAGTTAGTCCGGAGTTGGAACCATACCCTAAGTGCCTGCGCCGACAATCCTAATTTAAAATATATTCAAACAGAGGAAAACGGGGAGGGAAATGTGAACGCCACTTGAAATATTCCCACTCGACCTCGAAACTAAACATGGTTATTATTTTTTACAGTATAACTACCGCCACATCAGGAAATAAAAGAGTAGTTATGTGTGAACGCTACAGATGTTTCCAAGCGGACTTCGCACTTTCATAAGTTCTAGCAAAGGGAAATCTGTCACGCAGCATAAATGAAAACAGAAATAATCTATTTGAATCTTTGCATAGGCAGAAAAATCGGCATTTTCTTGTTCCTCGAGAGAACTTTCTGAAAGTCTAGTGGTCTAAAAGCAGATTCGATGCCCATACTAGTTTTGCATTCAATTTTTGTTAAGTCGATTGTTGAATTCTATGTACAAAACCTACCTCACCCAAATAACTCCGTCTCTTATGTGCGTACCACAGCTTAATAGGGCACCTTGTTTCTTCTTTATATTGGGCTCTTCTGTCAACCGTTCATCCAAGAAAAACAAAACTAGTGACTGATCTCTCCCTAGTGACGCTTTGTCTCATTCATTTTCCATAACTTAAAGGACCTGTCTTACCTAATGCAACCTACTTCCATAATCACTCCATATATTTCTAAACCCGGAGACCCCAATTTCGTACGGTACATATTCTTTGAGCCCAAGCTGACTTTGAAACATTTATTCAAACAATGTTTACAACGGATACGTCATATGATTTTTCATCAGCGATATTTCGGCCCTTCTTGGCAAGGGTCCTCGTCAGGCTGTCAATCTTCTGGTTCAACTTCGGGGAAGGAAACAAACCTGTAATCATTACAGGTTTGATTACAGGATACACATAATTGATTACAGGTTTGTTTCCTTCCCCGAAGTTGAACCAGAAGATTGACAGCCTGACGAGGACCCTTGCCAAGAAGGGCCGAAATATCGCTGATGAAAAATCATAGCTGACGTATCCGTTGTAAACATTGTTTGAATAAATCGTACGGTACATTCTAACCCCTCTAACAAAACCACGCTGAATTTCTCACTTGCCATGGTTTGCTACCTTCGATGTGTATCACGCTGTAAGACGGTTGTCTCCGAGAAGTTTTTCCATAAAAAAAAGCCGGTTCTGTAAATTATTTTCCTGTTTTCAGTCAAAGGGTCTGGAAAAAGGCTTAAAACAGCCAAAACCGTGGGTTATTTGTTGAAAGTACAGCATAGTTTTGGTGTATTCAAATATTTTAAATCACTGTAAGTTGAAGAGTAAATAGTACAATGTGTCCTTTAAGATGAAGGCCAGCAGAAAGTCTGGCCGAAATGTTAGCTTGGTTTTATTACATTACCAGCCATGTTTTACTCGTATAAATCCCCCATCCAATCTTAGAATAATTTAGCTTACTATTTATCCGTTTCTATAGGTTAATTTTCCTATTTATGAAAAATTTTATTTCAATATAAAGAGAAATTTACTCAATAAAAAAGCTTTGGTTCCCAAACTTTGAAAAAGGTCATAACTAGCGTCATAAGCTGTGCAACTAACCAAGTATCAGTTCAACTGTCGATAAAATATTGCAGATGGCGTCCGGGCTATGCTCCACAGTGGCTACCACACATCCAGCAGCACATCTCCGGATTACCGCTGATCGGGATTCCAGTCTGTCCACGAAGCACTTCACCAACGCCTGCAAAAAGATTAGAGGTCACAGTGAGATCCGAGACTGTAAGGTAAAAGGTAAGGTAAAGTATCAGCCTATACAGGCCTAACTGGCGGTGCTGATCTCCGATTCCCTTCCCTTAGCCAGGAAGTGGAATGGCCGGCTGGGGGCTAGCCACCCTGGTGCTCTGGTCAGTCTTGGTGTGTGCTGTGCCTGGAATGCAGGAGACTCAAAACGACTCGAACGTGACAACCTAACGAGGACCCTTACCAAAAAAGGCCGAAAAATCGCTGCCGAAGCATCATAGCTGACGTATCCGTTTTGGCCATTGTTTGAATATACAATTCTTGTAGTATTTTATTTATTATATAAACAGAAATCGGCCACATAGTCTATAATACATGTCGTCCAACTTACAAACATCCAATAAGCTTAGCCTACAGGAGATCAAACGGCTAATAAACAAAAACCCAATTTTATCTTCCTTTTGATAGGCCTATGGATCAAGACCATAATGCAATATTTCAACATATGTTCCAAAGTCAGCTTGGGCTCACGGAATATTTATAAGACCATAAGCTGCAAGGTAACGGCATTATCATGACCCTGAAATACAATGACATTTTTCCTAAATCTCATTTTTTTTCTTTTCTTAAAACTCCCTTTCTCTGTGTTCCCCCTAGATTTTACCCTAGAAAGGAGGCTGTTATGCCGTATATTTCCCACGAACTAATCATACTTAAAATTGCACAGAAGTTTCCTCTGAACATTTTTAGGCCACATTTAAGGTTATAGTTCAAGGTTGGCATCGTGCTAAAAGACAGACGGACGACGGACAACTTTACGAAGTCACGGGTATCCAATCACTTACGTTTTGGGATCCCAAACATCCAATTGATTATCGGTAATCGGTTGGCATCACCAAACAAGTTAACAGCGAAATCTGAATGGTTCTCTTCTTTTCTTTACGGGAAGACAAACAAAACAAGACCAACGGTTTCGATGGGATCCCAAAAGTTCAAATTTGATCTTCGCCAGATCCAGTCTTCGCCAGACTCCTTAAACACTTTTACTATTAAAATTTAGAAAAAGATTAAGGCAAAATAGCTAATCATATGAGAAAACCAAGTTCAGATATGGATTCAGCATGTGTGTTTACCCCTTTAAGTCACATCTATTTTGACGAAGCAGATCGAAACTTCCTGCCTTACTTCTGCCAATTTTCCGGTTTCGGCGGAATTCCGGAACTGCTTGTCCGGCGAAAAAATAAAGCTCCAACAAATTCAGCATGTCTCCTTACCCCTACATCCAACCTACATCTTCCAATTAAACTTTTACTTTTAACAAATTTTCCGGTCTCAGCCAGGTTCCGAGCGATCTATACGTCCGGTGAGAAAATGGTTGTCATATGCGAATTCAGCATGTCTACTTACCCGCAAATCGAACATCTTATCAAATTTAAATAAAACTTTTACTTCGAATTCAGCATGGACTATTTTATTAGCTTTTTAAAAATATTTTCTGTTCCCCTTAGTTTTAAACCCCACCCCTAAATATAGAGCTACATAGCCCATCTTCGAACTTGACTTGTACTTTGACCTAAAGAGTCCTCATGCCAAGTCTGATCAACATATCTCAACCCCTTCGAGAGTTATCGTGCTAACAGACGGACGGTTTACTATCGACTGCTATCGACCAAGCAAACGAAATCCAAAACTGAATATAGATCCATCTTCCAAAACGAGAAACAACAAACGAAACGAAAAACAACTTTGAAGCTTCTCGTGTCCTTATTTGTGAAAGAGTTATCGGTGGACCTTCAAGCTTTCGGCCATGCTGATGTTGCGTGACTGGTAAAACTCGGCTAAGCCGAAAACGAGTTAAAGAGTCGTGGCGAAAGGCGCGGATTTCAGAAGCTTATGACTCCGTCAGGGATCTAAGGAGGTCCTTTAAGAAAACTACAAATACCCAAGCCCGTCAGCTTTGGTTGTTGGAAGACATTCAACGCGCTGGCATTTACTGTACAAATGCTGAAAGTGTACAGTTAGTGTACACATGCTGAAAGTGTACAGTTAGTGTACACATGCTGAAAGTGTACAGTTAGTATACACATGTTGAAAGTGTACAGTAAGTGCACACATGCTGAAAGTGTACAGTTAGTGTACACATGCTGAAAGTGTACGGTTAGTGTACACATGCTGAAAGTGTACAGTTAGTGTACAATTGCTGAAAGTTAAACACGTAGGAGATCAGCACATTGGTCATTTCGTATACTGATTACTGAACAGATTTTCACCACTAATATTTTTTCAGTTAAAATTCTGATCACCATGATCACAATACGAGAAATACAGAAAGGCTAATTAGCGAGACAATTCTGATCATCTTGATCTCGATACGAGAAAGACAGATGGCTAATTAGCAAAACACGCAGCAGTACCCCAGCATCCTTTACAATTAACAAGAGCTGAAAGCTCAAACGGCACGTGTCGTTAGTTAGAGACAGTTAGCATGTTTGTCAGTTTGTCCTCCTGCAGCTACCCCCCTCCCCTTCCAGTGATCAGACCCACACCGGACTTGAAACTGAACATTTTGAGACACTCGTTCTTGAGACTTGTGAAGTCTCATGCACGTCCGGTCACCCGTTCCTAAGTTATGAATGCCACCTGATTCGGGAATCCCCATCCCTTTAATCCCCCCACGATGGTCGGATAGGGGAAGGGACTATTTTCAAGTCAATATGTTAGAGTCCCTAACTGGACTGCCAAGTTTTATGGTGTTAGCACATCTGGAAGCACCCTAGCTCGAGATCACCGGAATTCCGGACAACCCCCTCCACTTCTCCCTCCGTGACACGATCCGGTCCTGTTTTGTCAGGAGCATCTAGGGTTTACGCTTGCTCTTCCAACCAAGTCCAACTCCAATGCCTCGACTTTAAGTTATTCACGAGATTTCCGGTGCCCCTCCAGCCCCCTTCCCCCCCCAGTGATCAGATCCGGTCCAGACTTGAAACTAAACATCCAACACACTTGTTCTTAATACTTACCAAGTTTCATGCACGTCCGATCACCAATTCCAAAGTTGTGAATGTCACTAGATTCCGGATTCCCCACCTCTCTATTCCCCCCACGATAATCGGATCGGGGGAGGGACTATTTTCAAGTCAATATGGTAGAATTCCTAAAATGCCTGCCAAGTTTCATGGACCTAGCACATCTGGAAGTACCCTACCTCGAGATCACCGGAATTCCGGTAAACCCCCTCCAACTCCCCCACCGTGACACGATACAGTCCTGTTTTGTCAGTAATGTATGTAGGGTTTAAGCTTGTTCTTCCCACCAAGTTCCATCCCGATCCCTCGAATCTGAGCCTTTCAGAACATTTCCGGTGCCCCCTTCCAGCCCCCCCCCCCCCCAGGTATCGTATCCGGTCCGGATTTGAAAAAGAATATCTGAGGCAGTCGTTCTTGACACTCGTCAAAAACAAGCGGTTTCTATGAAACTTCGAATGTAGAGAGCTCACATGCCCTAGATGACATTAGGGTTCGAAGTGGATCCGACCACGCTGGGGGAGGGGGGGGATTACCGGAAGGTCCCAAAAACGCTCAGATTTGAATGTGGTAAGAGAAAATGCTTCAGATGATCCATTTAGTAGTCCGAACCAGATTCGGACTCGGTAGGGGAAGTGGAGGGGGGTACCGGAAACCGTGTGGCATGTGTAGGATCCAAACGAGTGGAGCTCTAGGGTTGAAGCTTGGAAGGTAGAAAAGTCATTTCCCCTAGGTGATACGAGGCGACGGAAATGCTCAGACTTCAGTGAAACTAGATTCCGTATTTCTAGGTCCGAACCGCATTTTTAGATGGCGCGGCATTTTGTTTTCTCGTCTACTTTCTAGGTACCACCTACTCGTATCAAGTGCCATATGAAGGTCCGAACCGCATATTTAGATGGCGCGGCATTTTGTTTTCTCGTCTACTTTCTAGGTACCACCTACTCGTATCAAGTGCCATATGAGCTCGTAGCTCTTGTTTTCTTTCCGGCAAGATACCAGTTCTATTTTTAGTAAGTATATTATTTTACCTAAACGCAGACTACAAGGAAAAGTACGAGAAAAACCATTATCTTGATTATTAACGCTACGGACCGTAAACTTGACAGCACATGTTAGATGCGTCACATCTAAGTTGATAAACTGTGGTCATAACCGACGAAAATTGCCTAAAGGTCTCAGGCTTTTTTGAAAAACAAAGCTGGAGGCGTCAATGGCTTTACTAAAAATGCCTCGTATACCAGGATATAAGACACTGACTTTTATAGTAATCAGTGTGTTATTTATGATAGGATTTGCTTCACATAACTTCATCTTTAAAAACGTGCTGAAAAACATGCTAAAAAACAGTGCTGAATTCATACAGGAGAGCAGAACAGAATTTTACGACGGATGTGGATGTAGAAAAAGACAGTTAAAAGAGACAAATGAAAAATATGTAAGTATAACATTAATCTACTATTTTCGAAAGGTGAAACTTTTTCGAGTCGGCGTTCGGTTTTTCGAGTCGGTGTCGAGTCGGGTCGGTGTCATTTTTATGCAGTTCTTCGAACATCTTCCCTAATACAAATACGGGAAAGCTAAGCATCCAAATACACAAGCGAACCAGGATTTATATGCGGTTACGAAAATGGAGCTATAAAACCTTGTTTCATTTTCTGTTTGATAGCCTACTATTACAGATCTGCCTGCCCAGCTTACTACGACCTACTACCTGTTTCAGTATCATATGGGCATATCAACTGTGCTATTCCACTGAATGATTTTGATACTGGTGAACTTCAGAGAATATGAACGTGTCCGAATGCTCCAAAACGAATGAAAATGCTGAATTAATTCAGCATTTTATGCAGCATTTCGGTTTCGGACTTAAATTTTAGCTCAATTAAGCAGCATTAATTCAGCATAAAAGTCATCGACAAATTCAGCAAGAATGCTAAATTTTATGCTGAATTTTCAAGAAGAAACTCGGGAGTACGGCAAGATTCTCTCAGTGTTTTCAGCGGCAAACATAACAAATCAAAAAGACAACTGACAAGTCGGCAAACATTCCAAATTCTAAGAAAACTGGAGATCATGGCCAACGAATAAAGGAAGGATAAGAAGATAAGTAGATTGGATATCAGTAGCTGATCCATTTTGTCAGCTTTGTACAGCTAATTCTTTATTCTTCTTCTTCTTCCTGACTTAAATTTTGGTATTCTAGAAGTGTCAAGAGAAGAAAAAAAGGTAACAGCTTTCGGACAAAAAAAGAAAATAAAATGCAGCATTTACAGTACCAAAAGCTTTCGGACACGTTCTATGTCACTTGTCGAAGGCGGAAGTTAGGTGAACGCGATCCAACTTATTAGGTCAAACTACGTGAAGAACCAACTAAAGCCCATACCAAAGACAACGAACCTAACACGTCTCAGAAGATTCGCGTAAGTAGCCCGCGTAATGTGGCAAGAAACCTTTTAACTTGGGCTGCACCAGAAAGAGCCAACTCCTATTCAAGAGTAAATACACCTGTTGTTGCATTCCTTATTCGAACATTTTAGGAGGACCTCAGAACTTTCTGTGGGAAAGACTCACTGGCTCGGGGACCGCATCAGATGATCATCTCGTTTTCAGTGTTTGACGGGAAACCATACCACCCTTCGAGTGAGCAGATGTTTCAACGCTACTTTGCTGGGTTGGAAGAAAATGCCAAGCAAGCACTAAAGCTCCTGCCAGGTAGGCTTCTTGGACGCAAGAGTAGGTCGGCCGATGTCTCGGTTATGAACCTAATCGTCGGCCGCCGTCGCCGGCGTGTCGGTGATGAGCCAAATCGTCGGCCGTCGCTGACGTGTCGCGTCATGACCCAAATCATCGGCCGTCACCGATGTGGCGCGTCATTACCCAAATTGTCGGCCAAGGTGTCGGTTATGAACGAAACAGTAGGCCGACACGTCGGTCATGAGCCAAGTCGTCGGCCAACGTTGCCGACGTGTCGGTCATGAACCAAACCGTCGGCTGACTTCGTGTTTTTTATGAACCAAATCGTTGGTCGACGTCGCCAACTTGTCGGTCGTGAACCAACTCGTCGATCCGAAGTTCTATTTAAGTTTCAAATGATTCACAGCCTACAAAGGAACCTAAAGTTTTGCATGCAACTTTCAGCCAAAATGTTCAACGTTCGAAAGGTCCCTATAATGGACTGACGTGAGTTCTAGACGCACCACCCAACTTAATATACTTTCAGCTGCCGCTGAAATTGTCCACAATACCTGCATTTTGGATGCTGAAGAACTGTTACGCACAAGCACCGACCATAACACTTTGCCAAAGAACTCGCCAAGAATATTATAAAACTGTGTCCATTTCAGGCTGGACGTTGCGGATCTATCACAATCTCACGAATCAAACCTACTTGGATCACATTTGCAAGATCTCCTGCGCCTACCCTAACGTTGATATTTGCGACATTCGAAACCTCACAGAATCTAATCAAAATCAGACCCACTCTTCACCGTCAGACGAATGGATCACAGTGACCACTAAGCCAAAGCCCCCTAGTGCAATCCGCTTCATACGCAATGTGCTAAACATTGTTTTAGAAAAAGGTCCCAGCAGTTTAGACATGGCAAGTGAGAATCTAGAGATGATTAACCCACCGATGTGGAGGTTCCTCCCACTGATGGACGATCTTGTAGATGTGATGATATCTCGCGATAGTGACAGCGTTATCCTAGAGAGGGAAGTCGCAGCAATGCAAGAATGGCTGGAAAGTAACAAGATCTACCATGCGATGCGTGACCACCTCTTCCACCGTATTGAGATATTAGCAGGTAAGATCTCTCCTTCGAGATTAGGTGTATCGCATGACTCTGTAACCAAACTGCAGGCAACATTTGAAAAGTCCATATGCTTTATTGTCACTACACTCTTTATGTTCTTTTTTCCGTAACTTGAAAAAAGGGACACAAAAAGTTTTCCCGCTGCCTTGCAATCTGGCTTAAACACCTCCTTCATCGTTCGGTCCCGTTCTTTCGACCATTTTTCGCATTCGAACCGAGTTAGGTTCACCGGAGCTACAAGCTTACTACTGGAGACTACTGGTGGAAAGAAGAACAACGAACATACAAAATCAAGAAAGGAAGCAATGAAGAAAAAGGATTTGTCGGCCTAAAAGATGGTCTTCCTAGAGCAAAAGAGGAAAATACTGAAAAGTAGAAATGCGAAGGGTTTGGTCAACATAGTCTAACATTTGTGGACCAAAGAACAAAATAAGTCATCAGCAGAACGCCAAATAATATTGATTAATTATCAGTTACAAACATTCAGGAGCGAGAATGCGATGCGAACTTCCAAGGAAATTAAATAAGGCTGATAAACGTATAAACTTGGCCCATAGTCAAGATCAACATTTAATAAACTCTAGCTAGGGACACGGAGAAAAACACAAGTCTGAGTGAAAACTTAATTAAACAAAAGTTCGAGTTATGGTCATAAAGGTTCTTAAGAAACCCGCTGCTTTCAGTTTCAGTACACTGATCTTTTTACAGGGATGTGGGGGGCCAAGACTTATTTAGACAGAAGACTTATCGCCGAACGTGCTGAAAGAATGCTTCGCGTTAGCCTTCGTCCGTTCTACCGCAAGAAAAAAGATTCGGATCAAAAGCTGCTTGTCACCTACTTTTGGCCTGAGTTTCAGAAAAGTGCAGTAAGTTATAATTTACCCTTTCCAAACCAGAGTCTCTAGACAAAAATGTGACAGACTTGTCATTCCATGCAAGAAAGCCTCTATGGCGACAACCAAACGAACGCAAGACTTAAAGGACCCCTTGCACTATTTACTCTTCAACTTACAGTATTTTAAAGTATTTGAATACTTTAAAACTAGGCTGTGCTTTCAACAAATAACCCACGGATTTGGCTGTTTTAAGCCTTTCCCGATAACCATTGACTTATACCGAAAACAGGGAAACACAAATGAAATTTTAAAATTTATGTCATAAGGATGCAGTTGCCTGAAGCGCTGCCATTAGGACAAAATATGCTCTATTTCAAAAATCTGCAGAGATGTAGACTATTTTTCAATTGCTTTGACAATTTCTGCTGTTTCGAGCTAATGTGACAAGGACATAACCGGTTTTTCTGATGGAAAAAGTTCTCGCAGACAACCATCGTCAGCGTAATACACAACGAATGTAGCAAAACACGGCAGGTGAGAAAATCAGCATAGTTTTGTTAGAGGGGTTAGAATGTTCCGTAGGAAAAGAGGTTTCCCGGGTTTAGAAATATGTGGAGTGATTACGGAAGTAGGTAGCGTTAGTATAATAGGTAAGACAGGTCCTTTAAGCTGGTGGCTTTGTTCTGTTTCAGCCTTGAATAATTAATACATTGCGTTGCGTCATAGCAAAGGCGTTTTTCCGAGGCACCATTGTTGGATACACTACGGAGTGTTTGTCGGGTTAACAGGATTGTGTGTCGCACAGAGCGTGTTCCACCCTTCTAACGATAGTAACTATTAGTTACTATTTTCTTTCCAGCCTCATGAAAAGGTACTACGCTGACCAACCTTCTCGAAATAGTAACTAATAGTAACTATTTGCTTACCATGCTCGGGAGCGTCGTAAGCCTGGTAACTACGAATCCCTGTTACGTGATTGGCTGGATTAGCCCGTTGCACGATATTTTGCTGAAAATAGAAAAATGCGTTCCAGCCTCGACGCCAAGAAGCAACTTTCAGAAAGGTAAAAGAACGCACAGATTCTATCAAATTACTAAACTGGATACGCCTGCCTGACTTACTAATTCTCTGACCTAGGTATATAGACAGAGCTACGACGGAGGCATTACGGACTCACAGATGTAATAGGTTTGGTGCCTTGAATATTAGGATGTAATTTTATATATATTATGAGTAAATCTGGTAACAATTTTGGCAAGTAACAGATTTTCGTCCAAAACAGTAGAGGTCAACCATTCTTCCGGCAAATTCTCCCATTCCGGTGAATACATCATCACGTGCTAACGGAAATGCTCTATTTCAGATGGTCCATGCTAGCTTCTACTGTGGGGTCGAGTACCAAGGACACGGTGTAATAAACCGACCCTTCCCTACAAAACGCGACGAGGAATACCATTATGTCGGACAAGTTCTTTTCTCTGGAAAAGCCGAGAAAGCGACTTTAGAGCATCTCCGATGCCCAAGGCAATGTCGTCCGCCAAACCATCAGGACTGGGTACTCTGCTAAGAAATGAATACAAGGTTTGAAGCCAAGCTAACAATTCATTACAAACAAAAATAGAAAACCGAGATTTCCGGGGCCGTCCTCAGCGAAAAACAAAACTAAATCATAAAATCCATCACAATAAAAAAGAGGAAAACGATGCGGAACCAACAAACACTAAAACGACATGTAACTAAAAACCGGAAGAACTATGCGGATTGAATGATATGCAGATAAAAGTAAAATAACGAAAGATAAAATGTGCGTGTTCAAAGTGTATATGTGATTATTTACAATTCTGAAGCCTGTGTATATTTACAATTTACTGCTTGTATGTATAATCATCCGCCTGGGAAAGAGCAGAAGCTTTCACCCAGAAAACGGCCAACTCCAAAAACACATCAGTAACTTACAAGCACTCCGAATAAAACCTTTCACAAAAATCAAAATCTCGTTTTTTATTATTGTTTGTTAGACGTGCCCCACAGAGTCATCCGACTTGAAAAACAACTAACATTTTCTGTGCACCTATTGGATTTATCAAGTGTTTACATACCTACTCGAGTTCGTGAACATGAAACACAACAATATTTGGCAGCGAAGAAAATGATAGACCCAAAATAAATAAACTACTACTACTGGACGCCGACACCAAGCCTGTGTCTGACTTAAGATCCTACTGTATATTACCGGTACTGCACTAGCTGCCATTTTAGTATACCTTCACACCAAACTTGCGTTCGATTTGAGTCCTCCTTGTCTCGGTCTTCTCTTCCTGTTACTGCCTTGTCACGGTTTAAAGCCATTTTTTTTAGCCTTGTCAGGTGAACGACTCAACGGACAAGCATCGCAAATAAAAGGCAGTCGTGAAATCTACCGGAGACAGGACCGAAACTTGCTCCGAGATCATGTCATCATTCACGGCGTCCTGTCTGACAGGGCACTGACAATTGTCAGCTGACAGGACAAATAAAACGGCATTACGCGGACAAGGCAGTTAAATAAAACGGCATTTGACTGACAGGACTGAGACAGAGCGAGACAAGGATAAATCCAACGCGGCTCTATTATATCACTAGAAGGCCTGGTCCTAGAGTAAAGTCCCGAAGTAAAAAGGAAAGTCACGTCCCAACGTGACCGACGCAAATCATTTTGCACGAAGCCAAGACTGCTACGTTCGATGCAAAACTCCTACGGCGCTTATAGTCGATATTTTAGGAGGCCCCCCTTGAGTCCCAGATGGAACTTGCTCAGAATATTAAGTTGACAACCAGTAATTCCATGTTGTTCATACTTAGGTATTCACAAAGACCATCTGCTGTCTCTACAGCAATCTCCTTCACCCTTTATTTAAAGGACCCCTCGCACTATTTACTCTTTAACTTTTAGTATTTTAAAATATTTGAATACTTTAAAACTATGCTTTCAACAAATAAGCCTCGGTTTTGGCTGTTATAAGCATTTTCCGAGACCCGTTTACTTATAGCGAAAACAGGGAAACAATTTACGTAACCGTCGACAGCGTGATACACATCGAAGGTAGCAAAACACGGCAAGTTAGAAATTCAGCATAGTTTTGTTAGAGGGGTTAGAATGTACCGTACGAAATTGGGGTCTCCGGGTTTAGAATTTGATTCTGATTCTGGAAGTAGGTAACATTAGTATTATAGGTAAGACATACAGGTCCTTTAAGGACACTTTGGCCGACCGCCTAGTGTGCCGCTTTAGTCGAATGCAAATAAGTACTTCATTCTGGAAAATGCATTATTTCCTGTATGTTTTCAACATGGCTAAATCATTATGTTTCGGGAACTTGAGACAGGGGCGTCAAGTATGGGGGGGGCGCCCCCCTTCCCCCACCCCCAATGTTGTCGGCCAGTCGTTAAAAAATAGCCCAGTCGGCGCGAAGTGCCGCGATTTTTCGTAACAACAGTCAATTTATTTCTCGGAAACAGTCGACTTTGCTTCAAAATAGCCGGTTTTTCGTACAAATAATCGATTTTTTCTTGAAAACAATCGGTTTTTCTTAAATCAGTCGATTTTTCTTCAAAACAGTTGTTTTTCTGCAAAAACAGTCGATAAAAATGACCAGCCAGTCGGTAAAAGACTTTCCCCCCCCCACCCCCCCCACCAAACATTTTGGCTAGTAACGCAACTAAAAAACAACTAAACTAAAATAACTAAAAAACAAAAGGTCCAGCGCCCGGCTGAGAAGAAAAATTCGTTGTGCACGGGATGGAAAGACTTCTTTAACTAAATACAACATTTATAATTCAGTACATGCCATTCATACTAATAGAAATATGCGTGTTCTCCCGTCAGCACCGAGTCCCCAACACCACCCGGTGACACGTCCAGCGAAACCAACAATATAGCAATTCAACTGCTTCCTCCAGCGGATACCACGGAAACTTATAAGGAAGAAAGCATAGGCGGAAAACTATGATGCAGGAAGGCTCTCGTGAATAACTGTGAAGAACACATTATGTGATATTTAGGGTCAAGATGGGAAAAACATACGCGGAAAGGCATGGGCCTCGTGAATAACTATCAATAACACATCATGTGATATTTTATAGTCACCTTTGTCCACTTCCTGCTATGACAATGAAAGGTAGCTGTTTCGATCAGATAAGATATACTTCTCCATTCAATTTCAAAAGGACGAAAAAGCAGTAAGGAATTTTTGACGGTGCAAAACGGATAAGTCAGCTACATTTTATTAGAGCTACATTTCGGCCCTTTTCGGCAAGGGTCATCTTTTGGCTCAGCCGCTCAAGCTGGAAAACGAACTCGTGGAAAAATAATCAAAAATTCCTCCTTAAATATCTGATTTCGTGAACTTCTCTGAAAATTGGTCGGAGTGAACAGCACCCGTGTCCAGAACGAAATCACAGCACCAGTTTTAACTCCAACCGATTTTCAGAGAAGAATTTCACGAAATCAGATATTTAAGAAAGAATCCTTAATTGTTTTTCAACAAGTTCGTTTTCCAGTTTGAGCCTGAAGAGGACCCTTGCCAAGAAGGGCCGAAATATAGCTCTAATAAAATGTAGCTGTTATCCGTTTTGCACCGTCAAATATTATTCGTAGTAAGCTTCGGCTGAAGGAATATCTAGCAGTACGTAAATTCTTTGTATAATGTAAGAGAAATTGTTATTACCTTTGCTTCCGCTTTCTCCAAGTATATCCCGAGATGTAGCATTGCTTTATTCATAAAGATCATCAAACCCTCGTGGACAACCTCCTCTTCCATTTGGCTCATGGATTCGATGATAGTCAGTAAGCTCTGCATGAACAGTCGACGCTTTTGAGGTCGTATGTAGTGACACATATCTCCAAATCGCAGAAGAACTGTTTTGAGAACCTTCGGATTCTGACTTTGCTTCAGAATTTTTCGGAACTCCAACAGAATCCGACTTGAATGGTTTTCTCGCATTGCCTGAAGAAACAGAAGGTAAGTATTCCAAAATGACAAAATGTTTACACCATGTTTACAAACTGTTATTTCTTCATACAGGTCGGCACAGAGATAGTAACTTTAGAGCACAGCTCTTACATGACCCTTTCACGATAAGTTGGTTCGGAAAGATTGTTTTCCGAAAACACCAAAACTTGTCACGCGAAATTAGAGATTTTCTTATTAGCGCTTGCCGACTCTATCCAGACTTAGGGCGTGTTCCACCCTACATACCGTAGTTGCTACGCGTGACGTCACGAATTTTGGCTTATTGGCGTCAAGGGTGGAACACATTTTTCTATTTTCGTCAAAATCTCTCCACGGGGTAATCCAGCCAATCACGTTACAGAGATCCGTAGTTACCACGCTTACTACGCTCCCGAGCATGGTAAGCAAATAGATTCTACTGTTAGAAGGGTAGAACACGCTCGTAATGCTCTCCGACAGGGCGGAAAACTGGAAAAGCCAAACTAAAGTCCAAAACACGAGATAGATCTGTCGGCCTACCAAGTCTTCTAAACAAACAAGACCAAAGGTTTCGATGGGATCCCAAAAATTCAATATCTGATCCAGACAACTGGATCTTGTCTTAGCCAGATCCAGTCTTCGCCAGACTCCTTGAACATTTTTACAATTAAAATTCAGAAACAGATTAAGGCCAAATAGCTAATCACCTGAGAAAACCAAGTTCAGATTTGGATTCAGCATGTGTGTTTACCCCTATAAGTCATATCTGTTTTGACGAAAACTTCCTGCCACTTCTGCCAATTTCCCGGTTCCAGCCGAACTCCAGAACTACTTGTCCGGCGAAAAAAGAAAGCTCAAAGACGAAATTAGGGTATCTTCTTTCCCCAGTAATGAACATCTAATCAACTTCAAATAGAAATTTAGCTTATAACAAATTTTCCGATTCCAGCCGGATTCCGGTCGAACTATATGTCCGGGTAAAATACGATTGTCACACAGGGACTCAGCATCTCTTCTTACCCCTAAATCGCTTATCTAATCAACTAGAAATAAAACTTTGACTTCCAACAGTTTTCCGGTTTTGGCCGGATTCCGGACGAACTACATGTTCGAGATAGAAACTTGTTTTCACATTCTTCAGCATGTCTTCTTGCCCTAAATCGAACATCTAATCAACTCCAAATAAAACTTTTAATTTTGACAAACTTTCCGGTTTGGGCCGGATTCCGGTCGAAATACTTGTCCGTCGAGAAAATAGTTTTCACCATCGTCTTCAGCATGTCTCCCTACCTCTAAATCGAACATTTAATCAACTTCAAATAAAACTTTTACTTTCAACAAACTTTCCGGCTTGGCCGGATTCCGGGCGAAATACTTGTCCATCGAGAAAATAGTTTTCACCATCGTCTTCAGCATGTCTTCCTACTCCTAAATCAAACATCTAATCAATTTCAAATAAAACTTTTACTTTCAACAAACTTTCCGGTTTGGGCCGGATTCCGGGCGAAATACTTGTCCGTCGAGAAAATAATTTTCACCATCCTCTTCAGCATGTCTTCCTACCCCTATATCGAACATCTAATCAACTTCAAATAAAACTTTTACTTTCAACAAACTTTCCGGTTTTGGCCGGATTCCGGGCGAACTACTTGTCCGATGACAAAATGGTTTTCACCATCGTGTTCAGCAAGTCTTCTTACCCCATAATCGACTATCACATTAGCTGTTTCAAAATATTTTGTTTGTCCTTTAATTTGAATCCCCTCCCCCACCCCTAAATGTAGAGCTACAAAGCCCATCTACGAACTTGACTGGTCCGACGACCCAACGAACCCTCACACCAAGTTTCATCAAAATATCTCATTCCCTTCGAGAGTTATCGTGCTTACAGACGGACGGACGGACGGACGGACGGACGGACGGACGGACGGACAGACGGACAACTTTTGCGATGTCATAGGTATCCCTCCACTTACGTTTTGGGATCCCAAAAACGCATTTTCAAGCTTCTCATTAACTTGTTTCTAAAAGATTTATTGGCGGGTCTTGAAGCGTAAGTTTGTGTTTCGTCACTTACAACGCCGGCCAAGCCAAAAAGCGCTAATAAGTCGTAGGTGCAAAACAAAACAATGGCGAAGGGCCGGGATTTTCGAAGCTTATAATTCCATAGGTGAGCTACGGATAATCGAAAAGGCAGAATAAGTAAGAGGGGTCCCTTAATAACTGTTTCGTAAGTGGTTTGATTAGGTTATTTTGAACTACCAATCAAAACGGTAAAAGCGAATGTCCTTGGCATACTGATTCAGGTGAGGGTTTCTACAAGCCTTTACAGTTTAGCTGAAAATAACTGAGATAGGTGTTACGAATAGTATTTTAGAATTTAGAATATCAAAATTGGCCTTCCCATTAGTCGGAATAATTCGAGCTTTTGGGATCTGCATTAGTAAGAATAATCTTTCGTGGTTTTCAATATCCTGTTGTTGCGTCTCCAAGCTTGTGGTATCTACACCTTAGCTCGCTGACGTAAGTGACTGCGGTTAGGTGAACTTTAAAGGTTAGCTCCTACGCAGTAAGCAAAAATATGAATTTGATGTGAAGCTCGAAGCGAGCAGATGATTTTGAGAGTTAACTGTAGCGAGACATATGTCTGTATTATTAGATTACCTTACGTGTTAACAGAAGCAAGTTGTATCAAAGGAATAAATAAAGTAAGTGTCAAAAGAAAAGAGTCGACCTTCCGAAACGAAAGACTACGATCCTAAATACGCCTTCGAAAGTTGAATATTGCCGCCGCTCGAACACTACCATATTATGATCTCAAGTCGGACATAAACAAACCTTGTGGGAAAACCAACCTTATGGGGAAAGCAACCCTGCGGGAAAACCAACCTTGTGGGAAAGCGAACCTTTTGGGAAAAACCAACACAGGGAAAACAAACCTTGTGGGAAAACCAACCTTGTGGGAAAGCGAACCTTTTGGGAAAAACCAACACAGTGGGAAAACAAACCTTGTGGGAAAACCAACCTTGCGGGAAAGCGAACCTTTTGGGAAAACCAACACAGTGGGAAAACAAACCGCCGGTCGGAGCATAAAGAGTAATAACACGAGGGCTAAAACCTATCATTGGTTTATAGGACAATCTAGTTACACATCACTCATTCACATAGAGAGGATCGAAGACCCGATGAAAGTGCGATACTTCATTGCTCCGCTATTTGTAACACCTCTACGCGCTTGCACCTGTGTTGTATGCTTGACGAAAACAATTTACGAAAAATAATAGTTCCAGGGAACCTTCCGCGAGCTGATCAATGGCCACTGAAAAGCCACGTCTGTACTGAGATTCAAATTTTCCACGTCATAGTAGAATTTTGCGTTGTGAGGACTACCGTAGATGTTCTGAACATCGTACTACAGTGAAATAGTGAAAAATAAAAAAATCCCTTCACACAATCCAAATAATGCAGTGTGTTCAGTTAAACGATACTAAAATAAGTTTGCTTTTCAGTTAAACTTTAAGCTCACAAGTTTATTACAAATTATTACAAGCTTATCTGGTATTACCAGACTGACCTGAGAAAATACAGTTCACTACAGAGATCAAACCTCGAAAAGACGTCGCGAAGGAGACGATATTAAAGTAACAAAAAAAATGTGCTTCAGCCCGAATGTCTCACCCAAATCTTTTAAAACCCTTCCGGAATATCATTGGCAACTATTAGATACCCATATACCCACTAGCCATCTTTAAGCAGGCTATAGTTGAGAGGTACGCTGGCCTAACGTGGGCAACGTGGACCGGCTGAAATATAAATAATGACTGGTCACGGAACATCTTCATTTAGCCTACCATGCCCGGGAAAGATCTTACACTGGCCTAAAGCATTGTCCAAATCGGTGTAATAAGTCGAATAGCGCTACGTCTTAATAAACACGCCTGTTCACATAGGAACCCGAGAGGTTTTTATCAATGCAGCGTTCAGTGTTGCCAGTTTTTACAGTTTATACAGTTTTTCGAGTTTCTAAAGATCAGGAAAAGTCTTCTTAGTACTACTTGACGTACACCAGTACAATTTGACACCCAATACATTGTAAAAATCTATTAAATCTAAGGATGGAAAGCATTAGTCGTAACAGAACAAAACGTGCTCTTTTGAAGAAAAGTTGTTTCTTAAGCTCCCAACAAAGTAGAACTGTAGTGCTTCCCTTGGCAACCCTGAGGACGCTGCTCCTTTCCTCGGCCCGCTGGCGGAACCAACCAAGCAATCTGATTGGCCCCGCATAAGCAAGAATAGAACGCGAGTCTATTCTCCTTAGTCCCCTTATTCCAGCGCGCTCCGAGGAAAAGAGGAATCTGTAATAAGCCGTATACGCCGTAATCCACCTTACAATAGCTGCGTTCTTTGTCACGGGAGTTCTCACCGGTGATCTCCGGTTTTTCTTATAGGCCGTTTTTGCATCCACCGGTGACTTCTCACCAGTCTTATAACCCGTTTTTGAACCAACCAGTGTCCGGTTTAATCTCACCGGTGCGGACAAACCAGAACCTGCTCGTGAGTCCTGCTGCAGCGAGGAGTTAGTCGGTTTTCATCAACTCACAGGTGAACCAAAAGAACGCGCTTTCAGGGAAGAACCGGACACTGGTGACTAAACACCAGAGACAGCCCGGAGTGCAACGAACGCAGCTAATACCGATTTGAACAATGCCTAAAATAAATGCAGACGTCACTGGACATGCTATTCTCCCTACTTTTACCAACCTTAACTATCTGGCAGAGAGTGGTGTCAGCTGATAGCCGCACTGAGCTATCTTCATCATCGAGGCAGGGGACAACACTTTCAAGACAGGAAGCGAGAACAGTTGGGAAATCCTTGTTGTCGGGATAATCATTGGTAATCAGCGTTGAAAGAACACAATTTAACTGGTTCAATCGCTCCTGCCGTCTGCAAAAATAAATAATCAAGTAGTTCCGTATTTTAAATTTAGGAACCAGCAAGGGATTCATAATTGTGTTGCGAGAGCAACACTTTGGTTTTGTCCTCGCTTTTTTTTTTTTTTTTTTTTTCCTATGCCGCCGATTTCATTTTATTCCTGGTAACTGGGAAGGGTCTAACCTGTGCGGTTTTTACGGAAAGTGTGGACCTTAGGCCGGATTGATGAATTTGACATTACATTTTGGAAAGCTCCGTAGAGCTCTTGCCTGGGGCCAATTAGGGTGGTTTTTGCTTGTCCTCGAGCCAGAGCCTACGGTTTGCGAAGTGAAGTGGAGTTGTATAGCCTATGTCAGAGAGGACTATCTGAAGTTGTGTAGCGAACCTTTCATTTCATCAAACCATGTTTCTGCTTTCGAGTGGAAAGCTCCGTTCTAGCACGCAAGCAGGCAGGCACCAGTTTCAAATTGAAGATGGACTAAAATCTATAAGTGTTAAATATATGCGGCAGTTACCCGGCCCCACAGCCAACATATCTTCTTTGAGTGATAAATAGAAAAATCTACAGAGAAAAAAGTGGCTTTTTCCCACGGGTCCGAGAGTGCTGCCATCTATTGTTTCTGTCCATGTCTGCGAAGATTTCAGCGGAGTTTATTATTTTTTTTTTTATCCTTTGCTCCTTTCTAAGTCGTGACGTTAGAAAGTTGGCCTACGGCAAAAAAGTCAACTTTTGAACTAAGACAGGTAGAATTTTTTTTTTCGACGGCAATCGATAGCCATTGATGAGCTGATCAAAGTATATGTCATCCATTTTTTGGTACAAAAATTCCTTCGTGAGATACACCAGTTTGAAAATTTCAAAGGGGTTGACAACTTCAGTAGTAAGGTACATTGAAACCAAATATAGGCGATACCAGTTATGAGACACATAGGGGACTTTTAAGCAACAGTCGACTGTTAGCCCATGATCATCTTCGGTAATGAGGGGTTTGCAGCTTTTGCTAGTTGGTGTACCTGTTATTTGTTTCCGGTGTATTCGATGGTAAGAACAATTTGGTTCCCAATGGTAAGATATGCAAAAGACTTGTAAGTAATGATCGGCTGTTATGCTACAATCATCTTCAGCGATGAGGGCTTTGCCGCTTTTGCTAGCTGGTGTAGGCCTACCCATTATTTGGTTTCGGTTAACTTAATGTATATCACGGGAGAGGGCCTTGTAAGTAGGCATCGGTTCACGAGGGGCCAGGAATTTTTGCAAATGGGTGCACACTGTATACGATTTCTATAAATCTGACGGTAAGAAAGTTTGTGTCGATGGTCTATCAATGTAACCTAGGATTAACTGTTTACACAACGGATATAAACGAAAATGTAAAGCAATGAGGTAGTTTCATAATTATTAATAGTGTCATCTATGGTATTTTAATCCCGAAAAGTTACGGATAGCTTTCTAATACCAACTAGATTATATAAGATATTGTTCCAAGTTTTCATCCGTCACGATGTCTACGATTGAAAAGGATAAAGTACAACTGACTGCAAAGTTAATTTAGTCCCTTCTTCCTATATTTTTTGTTGTTGTTTTTACAACGCTGAAGAATACCTTTTGATCATATGATTAATTTTTTTAGAACATCCCGTTTGAAAAGCTTATGCTATAATCATCTTCAACGATGAGGGGTTTGCAACTTTTGCTAGCTGGTGTATCCATTATTTGTTTCCGGTGAATTTGATGTCAATCACGGGAGAGGGACTTGTAAGTATGAATCGGTTCACGAGGGGCTAGAAATTTTTGAAAATTGGTGCAGATTGTATTCGATTTCTGTAAATGTGACGGTAAGAAAGTTTGTATCGATGGTCTATCGCTATAACCTAGAATTAACTGTTAACGCAACGGGTACAAACGATACGGTAATGTAAAACAATAAGCTAGTTTTGTAATAATTAATAGTGTCATTTATGGTATTTTAATCCTGAAAAGTTACGGATAGCTTTAAAATATCAACTAGATTATATAAGATATTGTTCCAAGTTTTCATCCGACACGATATCTACGATTGAAAAGGATAAAGTTCAACTTCGACGGCAATCGGTAGCCGCTGATGAGCTGATCAAAGTATATGACATCCATTTTTTGGTAAAAAAAAATTCCTTCATGAGATACACCAGTTTGAAAGTTTCAAGGGGTTGACAACTTCAGTAGTAACGTACACACTGAAACCAAAAATAGGCGATACCAGTTGTGAGACATTTAGGGGACTTGTACGTGACATTCGACTGTTAGCTCATAATCATCTTCGGCAATGAGGGGTTTGCAGCTCTCGCTAGTTGGCGTACCTGTCATTTGATGAACAATTTGGTTCCCAAATGTAAGACATGCAAGGGACTTGTAAGTAATAATCGGCTGTTATGCTACAAAAATCTTAAGCGATGAGGGGTTTGCAACTTTTGCAAGCCGGTGTACCCATTTTGAAAGTTTGAAAGAACAACCAGTTTGAAAGTTTCAAGGAGTTGACAACTTCAGGAGTAAGGTACACACTGAAACCAAAAATAGGCGATACCAGTTGTGAGAAATGTAAGGGACTTGTAAGCAACACTCGACTGTAAGCAACAGCTGACTGTAGCTCATAATCATCTTCGGCAACGAGGAGTTTGCAGCTTTTGCAAGTTGGTATACCTGTTATTTGTCTCAGGTGTATTCGATGGTAAGAACAATTTTGTTCCCAATTGTAAGACATGCATGGGACTTGTAAGTAATAATCGGCTTTTATGCTATAATCATCTTCAGCGATGAGGGGTTTGCAACTTTCGATAGCTGGTGTATCCATTATTTGTTTCCGTGAATTTGATGTCAATCACGGGAGAGGGACTTGTAAGTAAGAATCGGTTCACGAGGGGCTAGAAATTTTTGAAAATTGGTGCACATTGTATTCGATTTCTGTAAATATGACAGTAAGAAAGTTTGTATCGATGGTCTATCGCTATAACCTAGGATTAACTGTTTACGCAACGGGTACAAACGATACGGTAATGTAAAACAATAAGGTAGTTTTGTAATATTTAATAGTGTCATCTATGGTATTTTAATCCTGAAACGTTACGGATAGCTAAAGAACAGCTTTTGATCATGTGATTATTCTTTTTAGAACATACCGTTTTAAAAGCTTCGATAAGTTGACAATTTCAGCATTTAAACGACAGCGAAGAAACAAAACCAAAGTGTTGCTCTCGCAACACTTTAGCCGGCGAAGCCGGACAAAGGTTGCCGCAACACTTCACGTTGCCCGGGCAACGTAGGTCTAGTTAGTTCTGAAAAGTGTAATTATTTTGTGATTAGTAGTTTGCCGACAATGAATTCCCCTCTGGATTGTGGTGGGGGGGATTGTTTTCAGCCCTGTTGAGAAAGTTATGTATCTTGGAATCCCTTACTCTTCTTGTAGACTGTTCTGTTATGACGTTATGTTTTGACGTAAAAACAACACATTGGTTTGTCCGTTATCTGTTTTTTAGAATATATTGAATTGAATTGAATTGAATAATACCAGGGATTGGAAACGTATCCTTATCCAAAATGTGCAAGATAAAATAAGAAGAGCATTTGGGTGCTGTTATTCGTTTACGAGGGATGTATCGAAGAGATGTTCTTGGTTCTATTTATATGGCTGTTGCACTTCCTCACATTCTTTTTCCGTCTGCTTTCTTTTCTTTTTTCCGTCTTTCTGAACTTTCTGCGTTAAAAGTTACTTATTATAATTCTCTAAATTCCTTCTTGGTTTCCCGATTTCTGCGAGTAACTCTTTCCTAACTTCGAATTTTAAAGTGACGAACCCTTTGGAAACTTTAAATGGTAAAATACAGAACTTTCATAAAAAGGCTGACAACATTCTTCTTCATCACAACCTTTTTCCTATTTAAAAAAAAAAAAAAGCGCCCTGATTAGTTTGTTATTTTGAACTTTGCTTTTGTTTTTCATGTATTTGGTTGTATATTAAGTAGGCGTCTTTAACGGTCAGCTGTTTATTAGTATGTAAGTATGTGTGAGTTTGACTGACATGCTTTTGTTCCTTTTTACACATTACTTTTCAGTTTGAAGGATTCAAATAAATAATAATAAAATAATAATAATATATAAGCTAGCTGGAGGATAGCCTAATCTTGAAAAACTCAACTAAAACGAACCAGTCACAGAGTATTTTAGAAATTAAAGAACCTGAACCTGAACCTGAACCAGCAATAACAATTTCCCGTTGAACCAAGTTACAGCTGAATAAGCCCTTGCTGTCGGGATGCCTGGTTGTTCGCGGGGAATTTCAAATGAGCAACTATTTTTGTAACAGTCTGCAATTTTTGGCCGTGGGGTACCCTATTATACTGTGGGTTCTCTCCATGTTGATGAGCTAATAGTTTATTTTTCTTTTATTTGTAGATTTTTGTTATGAATAGAACAGAATGTAATTACCGAAAAAAGCCCGTGGGCCATTGCAACAAAAATTGTTAGAAATGCACTAACTTACATAACTAACACACTGCTCCTATTCTAAAAATCTCGTTATATGCTCCATCGCAAGCCTCAAATAACGTCAAAATATTTGTACATTAACAAAACATTCATCCTTCATCATCCTTGCCATCCATTCTTCATAATACACTCTCTCATAGGACAGAAGTAAGGACCAAATCTCTCGTTTGCTTTATCATATGTGTTCTCCTTGCCAGTGTTTGTTACTTATTTTGTCATTTTTTACCATAGTTGGTCGTTTCTTAGTAGCCTGCACATGGTAACGTAAGATAAGGTAAATATTAATAAGAAAATTTATTTATCCCTAATATTAAACAACAGTATCTATACACAATATATTTTTAACATGTATAGAATCCTAGCTTTATTCCCGCGTTTAAAACTTTACATACTTCTAGGTAGTCTGCAATTCAGGTATGGTCAGACACTGGAAGAAAACTTGCAACTCTCTCTCTGTTTCAACCGAATATCGTATCGTTGACATGATAAACTGTGATTTGTACGCTACCATTCTGTTCGGCAAAGACGAAGCCACTAGGATACTGTTATGATCAGACTGTTATTAACCACAAACACTAACCTGTTATGGTCACTATTCTCCAGTGTACCCTGATACTGACTGAATCTCATCATGTCTGCAGCTTTCCGCAGCCTCTCCATCTTCAAGGACACACCACCAGGCCTAGTTCTCAACCGAAATCAAATTCTCCAGATGAGAAGTTCTAAGTTCCTAGAAAATTAAACATTAAATTTGGGAATCCAAACATAATATACTCCAACAGTTCGGACTACAACTACGGCTCGTACCATCCATGGTATAAGCGCCGTCCATCTTCTTTAGCTCTGAGTGCACCAATGTTCTTGTCAAGCAGAGAGAAAAGACTACAAGAAGAGACTATCAGATTACTGGCATAGTCTATCTTTTTTAATTAACTGTTACCAAAGCATCCAATTTTTTGGTAGGTATCGCGTCGGTACGTTCCGTCTAAGTCATATGTTTTCGAAGACGTTCCTTTCTTGGCCATCCACAAATAGCCTACTGGTGCGAAAAGAACAAACTTCAAAAATGTATGACAAACTGCACCAGAATTACGACTGGCAACCTTCCATTACATCTGGCTACACTTTGAACAATGTACATGACTAAGTCCAAACACAACATTGAACTTCCCGAAGAACAAGAAACGTCTCCCAGACAAACCCTCTAAAATGATTCGGATACTGTATAAACTAATCAACACTGTTTGTTGTCGTGACGTTTCTGGCTCTTGGCTGGGAACGCGCCGACTCTGCATCGGAACCAGTAGCGAAACTGGGGGGGGGGGGAGCAGCTGCCTCCCCCACCCCCCACGAAAGAATCCTGTCAAAAGCTCTATCGGTTAATGAGGAAACTTCTTGTTGGGAAATCGGCAGCGTTTGTCGGTGCGGAGACAGGGGGCAGATTCGGTTTTCAGTACCGACAAGAGTTCTGACAAACACTTTCCTTATTCCGTTTCTGATACCGACAGAGGATCCGTCGGTAAATCATGAAACTTGTTGTTGGAAAATCGGCAGCGTTTGTTGGTGCGCAGATTCCGTTTTCAGTACCGGCAAGAGTTCTGACAAACACTTTCCTCATTCCGTTTTTTATACCGACGAAAGCTCTGTCGGTAATCAGGAAACTTCTTTGTTTGGATATCGTAATTTTTTGTTGTTGCGGTGGCGATACGGACAAAAGCCTTGTCGGGAATTCAAGCCGATGGCCGGATCGAGATCCTGATTTCGGTTGTTTTTCATTTTTCGACACGGTGACCGGGAAAAGTCGTGTCGGTAAAATGATGACTCTCTTTTTCGTTCGATTGGATAGAAATAGTGTCGTTAAATTCACTAACTGTGAACTGTTCGTCCGTGGGAAGGCTTTTGATGTGCTGACTGGAAAATTCTCGTCGATATGTTTTACGAAAAGCACTAAAAAACACTTTTTTGTTGCGTGACGGTAAACCGACCACACAGGCAAACCTGTTTCCTTGTTGAGTTCTTGAGTGATTTTTCCATTTCCACCCACAAACTGCCCTTTTGGGTTTATCTGGCTGTACATGGTACAACCGATGGTCCACTTTATTTGTTGACCTATGACTTTCAAATACCCATCTTCGGTTGTTGGTTGTTGCCCCTGTTCTTCGGTTGTAGAGGGTCTGGATTCTCAACACAGACCGTGCTTGCTCGTAAGACTGATAGCCAGGACCCATCATAATTTTCGTTGCGCGTTTCTGTACGGATTCGAGCTCTTCCGACAGATAGACCGTGTTTTGTACTTGGGGTCCCCATGCCGTCCAGCAGTATTCCAAAAGGGGGCGCACGTGGGTAAGGTATGCGAGGCGACGTTCAGGAATTGTAAAGCCAAGCCTACGCATTGACACTAAAGTCAGCAGTGAACAATGTCCCTTTCGCACAAAGCTTTCAACGTGATCCTTGAAAGAGCAGTCGGTGCTGAAAGGAACTCCTAAAATAGTAGCACTTCTTGCAATTGGGAACGGCGATACAGGCATGACGATATCGCGTTTAACCATGTTGAATCGGAGTTCTTTTGATTTTTGACGGTTAACTTCAAGCATGCTTGTTTTGCACTGTTCCTCAAACTCTGAAAAAGGGGTGGGGGCGAACTGTGGGACAGGGGTTAGACCTTCCACTAGGTATTTCAAAAGCAACGATACATCATCCACGACCTTAAACCGTTCATCAGTTCCAGAGAGAATGTCATTCATCACAGCTAGGAAAAGTAGCGCTGCTAATTTCGTACCCTACGGTGCACCACAGGTAAGGTCGCTCCATTCAGAGTTAAGGTCGTCTGGAAACAGTCCGTAGACGCACTGGTGTCAGTCGCGTCAAAAAATCTATGACCAAGAGTAAAATGTGCTTCTTTGCGCCCATCGCTTTGGGACTCATTGCTGCTATCAGGTGCTTGGGAAGATCGAATGTTTTGCGGTAGTCGGCTAGCAACACATCCACGATCGCACTACCTTTCTCTAGCCACTCTAGTATGAGATGATAGAGACGGACTAAGTAAACTGCTGTACTGCCGCCTGGAATTCAGCCATACTGGTAGACATCAAGCGATGGGGAGTCCTGTGACATGAGTTGTTTATAAATGAAAGTCTCTGCAACTTTGGCCAAATTGGGGGTGATAGATATCGGTCACAGGTTTCAGGGATTTCGACTTTGGGAATTACTCTGACGTAAGATTTTTTCCAGAGGCGAGGGAACACCTGCTCGCGAAAGTATTGGTTAATGACTGATGCAACTGGCTTAGCACGGAAAGAGGCAAATTCTCTCAGCAAGAACACGGGCAGCTCAGCTGGGTACGAAACACTATTTTTTCTTGAGTTTTTTTATCTCATAGTCAGTTCTCATATTCATATTCAAACATACATACATATTTCAGGGAAATAACAAAAAAAAAAAAAAAAAAATTTCATACTACCCAACTCTCCCCTACTATTGTTGTGTACTTGTTGAACAAACGGTGGGTCTAGGGTGTAGGCCTATCCCGTTTTCCCTGCAAACCAAACCAATTACCTGCCTACCCACAAAAAGAAACCTTTAAAAAAGAAACCCTAAATTACCGTGGTACGGGGACCGTTTTGTCGAGTCGGTTGCCCGTTGAAAAAGGCATACGCCAGGGTGCTATTTCTTCGCCTCTTATATTTAATAACAGCGTAGTTGAGGCACAAAGACCTGTAAGAATGAGATATGTGAATGACGGCATGGACTTGTCGCTATTAAATTACGCAGATGAGGTGTTGAACTTGAGCCAGTCGGTTAAGTCTGCTGAAGAATATTGTCGGTTTCTTAGCGAAGATTATGAGTGTATTCGTTTATCACTTAACCCAGATAAGAGCGAGGTTGTCTTCTTCAACCTAAAGTCTGATACAGAGACAATTTATATATGCTTCGGAGATCACATTCTTCAACCTTCACCTTCGATTGTGTACCTAGTCTGCCTACTGGGTCGGACACGAAAACATCTTGTATCGTTTTTTGCGGAAAAGAATTGATAAGCATACGGAATAGCCTACTCATTACTTCTAAGCATCGTTACAATAGGCACATACTGGCCCGGCTATATTCCGCATTCGCTATGCGCACATACTAGCGCTGTTGTCATTCTGGTAACTACTGACTATTAAAGATAAGATTGAGAGTTTTGGGAATGTAACTACAATAAATGATTAAGTATGGATGTTGAGCGTTATTGGAAGCAAGTGTTTTCAGGATTTGAAGAGGCTGGTAAAGTTCCTAAATAGCTTTAGCCCACAGAGAGAATTTCCTTTAGTTTAGTTCTACTATTTCGTCCAAGTGTTCTCTTTTTTTGTAACCATGGCCTCGTGCTTTTTGTGCAATAAATTCTAAATGCATTCGTTCCACATTTTATAGGTGTTGCAAATATCCATGGGCCCACAATTCTAGATTGTCTGCAAACTGATCCATTTATTGCAGTATCTGAGCGAGTTGCACATTTTATTTGTTCCCTTGATGCTAGCCACACTTTGTATCAGGCTATGTCGCCCCATGTGTAAGTAAGAGTGCTGGTATCAAAATCTATGTGTTACATGTTGTGTGTTCTTGTCTTTTTTCTTTCTTTTTTTTCATACCCTGTTTGTGACTTTTCTCTTAAAGGACAATGAAGAGTACCAAGTATCATCCCTATCTGTATGACTTCCGTTAACATTGCCTGCAGAAAACCCAATCCAAATACGAAATAGTGTTTCCAAGCTATGATTTTTGCTCCATTTTGCATCTGTCCTTATTTTAGTACCGAACAATTTTAGAAATGAGCAAATGTCTCCAATCAACCCTTCTTCTGGAATATTTTTTAACCAGTTAAGCCCAAACGTATATCTACAAGAAATTCCAATACAATCCGGTCAGCGCGGTACAAGATTTGAATGAATTGCGCTTTTTGTCTTGGAGTCTGCATGTGCAAACCTCCAGAATGAACATCCGTATTTTGAAAACGACATGCTCAGGAGAAGAATGCTCTCCAAGGCCATATCTGTAAATGCATTCTCCATGGTGTGTTCAAGTACGGTTTCATTGTTCAGGTGTCCTTTAAAAATGGGTGATAAATTTCATTCACTCACTGAACAAGTTGTTCATTAGAAACACAAATTCATTGCATAAATTTGATCAAAAAGCCTGAACTATTTTCAGACTGGTGGCAGGATTCATGAATTTCTGCCCGATCACACTGGAGGCCACTGAATCATCCTGTATAGTAACTCTAATAAAAATTTATTTTTCAAACACTTTATCAACATCTATTATTATCATTTGGATATGCTGTTACCGTTGGGTCCTGGTTGGGTCTGAATTTGACTTGTTTTCTTTGTGAATGAGTTGTAGGCTAAAGACTTTCTGAGCCTTTCTTATGACTTTTTTCCTTACCCGGTTTTCCTCTTGTTTCCTTATTTTTTCTTTGTTTTCCCTTCAGCTTCCTTTTCTTTGATGCCGGAGCCAGCCCAAGTGTTTTTGTCCGTACTTGCCCTGGCCCTGGGGCTGTTTTCCCAGAAATAAATTTGTAACTCCCAAGCCACTGGATTAATTCTGGAAATTGCTTTTGACATGGTAGAGCCACTTAAACTACCTAAGTTGTGTTTTCAGCAACTAGCGTGTTGAACTCGAATCCTAACAAGTTGCACTGTCACCCATTTTCAGCATCTGTGTTCTGCATAAGAGAACCCGGCACAGGATTTGATGCTCAACCAGGTCTGTTTGTGTCTGGATCAGTGTTGAACTCGAACGAAACGCGGGAGCTAAAAATGCTTGAAGCCACATAACACAGAACCGATGTTGGGATACGCAATGGATGTGCTCAGTGAAAATGACTTGTGACGAACACGGGTTGGGGATTGCGAGCATGATAACGCAACTCTTAAGTAAAAAAAAAACACCAACAATGTAACTGGCTTTGGAACCACCAAACCAAAATGAGGTACCAACCCCATGGTGTAGAACTTACTTTCGTGCGCAAAAAGTGGCACTAACATTGGTTTGCTATGCTTGGAAGAGTCGAACTGTGAGAATTTTTGACAGAAGAAGCGTATTAAGTGTAAAAGCTTTGAAAAACAATTTCACGTAATTTAAGTTTCTCTAGAGAGGTCTGCAGAGCCGATGTCCGGAGCTGCCCCTATTATGATGGACCTATCAAACTCTCCTACCGCTCTCCCCTATAGTCATTGACCAGGATTCAGTTATCACAAGCAATGGAGTGAAACCAATGAAAGAATGACAGCACCCTACACTCCTACTGGTCCATTTATTCGCACCTTCCAGTCTAGAACACTCTTGTAATCACCCGCTCGTGCGGTTTCCTCTGATCTGGCCGTCTGGTAGTCTCCTGAACTTGCGGTTTCGCTCGTTACAGCCAAACCTCGTATCTCCGCCTTTTCCACCAATACGTCTACCCAGTAGCCGCCTGAGGTTGCGGTTCCGCCTATCCTGGCGGTCAGTGTGTCCTCGTACAGATGCTAAAACTCCTCAGAGCGCGGTTCGGCTCTGATGATGGCATGGGGCTGTGTCATCTATGGGTCGTTTTATTCTGTCGAGGCTGCTGTACTATTTGGCGTCAGGTGTCGGCGCAATAGATCTAGCAAGGGGGTAACGACTTCTTTTTGTTCTAGGTGTACGTCTGTATGATCGCAGTCATCACGCACTTTTTTATTATGGATGTATTTAAGTAAAATTTTAACCGAGTTTGACGAATTATTGGCGTTCGGAACAGGACACCTGTTTAATTAGTTTGAAATTCGCTTTACTATCTTCTCTTCTCCCTTTCCGGAACTTGATGCTGTACGTCTCCTCCGTAATGGTGGGTTTCCACACTGCGTAAATTCCGAGCGTATTTGAGCTTTAAAATATTTCTAGCAATACAATAAAAGTGTCGCTACTTGAACTGGACATGGCTTCCAGCGCCGGACCAGACCACACAGGATACAGGAGAGTTGCCCACTTATTTCCGGGAATGTGGTGGCACGTGACTCGAACATGCTGAGAAAAGAGTTGGCGCTCGCTGAGTTCCAGCAGTTTAGGCATCGGATCAGAAACACTTTGTGCCCCATTCTGCTGTACCAGCATGCGTACCAGCATGCTATTCATCGTCGTCACAAGTTGATAATATTGAGCAGCATGCATGACGACTGGTGAACCGGAACCTGATATTTTGCTCGATTGGTGGGAATCAACCTTAACCGACGAGTTTATAGTGCCACTAAATACTCGCTCGCCGTCACTCTTGGTACTGCGTGACGCCGCCTTAAGCGTAACTGATTTGCCTTCGCCGCTGCAATCTTCTCCGCCGTACTTTTGACTCACGATCGGCCTAGAATTTCCAACCGGGATGGAAGCCGCTCCGTCGAGTATTTAGATTGTCTTGCCTCCTTCTCGAATTGACTATCAGGATATGGTTTCGTTCTGGCCTACTTTAGTACGCAAAACAGTCGTCTAACCAAAACGAATCGGCGCTCCTATCGCAACTGCTGTCCCACCTGTTTGACCGCAAACAATAGCCTACTTGGAATTGTTCTTCCTGTTCAACAAACTTTTCCGCTTTAATTAACCCATAACACTTTAACAAATTAAAGATTACGCAACTCCCGACTCAGGTCCTTGGACAACCGTAATCAAGTATCGGTTTGATTTTTGTCAGTTCCCAACCCGTGTGAAAAATTTCGCGCTCGTGAGAATTAGTTAAGGGGACGCTAGTCCAAACCCATCATGACAGGCAGATTCAGAAAGGGTTTCGGTCGGTAAACAGGTCAAAGCAAAGGACTACTGTGCGATGTTTATCTGATTTTCACAGGTCATTAGAGGGAATTGGGTTTTACGCTGACTTCACATCGCAGTTGCATTACGTTTAGGGTTATTTCGGAGGGGGGGGGGGGGCCTCGGGTCGGATTAAAAAAGTAAAAGAGACAGATCAGAGGTTAACGGTTATTAAAACTTGCCTGTTTTTTTTTTGGCTTGGGTCGCTTGAGACGCTAAGTCTTTCCAAATGCCAAGTTTCATTAAGAATCGATCATCCGTTCAGTAGCTATAAATGCCCCAAGATCCGGATTCCCCCTCCCTCCACCCCCCCCCCCTCCACGATGCTTGGATCGGGAAATCGACTATTTCCAGCCTAATCATTTGGGTGCTACTGATATGCCTGCCAAGCTTATGTAGCTTATGGAAGTGCACGGAGTAGCAAAACCCGAACCGACAGACCGACGGACGGACAGACATTGTGATCGCCGACTTTGCCGAAGGGCAAGTGCCATAAAATGGTCCGTTGTTCTGAAAATTCTTCTGAAAAACAGTCTGTAAAAAATTAAGAGCCAGTCGATAAATACCTCCCCTCCCCTAAAATTTTTGGCTAGTAACGCCTCCGGTGGTTACATTGTCAATTCAAAAATACAAGCTACGTTAGAACTCGAATACTTAATTTTATGTATTTATCATCCGTCATTTCAAAAAGAAAATGACGGAGTACAAAAGTTGCATTTTTCATATTTATCAAATCTAACGTGAACTTGCGAATGTTTAATCGGATTAAACAAGTCAAGTTTGATCCGATTAAACTTGAACTTGAAAACTGGGAATTGGGTTTTGACGCTGACTTCACATCGCAGTTGCATTACGTTTAGGGTTATTTCGGAGGGGGGGGGGGCTCGGATTAAAAAAGTAAAAAAGTCAGATCAGAGGTTAACGGTTATAAAAACGATTATTTTGGCATGTTTTTTTTTTTTTGGGGGGGGGGGGGGCTTGGGTCGCTTGAGACGCTAAGTCTTTCCAAATGCCAAGTTTCATTAAGAATCGATCATCCGTTCAGTAGCTATAAATGCCCCAAGATCCGGATTTCCCCTCCCTCCACCCCCCCCCCCCCCACGATGCTTGGATCGGGAAATCGACTATTTCCAGCCTAATCATTTGGATGCTACTGATATGCCTGCTAAGCTTATGTAGCTTATGGAAGTGCACAGAGTAGCAAAACCCGAACCGACAGACCGACGGACGGACAGACATTGTGATCGCCGACTTTGCCGAAGGGCAAGTGCCATAAAATGGTCCGTTGTTCTGAAAATTCTTCTGAAAAACAGTCTGTAAAAAATTAAGAGCCAGTCGATAAATACCTCCCCTCCCCTAAAATTTTTGGCTAGTAACGCCTCCGGTGGTTACATTGTCAATTCAAAAATACAAGCTACGTTAGAACTCGAATACTTAATTTTATGTATTTATCATCCGTCATTTCAAAAAGAAAAAGAATTTCAAAATGAAAATGACGGAGTACAAAAGTTGCATTTTTCATATTTATCAAGTCTAACGTGAACTTGCGAATGTTTAATCGGATTAAACAAGTCAAGTTTGATCCGATTAAACTTGAACTTGAAAAATATTACAAATCCTGTTTATTAACTGAATATTTCAAGGTGATTTATTAGACATAACACAGCTTGACGAGGACCCTTGCCAAGAAGGGCCGCAATATTGCTGTCAGAAGCACCGTAGCTGACCTATCCATTTTTAGCCATTGTCTGAATGTAATTACAACAGTATACACCAACAACCTCCCCCCACAGAGGTCGTACCTGGTCCAGATCTCACATCTTACAATTCGGGCCGATGGCGATTGTATTTGCCAGTTTTCACCCCATTATCTCTATCGGTTTGATTTATACATATGTTAATACATTTCTCGGACCCCCCCCCCCCCCATCCAACTACCATCTAAAACCATCGCTCTAAAAGAAGGTACATAAATCTGTTTTCGCAACTATTCTCCTGAGCATCCCCATCTGAGTTTTTAATTATTCAAACCCATCTTGACTGTTAATTATTCAAAAGAGCCGGACGAAGATAAGGGGTGTCGGAGCAAAGCAAGCAACGGAGTCGGCCGGTCTGCAAGTTTCGTAGCCTCAAGCTGGAGGGTATTACCGCAAAGTTGGCAAAGGCTATTGAATTGTATTTTTCAGATTTGGGCAAGGGACGAGGGTAGATGAGGAAAAACAGGCAGGCAAAATAAATACTAGAGAAAAAGAGAAATCTGATTCTACAAAATATTTGGGATTTCGTAAAAAAAAAGAAGGAAACTCTAATTTCCAGGGATCGGTGTTACACGAGTTCGCTCTAAAAGAACACGGAAATTTAGATCAGCATACAATTAGTTGAATCTCTGTTCTTGCTCAAACTTGGTTGCTTTGCTAGGAGAAAAAGGCATTAAGATAAACTTATTACATATTGGCCAAAGAAAACTCGCGCTGAAGGAAATCGAAAATCTCGGCGCGGCAGAACCAGGTCCAAGCGGTGATAAAGGGGGTTTACCATATTGGATTATAACAATCTTACTTATGCTAAAAAATCATGCAAATGATTTCGTAAGAGTCAGTGCAGTGCCGTTATGCTTCCGTCATTTTAGTTTAACTTAGCTTGCACTCGAGGTTGCACTTTCTCGTGGTTAAACATAACCAAATTTAATTCTACAGAATCTTTGTCATTTTGTAGAGATTAGCGTAGTGCCAGGTCAGGAAGATGCGAATTACGTGCGTAGAGTAATGCAAATTATTTTAAAAATACTCGATTTAAGGGGCGAACAGAGTAAGCGAACTAGACGTATGGAAAAACAGAGATTAACCACTACATATCACACAAAACTACAAGTGTAAACAAATTTCGCAAAATGGGGAGGGTTTGCTCACTCCGAGAACGATATTCCGTAATCCGTACACAACGTGTCACGCCTGCAGGTGTTAGTGAGCTAATACGTCGACGGACTGAACCAATATTTGAATTTGGTTTGCTCAGATCAAGGAGTCTGGCGAAGACTGGATCTGGCAAAGACAAAACACAATTTCCTGTATCGAATATTACATTTTTGGAATCCCATCGAAACCTTAGGTCTTGTTTTTAAGGTCGAGTTCGAACCCTCAGCATGAAATGGTGTACTCTGATGCGTACCTAGCCCTTGATTTGGAATCGAATCCTTGCATGGCCCCGCGTATGCCGTACTATCATAATTAATAACCCACGGATGGAATCCTTAGTAGCCAATTATTCCGATCTTCTGTTTTCCAACGAACAACCAAATTGAACAATTTATCGGCCTTGGTAGCGCTACATAGTAGGCTACTCATTCACCTTGCTTGACCGAAGCCGGTGGGAGAAAGGGGGTGACGTGGGAGTCAAATTCGCAGCGCTGGGAGGCCTTTCATGCATGATGACGAATCTTGCCCACTGCTCACTGCTAGAGACTAATTTTTTGAGTAATTATTTTGTGCTGAAAATGTCATACGTCCATTTTACAAGTAGAGAAAAGGTGACGGTTGATAAAGAAACTATGGGAGGAAGGGGGTGGGAGGAGGTAAATGTATTCGTGCATAGGATACGTCAGCTACGATGTTTTAGCAGCGATGTGTGGAGAGGCAAACAAAACTACCGCGGAAACAGTGTAAAGAGCTCAGCTACAAAGGGGTTGCCCATCCTCGATTTAACTGTACACCAATTTCCAGGGTGCAAATGCCGGCACCTGACTTTCCTTTTTTATAATATATATAATACTTTTCACCAGATCATTCTCTTGATTTCCAAGGGCCCATGATCATTCTTATTTCAAGGGTATCGTTTATAATTAAATACAAGAAACCCAAGAATTTACACATTCGTAAATTTCATCCTGTGACCCAGCCTTGCAAGTAATTCAACCCAAGCTCGTGAACATTGTAGACTTGCTTCATTCTTGGCCAATATCTGATGAAATTTGTTTACATGTACATCAGAAATCATGGTTTATCACAATACTTAATTTGAAAAAATAACGCGGCTTGGCACCGGCACGCGCCACTTGGTGTGCGTCGTTTTTGGGAGTGAGCAACCCCTCGACATCTACTAGACCCGCTTGTCTATAGGTTGTTAAATAAATCAACAAATATTCCACATTGGGATCCCATCGAAACATTCGGTCTTGTTCTTTCGGAAAGTACATTTTACAGTGGGGAATTAGAGCCCGCCAATCTAATTTAAAGTTTTAATCGAGGTTCCAGTTCCGTGGTGTAGTCTACACTATCCCCCTGCTTCTCTCCGTATCATTTCCTGTCCCGTGGCCAAAATATTAGCTCACCAAAGTATTATAACAACAGATGATAGGATCTGAGATAACGAAAGTCTTCTTTCGAGTCTTCTATTTCCATTAAACAGCTCTGTTATCTTCCCCTTCAAACGTTGCCTTCCCTGCTCTCCAATTGCAATAATCACTATTTACTTCCCACGGCCCACCTGTTAAATGGACACGTCCATTTCCGACGTGTATTCACTGTTGTATCAGCGTAACCCACCCACTTTGCGCATTGCCACCCTATTCCCTCCCACATTGCGGGTTTGACTGGCATCGAATGACAACAAGGGGTGAGTTGATACCGAATATCCTAGCTCAGGCTGGCGCCAGCCAGATTCTATATTTTGACGACTCGCGTATTTCTGTTAATCAAAGCTTAGGTGGAACACAAATGCTGAGAAGTTTTGGAACACAAACATTGAGAAGTAGTTTATAGGGTAGTCGATGTCGCTGAAAACGAATATCGTCGTGCGCGTTGCCGCAGCTGTTGCATTTCCGAGATGTAGGCTAAAACTCGTGTTGACTTGTCATCATTGTACATTTTTTCAAAGATACATAGTTGTCGAAATCCAATGTTATCTTATATCATTCGAAAGGCCAAAGCGAGCTCTACAAGAATACGATTCATTCTCTATTATCTGATTAACTGTTCATTCTCTATTCACCATATTTTACAAATAATGGTTACAAATTATCGCAAAAATTGCAAAGAAAGGCTCAGAACGCGGAATTTTTTTCAAGGTAATGAACTTTTGTATTCTCTAAGAAAATGAGTCCCATTTGTTTCTTAACAATTTAAGCTGAAATTCAGTTTTTATGGCACTTGAGCTTACTCAAGTGCCATATAGCGATTGTTATTTCTGTCCGTCAGTCGGTCTGTCGGTCTGTCGGTCCCGGTTTTGCTAGTTCGGGCACTTCCAGATAAGCTAGGACGATGAAACTTGGCAAGCATATCAGGAACTGGACCAGATTAAATTAGAAATTGTCGCTTCCTCGATCCGACCATCTGGAGGGGAGTGGAGGGAGGGGGAATCCGGAAAAAATAGGAAAAATGAGATATTTTTAGCTTACGAACGGGTGATCGGATCTTAATGAAACTTAATACATGGAAGGACTTCGTGTCTCAGACCCTCCATTTTAAATCCAGACCGGATCCGGTGACACTGGGG